>JAVJGG010000055.1:19258689-19302887 GCA_035590195.1 Aviceda cuculoides
TTTAACAAAAAAAAAAAAAAAAAAAAAAAAAATCTTTTGTTGTTTTGCATTGGCTTTGCTCGAGGACAAACCCACTAGGAATCCCAGCAGGAAGCCAACAACCTCTATCTTAAATTAGAGAACATTTGTCAAGCTTGAGACCTTTCAGTGAACTATTTCTGGCTCAAAAATGTTAACTACCAGAGAGCTGGTGATGTGGCAGTAGTAGCTCAGGTGCCAAAGGAGCTTTAGGTGACTGAGTCGGCTGAATACCAGAATTCCTCATCCAAACCCAGCTTCACCCTTTGTTAGAATTTCAAGTCTATTTAGGTTAGAGAAAACGCACCGTACATGAATACATCCTATACACTGGACAACTACTTACCAAAAAAAAAAAAAAAAAAAAAAAAAAAAGAAGTTTAACACGGATATTGGAAAGACCAAAGCATTTTGCAGCTACCATGCCTACGCAACACGCACACACAGAGGGAACTACAAATTCAAAAGCTGGCCCCCTTCCTCAGGTCCTGCTGACCTGTTAGTAGTCAATCCACAGCATCTGAAGTTCATTCATTATTTATACCCCAAGCACTTGGCTAATGAGCTGGATTTAACATTTTAAGGTAGATCATTTACACAAATCACTCTCACAATGTCAAGAATGCCTGCCTCAGCTACCACAGCTTGGTATTAAAAAGGCAGGACATTAAGGTTTTCCCCTCACTCCACAATTTTACTCCACATCAGTCAGAATTTGCTAGTCCTAAAATGGAAGTAGTTTCCATGCCTGTTACAAGATTTAAAAAAAAAAAATAATCTGAAAGATAACAGTGCTATGTCATCATGTGGGAGAAGCAAACACTAATATTTGTTAAACAACCTTGTCCCTACATCCTTTACTGCCCAAGGTTTACCCCATTGGGTTAGACAATAGTCAAAGTTTTCTAGCTTTTGCTGCTGCTCAAGGAAATTTTGTTCTTCTACTCACTAAGAAACCTTTCCCTCATTTCTCCCTACACTGGGAAAAAAATCTAATATGTGAAATGGGACAAAGTAAAGTTGGTTGCAAAAACAAGCTTCCATTGGGAAGCCAAAATATCAAACCCAATCATTTCGGTGAAGATTTTCTCAGACAACATTCTGATGTTCTTCAGCCAGACCCTAATAAGAATTGGCCTTCTGCCTCCCTCAGGCTACCCGAGCATCTCTACGTCCCTCTTGCTCCACTCATATAATGAAGTATCACGGAGGGTATATCCCAACAATCTGATACTTTAAAGAAAAACAGGATTTTTCAGATCGCTGGAGAGTCACGCGCAGCATTGAAATACTCGCTTGACTCCATCTGCAGTGAAAGCTATTCCATTGGAAAACTGAACCAGGTATCAGTTCCATCACATTCCTTCTGGCTTTATTCTCTATAATTAAAATTTCACAATATCATGGCAGAAAACAGTCACAAACTACAGGGCACAAGAGATGAAAGTTAAGCCAGATACCATTGTTTACAATACCTGAAGTAGCTAATGTAGCTTAACTGGCAAGGCAAATAAGACATTTGCATTACCAATGTACTGTAGGTAACATGCTGGCCCATGATGCAGAAGACCAAATACTCTTAGATGCTCTGATAACTCTTAAAAAAAAAAAAATTAAGGACACTTGTAAATTTTTCATGGAATCTTGTAGAATAGCAGGAATGTGTGCATGTACAAAAAAGAATAAAATTATATCACGCATCTCCACTGGGCTAAACAGGACTTTTGATAAGCAAGCGCCATGGGAAAACGTTCTGCTTCTTCATTATCCTATATCAAAGAAATGTGCAGTTTAGATGAAGGCTTCAAGCAATTCTACACTCATTTATATCCTTCAGATAAAAGTTAGTAATAAATCAAATCAGCAAGGAGGTAGAAGCTTAAAGCCTCAACAGCACTATATATGGTACATAGGTTTTAAAAAAAACAAGACTATTTCAATATTAAGACAGATTATCAATGTGTATCTTTTGTAAAACTCGCTCATGACAAATAACTAAATAACTCTTGCTAAGGCATTACACATCATCTGAGGCACAGAATGCAAATACATTAGCAACATATTGACCAAAGTGTTATTTCTATAACTTTTCTCTGAAGGGTAAGGAATGATGAGACATTAACAGCAGCAGTTTAGTATTTTTCCCCTAATATGCCACTACAGCTTAAGACTGCCAGTTTCTAAGGATAAATGAACATTTTTTTCTTCCTTAATAATATCACTATTTTCCCATTAAACACTCAGCTGCATCCATTTACAATTCTGAATGGGAGTTTCACCAACTCCAGTGTTAGACCCTCTTTGTTTAGGTACCTCTGTGTTACATCTTGCAATTTAGGAGACTAAATTCTTTATGTAATGAATGGTGGGAAGTTAATGGAACAATTCAGAGCATCTGCGTTAGATGCACGAGTCTGATGATGTGAAGACCTCCCCAAAGGGCTGAAATTTAAATGATTTATTCAAGTAGCAAACACACTAACAAACAAATTATTTCTATTCCAGACATTAAATCAAGAGAAACAAGAAGTTGCTTGAATCAGATTTCAAAAGGATCAAAACTACATCATTACAAACATGGTGCAGCTTCCTGTACTTCAGTGAAGCCATTCACTGATTTTCAATAACAGGAGGCAATTCCTCCCATTTATGAAGAAAGCCACAAAGAATGAGTAATTGGGCCATCAGTTGAAGCTGATGAAACACAGATATCTCTTGGGTGGCATCAGTAATTCCACAGAAAACAGGTAACTTCAGAACTGAAATGGGAAAGATGGAAGCACAGGGGAGGAAGGAGGATTTTGAGCCTGGGAAGAACTGCCTGGGACCGAGCTAGTTTGGATTTCTTCTCCGAGGCCCAGAGAAGAAGAGTCACAGTACTCAATATAACTGCCTTGCAGCATGTAACACTACTGGAAAAAGCACAACAGAAGGATGGAGAGAATTCTTTCAACTGGAAAAGAAAATTACACCATTGCCCATTATTAAAGAGCTACCACTCTGAGGATAAACCACACAAGTTTCCACTAGAGGCCAACACACACAGATGCGGGTTTGAAGAACGGTATACAATTTCCTTTACAAACAACCCCTTACACCTTTGTCCAACTGGAGATGTTCTTCACTGTATCAGAAAGCATCAGTTTTCATATATGAATGTAGTAGTTGCACAGCAAAAATCAGAGATTTGCCGCAGCCTTAACAGCACAGTCTAGGTAGGAGGTGTAACCTCAGTGGAAAGAAAGTGTTAGCAGAACCTTCCTATTCCTGTCCCCATGGAATAATTCCAGTAGCAAGAAGTATTTATTTCAGACTCATCACCCAAACCACTAGAAAGACGATGCATTAGAAAATTCAGGTAGACTGGCATTGGCTAAGTCTGTCCGAAGTGGATGTACCTAAAGCCAACGTCTTCTGTACTGGTTTTCACAACCCATCAATAGGCAGCAGCCCCTCTTCTAACCCATATCAGACTTTGGTGTTACCACCAAATCTTTCTAGCTGTGAAGGCATACCCAACTGCTAACTTCAATGCTCTATGCCTGGAAACCCTGGCATCTTTTCCCTTTAATGAAATGCAGTAGTCTAGTATCTCCTACTTCACCCACACCTCCCCCTGGAGCATTTACCCCATCTGCAAGGACGATCAGCAACATCCCTTGCAGTGAAACATGCAGCAAGAAGTTCGAGCATTAGCTTAGCATGAAACACCGCACCAGACTCCCAGTTGCCTCAAGTCCAGTCACCAGACTCCAACTCATTACGTACACTAGCTCGGCAGCCAGGACACGATCTTGATAGCAACTTTCTAGGTAGAACTTCTCTTTGGTTTGCTGAAATTTTATTTAGTGCTAAGCTCTGCTGCTACTGTGACTATTCTAGGAAGTGCCAGCCCCTCACAGCCAGAGGAATATTATTAGTCTACAGTACACCTTACCTTCTACAAATGTCCCCTTCCTCAGGGGAGACAACGGTACACTTCCAGTGAAACAGCTGTCCTGGTGGCGATACTGGTATTCCTCCTAACAACTGACAGTAGCCATGTTGCTCACTGTATTTAACAGCAGTAAAAAATTTAACATCCCAACGGCAGCCAGCAGACAGTTGGCAGTACTTTCACCATGCTGCTTATTAAAATCCATGGCAGGTATTTATATTGCACTTTAATTGCACAGGGCAATTCGTAAGACATACCTGTAACTCAAGTCTCCAAATTAGCGGCTGTGATTTAGTACAAGGGCACTAGCACAGCTGTATTGCAGCAAAGCTGTCGGCATCTGCGCTCAGGTCAGCCTGATGTCCAAATACTTATCTGCCAGAGTGAAAACATTAGGGACAGGGCAAACAAATCTAATGAGGGGGGAAGAAAAAGAAGAAAAAACCCAACCACCATATAAAACACACATAAGGAAGACAACAAATATTTTTGCTTCGTCCAACTGGAACGGCAGGGCTTGCTTTCTTTACAGTAAAACCCAAAAGCCCGAACACTAGGATTGCCTACATTTCACATGGTTTGCAGCACTGGGCCAGTTTCGGGTCACACACCCCCCCAGCCCTGCATGGTCACCCCTTGCTGTTGTTTGCTCGCGATCCTCCAGTTACAGCTATGAAGAAACTTTCTCAAGGAAGATTCTTCTGTGCATGGAGGAACCTGCAGAACAACATACCCCCACAATTTCTGCTCTCCCCCTTCACACAGCAGTCGTCGCACAGATTTTAAAGTGTCCAAGAGAAATGCCTAACCTACTGTCAGCAGAGGGAGTTCAGGAATGTTATCCGGGCACAGGTTCAGGGCAACTGAAGAGTTTTTCTAGATTCACCTGGAAAACAAGTACCCTTTACTGTCAGACTCCTACAAGGAAAGGTTATTTAAGTTACTATGGAGCTGTAGTATGCAGCACATATATACACTATTTCCCAATTATTTGGGCTCTAGCTGCTGTTTATTTTTGCACTAGGAAAAAAAAAAAAAGAAAAAAAAAAAACAAACACAAAGACAAAACCAGTGAAACCTTCTTATTCTTCCAATACGTTTTCTCCCTTGTCTCCAAAAAGTTCCACACCTACATGAGACAAATTCAAATGCGATGCCGGCGAGATGCCACGGATCGCCACTCCTAAAGAACATCTCCCAGCAACCAAGGAGCCCCATGGGCAAGAGCACAGTCACCAACCAGGGGAGCTTCTCCTTGTCACTTCACGAGTTCTCTCACCAGTAAGAAGGTACTGCTTAACGCCTCCCAGTCCACAGCCACCCAGTGACAAAAATAACCATTCAGGGAGAAAAGTATGCTCTGGAAGCAGATAGAAAACCCAGGTTCAAAATTATTTAAAATCCACTACTTCAACAATGATTCAAATTCCACAATTTTTTCCAGCATCCCCTTTCATGCCCTCATCAGCCTACTATTTATGTTTTTATTTGCCCACATTTTTCACTTGTGTGAAACAAAGCTGTTCTTGCTCACTAAAATGCTGAAGCAATACAAAAATCAGCGCTAGTACTGCTCCATAATCCCAATCTATATTTAGCAAAGCTAAATCCTATTTACGAATTCAAACATGTATAGTATCAAGCAGACTAAAGAACCAATTACATCCCCAATGTCATTATCACAGTGACAGGACAATATCAAACACTAACAGCCTCTCATTGATCAGCCAAACAGACATGTTTCTAGCTGTTTGGTTACCATAAACTACAATACAGCCAAAGCCTTAAACCTTTTCTTTGTTAATAATTCTTTATTACTATATGTCTGCAGTTTTACAGATTAAATTAATACTTCAGTCTTGTTCTAATGAACAGGATTGTACTGTTTATAGCTGTTATCTCAAACTGATGAGCATTATTCTTACACTGGGCTGTCAGGTGGTCATTGGATTTTCCATCTCTATCCCTAGCAACATATTCAAAGACTGCAAGAATATCCAGAGATGATGTTACTGGGAATGGGAATACTTTTAATTGTTTTTCCACCAGAGCACAAGAAGAAACAATGGGGCACAAAAAGTCACAGCACTCAATCATCTTTCAGCCCTGGTTAGAATCAATAAGCAGCTGTTAACGCCCACTCTTCTGACAATGCAGCCTCAAAAAAAAAAAAAAAAAAAAAAAAGAATTAAAAAAAGAGAGAGGAAAATCCATTAATCACTGTAAATCAATAGAGTAATGAAATTTTCTTGCATTGGAAATAACAACAAGGGCACTTTATTTAATCACAATTTGCCACAGTCCAGACTCACTTTCTACCCCAATTTACGCGTACGCATACAGAGAAAGAGCAGCTGTCCCCACCAGCACCACAAATTCTTTTTCTTTTTTTAATAGATATATCTTTTCCTTCCCTCACGAATATTTTCAAAGACAGACCCAAGGCATTTTAAGAGCTACCTAGCTCTCACCGTTAAGTCACTTGCTGCTCATGCTAAAAAGTTATAACTTGGGGTTTTGGCCTAAAAAAAGCTGGATTGTAACAGTAATCAGCTCTGTACAAAAGATCAGCTGCTTTTAGAAAACCGGTTTTTTAGCATTTTGTCCCCAAGTGTACAAAGGAAAACAAAGAGGGGAGGGGAATCGGAGCAAGGACTAAATAAATGTTTCACTACCACCCTTATAGTCAGCATTAGTGGTATTGACCAGAGCAAAGATCACAGATACCTGTTCCCCGTCTGTTCCAAATACAGGAGCATCACAAACTGAGATAGCAGAAAGTTCTGCAGCCCAAACCACCAACATAACACTTTCTTGGTGCTTTTAAAGGCTTTTAAGATGCCAGAACTCTGCACCATCATGTGTTCTGGCAGAGGGATACTGCTTTTAGCCAAATGAAACCATTTCTACTGAAGTGATCCACTCACAGAGTGTAACTGGGATGCAGGAGTTTGATATGACTGGTTCAGGCTAAACCGGTTGAACTTCAAGTCTTTTGTTGCTTAGCAAAATCCACTACATCAAGAAGTCACAATCTCTTTGTAGCCAAACCTCTTTTGAAAATGAGCAACGTTCTCTGCTTGACTGGGAGACTACAAATAACATCAAGGCTGTTTAAAACTGGAAAAAAAAAAAAAAGTTACTTTAAAAAAAAAAAAATCAGTACCATTTAATTCCTGCATCCTCTGCTAGAGGTCTGCAGACACCTTTCCTTGTACAGCCCTGGAGAAGCGGCACCCAGGCTACGCTCGAGGTGGCTCACACGCACGTACACAGGATGGTGACGGGCAGCGACAGAGGGACCGGCCCCCACCTCACCCCCAGGCTCTGCTCTCTGGGGTGGCCCTGGGACACGAGCCTGCGGGTGCAGAGGCCAGGGAGGTGGTGAGCATCACGGGGCCACCAGAGGAAGGCAGCATTAATGATTTCTCTTGTCCTCCTCAAGGCTTTCTGCAGTGGAGAGAGCGTGGAAAATAAAAAGTAACTGTATACATGTATTAAAGTGTTCTGTCTTAAAGGTTTTCTTTGTCTGGTTTGTGATAGCTGCTTCAGAATGTAAAGGGAAAGTGTCCGTGAGAGGAAGATTCATAAAATATAGTCGTCATAAGTACTAGCTACTTGGAAAAGTTATTTTTCAAAATACACTCGCCTCAACAGCTCCTAAAGCACACAGGAATCGCGTATTAATTGCTTAAGCCTCAGCCATCAAATACAGGCTTGCTTCTGTTGCACCGGGAGCTTTTTTTGACCCAATGACAAGTGTCAGCACTTATTAACCCATGTCTAGGATGCTCTTTCAATATCGATACTGGTTTTGCGATCTCGGTGTCAAAGCCTGACAAAGCTGTGGAAAATGAACTTCGATACCTCCAACAGGCAGTAGGTTTAATTGAACATTATTAGGAGGAGCCTTCGTCCCCTAAGTACAGAGCCACACTCTCTCTCACTTTCTCGGATGCTCACTAGCAGCCTCTAACTCTGAGAAGCACGTAAACACACTTCTTCTACATCTGCTCAAAAAACACCAGCACTCACGTAAGTATCTACCTTGAAGCAGGTTACAGAACAACAGTAAATAACTTTAAATGGGTTAAAAAACAACCTTCCTTAATAAATATCAGCAATCCATTTCTTCCCCCACACACACATGAAGTCATGCTGAATTTAGTATTTCACTCCAGAAGCACGTAATTGTATTGAAGACTTATGCTGATCTTCAGCAATAACATTATTCATTAAAAAATGATAACGGTCACCCTACGATATTTGGAAACAGCAAGCTAGATACTAGACATCACAGATCTTGACATTGCATCTTTGTCTTCAATCTTTTCTCCATCATGAGAAACACTGCACAGGGACAGTAAGGTCCTGGGCAAGCAACATCCCAAATGGCCAGAAACTGTACTGCAGAATTGCTAACTGAACGCTTCCACAATATTTAGTATTTTTCATTATGTAGCAGCTGCTGAGATCCCATGGCTTCATCTGAAATCTCAGCTTCCATGGTGGCAACATCTGTTCCCCAGATCTGTACAGGAGAGCTCAAGATGATAAATTACATCAGCTCATACTACAAAGGAAGAAGAAAACCTTCAGTCTATCCTAAAAGTGTTTTGGTTGGGTTTGGGGTTGGTTTTTTTTTCTGGACTATCAGTGTAGCACAACATTTTCCCCACTTGTTTGCAAACACCACCTAGCTCATCACATGTTCTGTAACAATAAAGGCATTTTTGTGATGCACTATCTTCAGTGCCCTACCTATAACAATAAGTATTTTCACGCACAGTTGTATTAGACATAATATGCCAAAACCCAGGTTTGCACGTTTGTATTCAGCATCACTTGAACAAACTCTTACTGGAGTCTATAGCAGCTTGACCAATGAAAAAAACTAAAAGTCAAGATCCCGTGTGCTTACTTTAAAATAATATTAGGTACTGTTGTATTATTTACTGCCAAAGTATCTTCTAGAGAATTTCTAAGCTAAACCAAAGACTGCTTCTACCAACACACTGCACACTAGAGGAGTCCCACAGGTGACACTTCAGCCTCGCTTCTGTGGTAATATCTCGTGCTTCTACTTGCTAAAACAAGGATGTGATCTAAGCCTGTTTTAAGGGCAAGAAAAAAATAACCACATTGCCCAGTGAGGAGCAGGGGGGACAAAAAAAAAGAAAAAAAAAATATATTAAAAAAAAAAGTGTTGCTAGTGTGCTGGAAGCCAGGCTCCAGACCTGCCAGCTCCACATGCAGCTCAGGAGAAGAGGGTGTTCGGAGAGACAGGCTGAAGCACATTTCTTCCAGATTAGGATCATCAGCAGGGCAAAAGCAAGGTTTTCCTGCAAAACAAGACAAGCTGCACTGATCTGTTCTAGCTGAGTATCTCACCCCTGTCTTTCACCCAGTTGGGAGGGAGAGATCGACCTGTAGCAGTTTCAAATGGTAGCGAGGGTAAAAGAATAGGAAAAACAGTGATTCAATCCATCCGGATGAATTACTTAAAGCATTTTAAAGATGATGTGGTTACAATATACTTTCAGAGCACAAGACTTATTTCTTGAGCACCACATTTACATATACCGTACCACACCGTTTGAAAAAAAAAAAAAAAACCAAAAAACATACTGATAGAACCGATGCTTGCTAGGAACCAAACATACGCCAAAGATATATTTCTAGTCGGCTGAAAGAATGGTAGTTCACAAAGGTATACTATACATAAGGCATTCAGCCAGAAAACAGTAAATAAACTTAACTTCAGTGTAGAAGATTCTTATAAGCTCCTCTTTCATCAACAGAGCCTGTGAAGTTCATGCACCTAGTACAGATATACGTGGACCTCTAGCCCATCTGCCAATAGCCTTAAAACTATTTATTAAATATATATTTTATAGTTAAAGAGCATGTGAATTAATATCAAAGTTATCCACATCTCATCAAAAGTATTTGATTGCAGGGAAGGTGCCTATTTAAAAAAATTGTGGTATAAAAAGCCCTGGAAACAGCACTCATAAGCAGACTTCACAGGCAGGATCAAGGCGAATGACAATTATTTCCAATCACTTCATCTGCAAGTTAGGAAAAAAAAAAAAAAAAAGAAAGAAAAATGTCCAGTGGGCACTTAAGTCTGTTATGATGTCCCTCCGCCAGCTTTAGGCATATACTTACACTGACAGATCAGCACAGCTAGAAAAGCCAAGAAAGATTAAAAATGTTTCAAGTGCCAAAGTTTGCCTTCCTATAAGGAACATGGTCATTATAAGATGTATTCCTGCAATTTTGCACAACTAATGACAACCCCATCCTCGATTTCCCACATACTACTAACATTTTCTCTCCCTCACCACATACACAAAACCAAAACCTTCTTTCAAGGTCAGAGACCCATACTGAGCTGTATCTTTTTTTGTTATGCTCTTACCTTTATTATTTACCAAAAAAAAAGTTATCTCTCTTTATTTAAACGCATAACACCAAAGTAATGCAGAATTGAGAGTGGTGAAATATGGAGCTTAGTACAGAAAATTCCTTTCCTGTAAGAAAACCTCAGAGCAGCCTTCACGAACTCCAACCAAACTCCTAAACTTCTGCAGAGAATGCGAACTACATGTAATCTTCTTACCAAGCCTGTAGAAATTTTCTTGCATCTGCTCCAAGAATTTTAACAGGTGGAAAATTGACAGCATGCAACATCACTTGAGCTGATACCTAATATTCTGAATTCATGGGGGAAGTAATTCTGAAGACTATTTAATTCCTTGTTCAGGGAAAATTCCCACATAAGTCAATGAGACTGTAGGGGGTGAATTTAGCAACTCTAACAAAACGGTACAATAGCAGCTAGTCCCCGAGATAAAAGAACTTTACTTGTCTAAAACTGCTCTTGCAACAAAGAGCCGAAATTATCAAAAACCTCGCGTGGGTTCAGATTTCATTTTAATTAAAAATAAATCGAGTTTCAAAACAGTTCCGAGGTATATCAAACTTTAAAGCAACCCTAGGCTCCTTTCCAGAAGCAGCCACCAAAGCCAGCGTATAGGTTTGCGCAAAAATAATTTTAAGAAAACTAACGGCTTCTGCATCGTTGTTTTGAGGGAACTGTACTTTGCCAGGAGAGATCAAAGGAAACAAACCAAGGACGATGGGAGTTGCTCTCCTACGTCAGCGGCGTTACACCTCGACAAGGATCCTGTGCTTCAGGGAAGAGGGAAGACGGCAGGCTGCTCCGTGACGTTTGGTCACAGCCTCCAGTAGATTCTGCTTCATTTAACAACCAAGCTGTAACTAGGCAGGGCAATGTAACATAAGCACGGCACAAACCCTCCGCGTCTTCTAACAGACTATTTCCCTTCGGAAACCTTGCTGTAAGTAATTGGAAATGGCTTATTTCATCTGAAACCCTAGCACTTGGCAGTTAGCTTATACCTGAAGCATGAAAGTGTTTACTCTTCTAGTAATCCCTCCTTTATCGTAGTATTTAGTTACAGCATGACTCTTAGCATTACCACATTACAAGCTGTATAAAGACTGTTTCTTGGAGTTTGTTGCTTGGTTGTTTGGGGAATTATTGGGAGTGGCATCTGCCTTACAAGCACTTAACGCTACTGATAATTCCTACCTTACTTTATAGAAAGAACGCTTTCTTTCACATATATGTCATCTCTTCTCAGTTGTTGTTCTTGAACTTCCCTGTCTTTTCATGAGTTTTCTCCTCCATGCCATTACATGCTCCTGAGACCACCCAAGTATTGCGTTCCACAATAATATACCAGCAGATACAAGACAACATTACTGGGAAATTTCCCTTATTTGCTATTCTGTTCTTAATGTGTACTCATGTTTCACCTGCTTTGTCTCAGTCTGATGCAGTTACACCAAGGGAGAGGAGAAAAAGAAAAAAAAAAAAGGCACAAAACCAAAAAACACAAGACCCCTATAACCATTTAAAAATAGTCATTCTAAAAACCACAAGTCACCATCCCTTCCTTTACCCTCTTAACATTTCTTAATTTGACTTGATACCATATTGTCCCTTCACCTAGTTTGGATTCATACTGAATCACTCAGCCTCCTCTTAGCTTTGATTAAATCAAGTTATCATGCATTATCATCCATTCTTTTCAATTTTACTCATATTTTGGAAAAAAATATCAAGAGCAACGCTCCACGGACACACAGCTCAGCTGACACATGGTATTGACCCTGGAGGAGCTATTTCTGTTTCCTTGTTTCAGAGGTTTTAGACAGCATCTGATCCATAACAGTACCTCGTTCCTCCTCCACATTATTCTTCTACTCGTTAAGTCTTCCTGGAAGCATGTAAAAGCCTCGCCTGTTCATTACAACAGACTCTTTGGGGTACTAACTCCCAGCATTACTCAAACCCACCTTGTTTTCTGACACCAAAACAATAGAAATTTCTGCAGAAGAATGATTTTCGCATGAAAAAGGAAAATACGGACCATTCCATCAAGAACGCGTTTCAGTAGCCTAGGGCCGGATCCCCACGCTGCCCGCCCAGACTCGCGCTTTCGGAATCTAGCACAGTCGTACTGGTTTGCCCTCTGGGGAACATCCTACCCCAATTTCTGCTGGTTTCCTCACAGATAGGGTCTCGTCACAACCTTGTTCCCCAGTCGCATTTTGTCACATCATCTGCATTCCTCTTCATGAAAAAGAAACGTTAGTTATTTTGCTCAGCCTCAGACAAGTTACAGTAAAAGCCTGGGGCAAAATGTTTTGCTCCATTTCTCTATTCGTCAGTGTAAGTAATTACTACTGAACCGGCAATGAAATAGCATCTCTATTCTATTACTACAAAACTAAAATATCAGCCTCACTTCTCAGCTTCCTTAAGCATTTTCTGGAATATCAGCTCCTCCATACTTAAATGTTTTAATTACATTAATATCAGTTATGCTACTGCAAATCCATTAATTCACGCAAAAGACGATAATTACAACTAGGAAAGGCTGAGCTTAAGTTTTTGTACAGACAGAGCGTAGCGAAGCTAAACACATTCCTAGGAATCGAGAGCTTGTGTTATGCACAAACTGTAGCAACTGATCAACCCTAAAAAGATAATTGGTATAGGGAACAAAGGGGTTTTTCAGTTCAGATGTATGATAGCATAAAAGAGGTAATGCTGGAACTTCTGAGAAACTATTATGAATCTGAGAAATGTCACAACTTCTTTACAATCTGTGAAAGAGTCCCTTCCTTTTGCTTCTGAGGCAACATTACGCTTCAGCAGGCATCAAAAACTTGAAAGTAATGGAATTGGATCAACATCACAGTTCTTTCAGGAAGCTTTGCTTTTTGCCTCTGAGAAATTAATCTTTTTTATGAAACGCTACTTTAAAATAAAGCATCCCTCTAACTGAGACTCAGCACATCACATTTAGTGACACAAGAAGTATATCTGCTCCAGTCAAAATACCTGTTTTTGAAAGGGAGGGAAGAGGAACACCATTTCCATCTCGCCTATTGTTTAATTCTCCAAATCTTAGAAGACATCTTTGGCATTTGCATACATATCCAGCAAAGGGTTATTTTTTCTTAGCCAAGCCATCAAAGAGCCACCGAGTAACTGCACTGATGTTTTGCTTAGGTACTATATTTACTTTGTGTTGTGGGTCATACCAAACAGATGAAGACTCCACATACGCCCGAGTTTTTAACAGAGCCCTCATTACAGAGAACACATTTTCAATAGACCTGCAACACCTAAATGGATCTGAAATGCAGGACACAGCCTCCAGCCAGAGAAAGTCAAGGCTCCAGCAAGCTATGATTTTTCAAAAATCGCAGCTGGCAGAAGGGACAGCTTTATAGCCTGTGAAACATTTCCACCACAGAACAGTGCGCCAGACACGGAAGTAACAAATGCTGGTCGAAAAATCTCTACCAGTAATTGGGCCTGGCAACGACTCCACCAGGTGGTTACACTGCAACATCTACCACATATGAACTCAAAAGATTTTTAATTCCCAGGGTGGAAATACCCCGCACATTCAGTACATGCAATTTGTGATTATTTGGCTTTGCTATAACATGCCTCAGGGAAGCATCAATCAGGATGCCCACAAACTTCTGAAAAGTTGCAGACTAATCACAATTTTTATAAAGGCATAACTCTAAATACTAGGGGAAAAACAAAACCAAACCTCACCGCTAACCACCAGCACACTTCTCAAATTCTTATGAACTGCTACAGATTAGGATTAAAGAAAAGCAAGCTTACCAAGCAGTATCTTCTGAAACAGCAAGGAATAGGACTGAAGGAGACACAGATCCCACGTGAGTTGGCAGGAAGGGAATTCACGCTGGACAGGATCAGAAACTCTCTCTCACTTTACAATAGCCTTCTCCTCCATGTGCTTCCTGCTCCTTCAGATCACCTGCACGTTTTAGGTCATAAAGCTTTTTTGGGTTTTTTTTAAAGTTTATGTAAAAGTTTTTTCCTTATAGAGTTCTCACACTTGCTTCTTCCAGACCAGCTGATTTGTTTGACTGGGGTTTTTTTTTCCCAAGGTGATATTTAAAAGGCTAGAGTGACAGACCAATCTATCAAGCCAATGCTGACTCTTCTTGATTGGGGAAAAAATGTAAAAGGAAGTCCCAAACGCCCAGGCTTTTCCAAGCCCAAAGGTCAGTTTTGCCTCAAGTATTTGAAGAGCTCTTGACATTAACCGTGCTAAAGCTGGAAGATGAAGGTACCAACACTCCTTGCTGCTGTTAGAGCCTTGTAAGGATAATGGGGTTCTCCTCCTCAGCTAGCCAAGAGCTGATCTTTCTTTCTGCAAGCTTTGTCCATCCATCGCACTTCCCATCGCAGCAGCGGGAGGGCTCCCAAGGGTGAAACGGGCTGTTCATCCAACAGCTGCTTTGTGGGTGTTTTTCCACCTTTGCATTCTGGGAGCAGAATCCAGAAGGAGTGTGGCAGATTCTGTGAATAAATCTCACTTACTAAAGGTGCATTTGCCTGTGAGAAAGAAGAAAAAAAAAAAAAGTGTCTGATGTCAGAAGAGACTCTCATAATTGCTGCAAGATTATCCAGCACCAGTTTATGTTGTCAGTGGTAGCAATTCTCAGCCAAATTACCCCAGGAAAGATGTAACTATCAGGAATGCAGTGACTCAGATCGGAGAGCTTGGATTACACATAGAAGCCCTCTCACACCTTGCTACCTGCTTCGAGACAGGACAGTTTGGCATAAAATTGACTATTGCGTGCAAGAAAATAATTCAGAGTGCATGGAGTCAGGCATGCAACTCCTCCTCTCAGATAATTAAGACACTCATAAATAGTAAGTATACACATAAGGAACCCTCCTACCTCGTCTGTGGCCTAGAGATCTTTCAGTACTACCATTCTTTCTTATTAGCTTTTTTCCTAAGTTTTTCATGCCCAGATAATTCCAAAAAGTGGCAAACCTCAACTCAGAGCTGTATTTGTCATTTTAACAGGCCAGATCACTCAGCCCAATACCTTGGCATAAATGACCTACTGAAACACTCCTAAGTTTTTGGAATATTTTATTTCAGATTCTATGCAGTCAGTGCTTCTTTTTATTTCCTTTCTATTTGCAGTCAAAGAAAAAGCTGTGTTACAATGCTAATCAGAACATAAAGAAATATCTAAATATTGCTTTTCAAAAAAAGTAATATTTTTTAAATTGAACAAATAATTGAAGACGGAGACAGACTTGAGTCCCTGCATGTGGTTTATGCGGTACAGTAGTTTTGAGGTGTCAGCATAACCTCATATGGATCAGCAATCAAGTCATTACAGCAGCCCATGAATCACTTCATGTAGCTGGGCACACACACCTGCCTCAAATTTACACTGAAAAGGTCTATTAAATCATCCTTCTTACCATTTGAATTTATGTAAAGGCTTTTACTCCATAATTTCAGAGTTCTTCAAGCACAGATTGCCACAGCTGAACTGTCAAACTATTATATTCATGTAACAGTCCCCACTATTTATATGAAATTAAATATAGTTGCAATTATTTGATCAAAATCAGCCAATAGTTTGTGGCAGAACTTGAAATGCAGGATCCCAGTACCCCAGCTTGACACCAGAAAAGATTACCCTTTCCCTTGTTCTGCAGTACCTATGTTTATGAAGCACTCTAAGGGAGCAACTAAAGAAAGTAAAAGTTATCTACAGCCCATCACAGACATAGTTTGAACAGGGCAATAACAAAACATTTCATTTATTCCTTTTATGTCTCCCAGTGAGATGTTTTGTTTTTAAATATCAGACACAGATCCACAGTGTATGGGAGACTGAAATGGGAAAGTGATAAATGAAGCAGAAAGCTCATGGCAGAGATTAAACTCTTACTCATTACACCAAAACACACATAGATTTCCCCGACTTCTAGATTTGTTCAAAAAAAGAACTTGGAAATTTTGCACATTCCTGAACATCTTGCAAGAGGGCAGAAATACCATCAAGAATACCAAAACTGGAAGATAACGCGTCTCCATAGTTAACTGTTATGTCTATGCCATGTCACATAGCTGTGGCTAAAAAGACAGTAAGTGTTTGAAATCCCCTTGGAAATTATCCTAGCATTGAAATAATTCCTTTCATCGCCAGATTTTCCCTATAGACTTCAATCAAATTGTTCCATCAATAAAGTACTGCACATGAAACATTGCTCTGTCGCTTTGCAACTAAGCCTGAACAAATATTTATGTAGTAGTTTACGTTTTTAGCTGGTAAAAAAATTCCACAAATAAACCACATAGAAAGCTACTCAGCATTTAAAAAACAAAATTTATGCTTTATGTAAGAAACTGTCTTAGCTCTTAAATGACTACAGCTGTCATAAGATTTGCTTCTATTATGTGGCAAGTTTCTGTATGAAGAGAATATCATGCACACATAAATTACTCACAAAGATACCTAGAGTGCTTGTAGGGTAACAGCAAACCCAATAGTTTAAGGGGATTATTTTAAAATATCTATGTAGAAATTAATGCAGAATTGACTGCATTCTTAATAGTAAGTCACCAACTATGTCACTACTGACCAGTGATCAAAACCCCAAGCATTAAAAGACTGAATATTTAAACGATGAGATCAAAGCACAAACCTTATCATTAGTACCTAAACCCATCAATTCATACTCTGAACGAGTGCTCTAATTTGATAAAAGTGTCTTGGTAAAAGACAAAGCAGCACATTAAACATAGCAACTATACCACGAATTCTGTAGCAAGTTTACTTAAGTAACAAGCAGATAAATGCCAAGTTGTGTTCACTGTGTGGTTTTATATGATGCCTAAAAGGGATGGCGGCACTAGATTAATTTAGGAATAAATCAAAGTAGTTTGGGAGTGAAATATCAGCGCGAGGGGGGAGTAATACTGTTGTTGGTTTATTTCTAAAGAATAATAAAATGGACAGGCACAAGAAGTGCCAAGAAATATTATCAGTGGGCCAATGCAACCCATGCAAGAAGCAGAAGATAGACTACAGATGCCGAATCACATGCAGGCTTTTTACTTTACTGGAACTGAACCTGTGCCACGGTAGGACCTTCAAACTGACTTTCTCAGTGAAAGCAGTGGGAGCGCCGAGGTGAGAAACGCATCAAATACCCCAGCGAAGGATCTGCCCCTAGGCTTTCAGCCTTTTTACATTATGTACATTAAACGTAACACAACAATATAGAACACATTGATCGTTATGTGTAAAATAAGGCCTAAAGCTTTCTGTGTTGCCTGCAGAATGGCATAGAGCCTCCCAAAATAAAATTGTAGTTAAAGAATTACTTTCTTGAGAATTCACACATAAATTTATTTATGAATCAGAATGGTTAAGCTGGCCCTTCAGGAAATACAGGTGCACAAAGTATGAGATTATATTTGTTCCTTTTCCAAACAACCTACCTGAAAAAGTCAGACACATGAATCAGTAGGTTTTTGGAGAGGACTAATACAAATTTTATTTTTCTCTATCCCCCAAACAAAAGCTTAATATTCTACCCAGAGACCACAGAATAATTGTCATTCTTAATGAGCAATCACATAATCTGCACCTTTCAGAAGGGATGTCATCTTATTATTTCCACGAGAAATTTGAGGTCACAAGCTCCCTCAGCAAAAGTAGCTATGGTTTCCATCCACGCGACACCGCTCACCACTGGAAAGGGACCCACATCTTTCCCAGGAATTCCTTGGGTTCATTCCTTGAAACAGCAGAAGGCGGTGTTCTACTGTCCTAAAGGCACGGTGAAGCCAGGTGTGCTAATCCTGGGGGATTAGAATCTTGGATCCATAACTCATTAGGTTAATGACAAAGATACGGTGAGAATCTACTACCATCCCACCACCATCCCCCCACATGCAACACCTCCAGCACAGATGTGCCGACCAAGCTATGGGCCTCTTGGACTTCCTAGCACATCCCTCTTCTCCCATACTGTACAATATTCTGAATATTCCTGAATGTATCCTGTATCTCCTGGGACAAAGTGCATACCGCTGCAAGCCATGATAACAAAAAGGCTAAAGTTTCCTTAGTAAATAATAGCGAGTCCCACCTTCCCTCTTAGTAGTGCTACAAAACTACAGGTGGATTTATGCAGGGCATACTCAAACAGCATTTTTAGTGTCTCAGTCTTATTTAAAGGAGATATTCATCAGGACACTCAAAGGCACATATCCACACAGAAGAATTGAAAACCCCAAATGCTGACAGTCTTAAAACTAATATTAGAGTCACGGACAAAGAGACAAGCAAGGCAGATACTGATGGGTACAGAGTAAACATCTTAGAATATTCTTTCTCTAAAATTGTTGGTAAATGCATTTCATATTTAAATTGTCAATAAGCTTAAGTAAATTGGGGAGACACCTGGAAAGTTTCAACCTTGACATTTAAAAGGTCAGAATGTTATAGCCAGCAGAGCAAAACAGAGCTGCTTCTGCGGTATCAACCAGGGCAGTTGCCACCACTATCCACGTCTGTCGTATTAATACCTTAATACACAGAGTCAGAATCTTGTTCACACTGCAGTCAGTCCGAGTTTCACTCCGTTTGCTGACACATAGCTACAAACCAGAAAACACAGCATGCCCAGCTAAGCTTAATTCAGCCAGTCCTAAGCTACAAAACACTCGATAGCATCTGAATGGGTAACAAACGTACGTAAAATGAACACTGAGGTTCCTTTCATCAGTGCAAAAAGTTATAATTTGATGTCATTTCGATCATACAGGCTATCTACTGGAATTATGTAAAAGTTGCTAGATCAATAGAGTTTGATATCCTTTAAGTTTTCAGCTACTCAGTGCCCAAACCAAGACCCGAGACACAAGATTTCAAAACTATTCAAACAGCATAGGGGAGCAACTCATTGCCCAGTTAGGACACTGGAGTAGAGGCAGCACTTGGTTCAGACAAATTGGAAAATAACACCACCAGCGTTGGCTTCGGACGGTATTTCTGGGATCGTCACCTGATAGGTGTGACTTTTGGTACCGATACCGTATTAGCGATGGGGAGTGCTGCGCGTCACACGCTGCAGAACCGAACATCCAGTTCCCGGCTTCTCTTCCCTTTCCATTCCAGGGAAAACCCTACCTCTGCACACGGACAAGTGCAACCTCACAAGACCAGTTTATCTCTCTCCAGTGGCGCGGTCCAGCTTGATGTGCCGGGAGGAAGGAGAGGTCCTGCAGAGCAATCCTTGCTCAGCCTCCCAGGCACGAAGACCGCTTTGGGAAAGGCTGGACGGCGTCAGCGTGTTCCCATTTGTACTCCCCTATTCGCTTTACATCACTCCCCACATACGTTGAGCGGTCACCAAGAATGCTTGAATATTAAGCTGCAGTGAAAGCGAGGTAATAATTCTACTAAATGGGAAATAGCCTAATTGCATCTGACACTCGCTTTTTCCTAAGGCCACCGTGACCAAGATCCTACTTTAAATATCCCTAGGACTGGAACACTGATTTATTAAAATGCCATGCAGCTTCCGCAGCCCTTTACTACACCATGCCTATCTTGCATCACAGATGCATGCTTTCTCCTTGCTCTGCCATAAAAGGAAAATTTAAAAAAATTAAGCAACCAACTTTTCAGATAGGAAAAAAATCCTTTTTAGATGACAGAACTCAAGTTGAAATACATCACTTTTCAACCGATTTTACCTACATAAGCTTATACAAGCACAACATTGTATCTGACATTACTGCCTATGACTTCAGGTTTTGGCTTCCGAATATGTTTCAGCAGGCTTGCCACTGGTGAAATTATGACAACTCACTTATAGGTCAGCGGTCAGATTTTTTTTTTTTTTTTTTTTTTCTTCACAACCCACAGGGAGCCCCTGAAAGGGATTATTTTGACCAAATTCAGAAGACTGAGAAATTGGTTTGAGCTTAAGAGACACTACAAGTTACTATTTAGTTCTCTTGAAATCTCTTGGCATTGCTAATGAAAATTCACACTGAAAGAATGGATACCATGCCAGGGCAAGCTTCGACAAAGAGAAAGTTGAAACAAAAAGCAATTTACTGTGCCCAACTTCCTTCATCCCTGTTGTGTTCGCTAATTATGGAAAGTTTTATGAACAACAACTTCTCTCTCCTAGACCAGGTTTTACTTGAACTTTATTCCACAATGAAATTAGGATACAGGGTTTAGGACTTCACTCTTACTCCCAAAACCCACCTGCAATCTCATAAGTTTTGATTACAGTGACTTCACAACGGAACACAGAAGGGAGTATAGAAGGAAATGCTTTTTTCCCCCCATACAGAAGCCTTGCGATTTTGATAATTAGTACAAGCAGCAGTTATTTAAAAAAAAAATGTGGTAGGGACACATGTTTGTATTTAAATACAATACACAGTGCACTGGGGACTTGTTTATCTGGATTCCTATTATCCAAACCTCCTACTATGCAAAACTGGGTCATCTCCCCCATGTGCATCATCTGAACCGAGAAGTCCCCTGATTCTGAAACCTCATTTAGCTGAATAAATTCCATACCCCTACTCCGCTTGGGCAGACAGATAGTTCTATTCCACGCTCCGATTTAGGATCTCACAGTCCCCACTTTCAAAGTATTACGGAACAATATTCTCCAATTTGACTGCATAACACAACTCCATATTTGCATAAAATCTCCTTGCTTACATACAAGGCTGACCCACAAGCTCAGACACACGAGGCTAAATGCTTTTGAACCACCCTCAAAATTGCCTTGGAATGAATAACTGGTGAAAGACTAGCAGTCCTACCACACCTGTACGCATTGCACTGGTACAGCTCTGCACTCTCACCTCATTTGCAGGCTGGACAATATCTAATATCTTTTATTATGGATTTAAGACCAACCCCCAAATGTCCTGTACTTGAGCTAACAGCCACAGTATGCCCAAATGTAAATTCGGTTACTGTAAAAGCAGTTAATAGCTGCTGAAGATTTAATGACACAGTCAAGGTTTATTACAGAATAATATTTAAAATGTGATGGAAAATAATTTTTTATTTCTCTATGACATTCAAGATAATAAAAGCATTAAGCCACAATAGACACAAAAGTAATGCCTATGCTTATAGACATTCAAGAGCCTATCACCAAAACAGAATTTTAAGGTTATTTTTGATTTCCCACTCACAAATACTATGATATTTATTGATACGTAAGATAATAAAATAATAATTTCCAATTATCAGTGCATCGTGGTAAATATATAATATGATTTACTTTTTAATTAAGGAGCAGTTTCCAAGGCTGAAATAGTTCATTTTTAATCAAGAAGAAAGTAAGTCATCATCTTTTTCCTATAAACTCTGAACCCTTGAAGAGCTTAACAAGCTACAAGGCTGACATTTCAGCCGCTAAACTTTGACTAAAACCATAAAATATTAAGGTTTGTTTTATTTAGTGGCACCGCTAACATGATACACTTTGCCGGTGTTTTTTCCGGGCATAATATGGGTTGGGTTTTACAACCAGTGAGAAAGGCAACGCAGTCTGAGCAAAACCCAGGAGAGAAGTCAGCAAAGGGGGGATAAAACCACAAACTAATTTAAATAAAATCATAGTTCTTGGTCAAGACCAATGGCATAAAAAAAAAATAAATACGGGAGGGAAAACTCAGGTGCCAAACTAACCTGGTGACATTAGGACAAGCTGTCCCAAAGGTAGAGGTTTTAAGCAGGAACTGGAGCCAAAATAACTGGTTTGGTTTGGTTGGGGGAGGTGGGGGGTGGGGGGGGGTGTTAATACATGTCAGTAAATACAATTGTGTACTTCACTATGACAAATGGATTCTGTATATTTAAATATTTTTATAACGTGTTCATATTGCTATGTAAATTTGTACATGTAAGCTATATTTACATATTATATATCCAAAAAGGGAATTTTGGTAGCTGTACAGAAGTACGTCTTTCCTCCTCTTCCTTCCCCATTCTGACCATTTCTGTAGAGCATTTCAAATTGTACAGATAAAAAGAACTATGATCAGTCTATTAAGCGGAGGCTATCAAATATTGAGAGCGGGGTAAATACGGTTCAGTCCTTTACCGAATGGGAAGGAACGCCAGCTCTGTTCCTTCACCCGATCCGCAATCCAAACCTGTCCACACGCTCCCCACCAGGGACCTTCAGCCAAAACTTTCTTCTCCCCCCTCACCCCCGTGCTTCCCGCATCTCAGGACTTTCCATTTTTTAAAACTGACCTCCCCACAAGAAGAGCGGGGTACAACGCTGGTTAAGAACGTCAATAAACATCAGTTCAATGCGAATAGGCACAAGGCGATCCAAGCCAGAAGGCGTCCCACAAAGCTGGAACCTCGTTACCCAGCGATGAGTACGGCAGGACGCTCATCCCGCTCCGGGCACGTGCCTCCCGGGCACAGTTCACGTCACGGCACACGCGTACAAAAGCTCTCCTCGGGCGGGCGAGGGCTGAGCCAGCTCACAGACCTGCCAAAAGCGTGTATCCGGAAAACAAAGCGAACCAAGGCACAAGGCTTGAAATACGTGTCCGACATTTAGCACCACTAGACGTGTTAAAGTTATTTCTAGTTCAGGCATACTACTGAGCCACTGTTTTCTGTTTATACATTTATATTTTGCAGAGATAAATCATATTAGAGTGCAAGCAGAGCCAGTCTAAAGGAGGTGGACGAGTTCAGAAATTTTAACCCAGACTGTTGCACAAACCTCACATTTGCTGGAAATGAGGATAACAGCCCACAGACAAAAGATCTAATAGCATTTTTCATTAATTACGCACTGATTTCTTAAAATTATTCAGAGCAGGCTGGACAAGCCTTGATGGATTTCAAAGGCCAGCCTATGTCTATGTACTAAATAGCCCACGTTTATTAAAATCCAGCTTTCAGCTATGCATAGTGCACACTGCCACTCCAATAATTTTCCATAAATTGAGGGACTTGCAAATGTAGATTAATTGAGGCAATGAAACAGCAGCTAGAGTAAAGAAATTAGATATTCCCTTTCATGGTTTCTTCTCTTGAACTTTCAGATTTCACAGCGGTGGGCAATTCCCCAAAACAAGCCAGCAAGGGAATATAAGCTCAAACAGCATTTATTAAATCCAACGGCAGAAATGGTAAACGGTTACATATAGACATTGCTTCCTGTCACAGGCCATTTTGAAGCAACCAAAGAAACACACAGTTGAGTGTTGTGGTTTGGCACTTTGCTTGTGATAATAGGAAAATAGCAAGCATAATTTGGCTTGTCATCTTTGTTGCTAAACCACAGATGATTTGGGGATAACTGTGTTTGTTTCCTAGGACAACTTATTTTGGGGGGGGATAAAAAAAAAAAAAACCCACACCACACAACAAAAAGCCAAAAACCCACACAGAAACAACCAGACAAGGAGAACAAACACACCAAATCCCACGAGCTGTTTAATTTCCTGAACAGACTTTGATGCTTTAAGCATATACGCAGCATTTTGTGGATATTTCTTAGTCAGTCGGTTCAGGGGGGCTCCAAACTGTGCACGTAGTTACCGAAGGGCTTTCATGATGTGACAGCGGAGCGGTACCCAATAACAGAGGCATTAAGACCTGGAGTCCTCGGTGCGGGATACCAAATTTTCTTCTTTGGCAATCATTTCTACATTGCTGCAACTAAACCTGCCACTTAATAAATTCTTAGAAGATTGCAACCTATGAAAACAGCACGTGTTTAGAGCCACTGTTGGGTTCCCAAACTTCGTACAGGGACTAAAATGGCTGGGGAGTCCCTCCTGCATTTGGAAAAGCACCAGCGAGTTAACCATCCCCTCTTCTCTGGCCCCACTACCAGCAATGGGGCCAGGAGAAACTCTCTGCTTCCAGCCATCCCATCTCATTCCTCTTTTACGTCCTGCCCACGGGTGCACCGAGTCTGGTCCTAACATTTAGAAAAGTGCAATCAAATACATACGCTTCAGCTGGGTGTACCTTGTAGCCTGGGTCACGTCGCCAGCCCCATTTTCTTCCCACAGAGCTACGGGGACACGTAACAGGGACTGCTTTAGCCACAGAAAGACGCTCACAGGGCTCCTGGGTCTCTGCAGAGCCAGGCTTCTCCACCTCCCAAAGCATAGAAGAATTTTTTTTTTTTTTTCCCTTATGTTTCTCTTCCCCTTCTGCAAAGCTAGGTAGGTGAATACTACTTATCATTCAGGAAGCACACAGCCAAGATAACTGCACTAGTCTAGTTACAGAATTAAGAGAATCAATAATAACAACAGAAAACAATAATGATGAAGTTGCGAAGATTAGTGCTTGCATTTCAAACATAATGAAACCACCCAACTCCAAATTAATTTTTAAAAGTAAGCATCAGCAGAGGGGTTTTTTTCCACAGCAATTTCCACTGCTAACCCTTTCAGCTGTCTTAACACAGCCTTTAAGCTATATACATTACTACTTTAAAATACTTTGATTTTTGTGGAAAATAACAGTCATGATTTTTTGGAGAAGGTAACTTTGCTCTCAAGCCTGGCTTGTATCCCATTAGCTGCTACAACCCTTTAATTTGTGCTGCATTTTACAGAAGTTCTTTAGAATGGAATAACAACATTGAAAATACACACAAGTAGAGAAGTCACGGGGAATCTCCTACCTTCAGGGAACAGTCCGAGGAAGAAGGCAAACCAAGAGCAGCCACAACACAGGCTGAGCACCAGCCTCACCAGCAGGGCTCAGCCCCAGAGCCAGGCAAGCAGGAACAGCAATAGCAAGACATCCCATGGACATTTTGAGTAAAAGCAAGGCAATAAGCTGGCAAATCCAAAGAACAAGTCAGGAGCAGGACCAGAAACAAGTGTACCTACAGCATAGCTCCAGCCCAGAGTGAACCCCAGAGCACAGCTTAAATAGAGCAGTAATGAGCCCGGAGGGGGGGTGGGGGGGTGCCAGGTGAGGCTGGTCAGGGCAATTAAGGCTTATTGGTGCCTTGGAGGCATGACCCAGTGTTTTGCTTGAATGAGCTTTAACGAGGAAGATGACCACACCTAGCAAGTGAATATTGCCTTGTAAGAGGTACCAACCCATTGCTTGCTTGAGCCAAAGAGTTATATGGTGGAGATCAATGGAAATCTGCCTCACCTTACAGGGAATTCTGCACACACTCACATGAAATTCATAGGAAACTTGGTGGGAAACACCAGTCTACAATTAATAAACCCTGTTGAACACTGCATGCTTTGATGCTGCTGCCTTTTGGGCTGCTCTCACAGCATTTTCATTCTGAAAATGGACTGAGAGGTCAGCCATTCTGCCAGGATATTCTGCCACCACAAATCACATCCAACCCCAAATCTGAAATGAGAAATAACACAGAATAAGATGGGGGGGCGGGGGGGGTGTCCAAGAGAGAGCTTTTTAATGTGAAAAAACACTAAAAGTCAGGGGAGTATCTAATCAGAAGTTCTAGTTTGTCTCTTCCCTGCCTGCAGGGTGTGAGCTCATGCCCCTGGGCGTCTGAACATTCACAGGTGAGTTATCCACATGTTTAACACTCTAGTTATCAGCTCCTCAGCCTGCATTAGCCTGGTTAGGGATCCTCCCTGAAGTCTGCAGTACCTCTCTCAGGACCTGCTATACTTCTACCCATCCTGTTCTTTGCAAATACGGACCTTTGGCTTTCCCAAGCCAAGGAAAAGTTTATATTCTCTATGTACAGGATTTGGAGAAGAGGTCTTCAAAATATGTAAGCACCAGAACAACCTCTTTTCAAATAAATAAAGTGTACAGGACAATGAATTGCTCTTTCACTTCTAAAAATCCATCTCAAATCCTGAAGATAACTCGTTTCCCCCCTCCATGTTCTTACATCCTAATTTCAACATCTTCATACATCAGAATAGACTGAACCGCCTATCTAAAAGCATTCATCTTTCCCTCTTGAACTACACTATCCCATTCTGATGGTTGAACTGCACCTGAAGTAAAGCCCAGCTACCATGGAAGGAAAGCACCCAGCAATCCCACCATCCCGCTGCATAACAGGAGGGCAGCTTGCATCACAGAACGTAAAGAAAAGCTCACACCAGCGGACCCTCCACTTCAAACACGCTCACTTGCCAGAGATTTTGCAGGCCATTGCTGCTTGCAGACACCTGTTTGAAAAGATCGAGAAAAAAATGGAAAGAACAAACCCTACTCGAGAATTATCGCTGGAGTCTCCTTCAAAACGCAACTAGCAGAAGCAGTTCACGAGTCAGAACCGGTCCACGCTGGCTCAGGTGGTCTGACGGCTGGCCAGAGAAATCGGGTACGATCTACACCGAAACGAGCTGAACCCGGAGTAGGAAGGCGCTTATCTGAGTGACCGGCAAAGCCGGATCAGGCTAGCTGCAAACGCAAGATCTAATGACAAACGTTCTGTCGTTCTTCGGCTTCTTAAGCACAGCTCTCTACGTTTCGCCATCGCTCCGTGGTTGGAACAGCCCTGTCTGACTTCTATACGTCGCCCTTCCTCCCCTCACCCCAGGCCCTATCTGACGTGGGGCACTTCTCCATATTTTGAGCTGCTCAGGGGCCAGAGGATCTTTCCTAAACATCTGAGCCCCTGAGGTACTGTGCTCAATGAATTCGCCGCTATATGCTACCTCATTTCAGATAATAAAGGTCATAAAACCCTCTTTACTTATTAATAAAGGCATGTATTTTTATAAATGCATGCTTTCACAAAATATAAAAATAACTTTGAAACTTAAACCAAATCGCATCAAAACTGCAAGAGAGCGAGCGCGGCATCCACCTTGAAAAGGAAAAATGCCGGCGTGCGTTCAGAGACCTTCCTACGTGTCGGCGGAGGCAGCGCAGCCTCCCGAAGCAGCAATATGAAACTGCAGAAGCAGGAACAAGCTCCTTCCCCCACTTCTTTCTATTTACGCTTCCTGCGGTGCTATTGAATCAACAGCAAGATAGGAAGATTCATCCACAGAAACAGAAGCAGCTTTTAAGTGCCTCCGCTATAAACAATACCAAGCGGAAACAAAGGCACAAAAGTGAATGTCCCTAACGAACAGCGCTGCCTATTAATATTCTTGTATCGCTGTCAAATTTTAGGAATATCATTTTCTGTGGGTTTTCTTTTCCCCTGTTGTTTTCATCTGCCAGGAACACCCACTGGGGGCAGCCAGCTAGCTAGTGGTTTTGGCGGAGGAAAGCTACTCTGCAAAACTTGAAGCCTACATTTCTCAAGAGTTCTGCTCAGCTGCTGTAAAATTTGATGGGTGAAAACACTATTTCCACGTTCATACTTTTCCTGACAATTTCAGACATTTTTTCAGACCTTCTTGTGCAGTGAAACACCACAGTCTCCTTCCAGCTCTAAATCAAGTACCAGCCAAGAAAGAAACAAAAAAACCTCTAACCTTATTGTGGTGGTGATACCGCCTTCATTACTTGGCTTTTTTATCAGTTAAAACATTTTGCTTGCCAACACCGCATAGCAGCCGTGATGTAGGCTTTAATGAGACTGAGCCTTATATTTGTTTTCCAGAAACTGACAGATGTAATCATTTGCTGTTCCCCAATTCATTAAAAGGGGCAAAAGCAGGAATATATGAGCTCATCCCAGCTCCTGCACAATGGATGACCTGCTTTTGCTGGAAAGCGAGGCTTACGCAGAGACAAAAATCTCTCAGTCCCCATCTTTTGAGCAGGTTCACCTAAATTCGACGGGAAGGCTGCGCTCGAGTCCTCAGAGCTAAACGATCCGGGCGAGTGGCACCCACATTGCCTTCACGACTGAGAGCTTGGGCTTTTCTCCCACCCAGGTCTTTACTTGTCTGCAAGCCAGAGCGAGAATCGTGTGGGCAATGCGGATTATCAAAAAAAACGCAGGACTGAGTAAAGGCTCCGATTCCAGCTTATCCAGCTGCACAGGTAGAGTCAGTAATACACCGCCAGATGTTTGATGACTGAGGCTGGATAGAGGAAAGACGCTGTGTAGTCCTCGCCAAGGGACAGGCTACAAAATAAGTCATTACCAGGTACCGTAGGATCTGCACAGCTGAGAAATGACAGGAACATCCTAACAGGAAAAACTCACACTTTAATAAATCCTATCCTGTCAAAACACTGGATACAAATTCATAAAACATCAGGCTTCGTTTGCTCCAGCGCTCGGAGAATTATTCATTTAACACTATTTCCTGATGTGACTTTAATTCTCATCTTATTCAATAATTTAGCCAATGCGTTCTTTGCACTGATAATTTTATGAGACAAATTAAAATGATAAGCAGCAAGCATCACTTCAGACATCGGTGCTGAATCGTGTTTGATAGATGGTCGTTTTGAATGACTGACTGTCTTGCTAACATGTTTGTTGATTATCCTTCTCCCTCACCCACATACACACAAACTTTTTTTGTTAATATTAGCTTCCTGCGTGGTTTTGGGAAGTGTAGGCCTGACAGCAACAACACGAGTTTGGCAGTGACTGTGCAGACTCCCAGCCACTACAAGAGTGCTCGGCTCTGTTTCCCCGCTCTCTTTGAACAGGGACAATTAATCATGTCAAATTGTGCCAGATGCCAAAGCAGTTTTGTGATGTCAATAAAAATTCAGACGAGACTTGCTTCAGATGAAGACAGAGATTCATTGCAACCGGTGAGCTAAGCAGGGTTCAGACCTAGAGGTAAAAGGCTGTTGAACTAATTTACTGCACATCCTCCATTTCTGCAGTCCTGGGAATATGAGGTCATATTTTAGGAATGAGAATTAACATATTTCATAGATTTTTAACACATGCTGGCCTCATCCTGTCATCTTTATAAGTAGGAACAATTCATTGGCTTTCATTAAAGTACACATACACCACAACTTCAAGACAGCATATCTGCTATATAAAAACAGGAGCAAACTTTCTCCTTCCTTTTTTTGTAATGCTAGTGTACATTCCAGTATCTAATTAAATAAAATTTCTTTCTCGTACTGAACTGTAGATGCTGGTCAACAGCCCTGGTTAATTCCCATGACAAGATATTTTGGGGTTTTTTTCTGCTTCGTGTTCACAGCAGATCATTTTAATTCCAGCTGAGACTGAGTGAAGCAATGCTGATTTCCCCAGATGGTTCTGCTTTCTTAGACAGAACCCTGATGGAATGATAATTACAGCTGAGAAGATAGGCAAAACTGTGAAATAAATGTTACAAAAAACAATAACTACATTTCACCAGCATGCACAAGCTAACTGAAGTGATCATACGATTCATTATTGGCCTCATGCATGATGCTGCCAGGTTGAGGCATGTTTTTCATTCCTCATTAGATTTCCCTACTCTCTTCCACACCTCTTTGCTATGATTCCACAATGATTGGCAAATCCCTAAATTAAGAGAAATGCTCTTCTTTCATACTTCTCCCATGTGAGAAACGAAGAGTATCAGGAGGGGCAAAGCCATTTATTGGATTATCAGAGATGTTACTTCTTGATATTTCCTTCAGGAAGATGTGAAATTCCTTTTCATTTGGAAGCAGCTTTGCTATGCTGTCAATGGGAGTACTATGCATGATCCTAGCAGCCAAAATGAAAACAAAATATACAGGTGGGGTCTGGCTGTCTCGCCACTGCTGACAGCAGAGAATAAATGGATACGGTATTTGTCTGATCCAAGTAACACTGCAAGGCCTCACAACACCTTATACATAGTCAGTAAGAGAGAAAAATGCACACAGTCCCCATCAGCGCCCATTAAGCAAACCAGACTGTTTTGGTGGAAGAGACTTGAGGAAATGGCTTTGTACACTCATTCATCCTGATTCTCAAATATTTTCGCTGGCTGTGAAGTTGCTGCCTCTACACGTAATTTGTAACAGCTCTCTCTACTTGCAGATATCCTGGGATAATGATGAGTAAGGCCAGTAATCACTGCGAGGTGTCCACGACAGCTTCTCTGATTATGCCCGTTTCTTTCTATTAAAAGATTTTCCATGAGATCTCCACCAGCAGCACGGATCACAGAAATGAGAGCGCGTGGTTGCCTTCTTCCCGCACCTTGCTAACGGGGCCCGGGGAGCGCTGACGGCAGCCAAGTCGCCTGTTAACCGGGCGAGCCGGCGGAGACACGGCTTTGCAGACATCCACGTGTGAAGCATCGGCGTTACAGTGGGGTTGTCTCACGTCCCCCGCTGACTTTAAACTCTTAACTAGAATGTACTACAATTTATCCTACCCTCCAGCTGAGCTAATGGAGGGGCAGGCTACTCCTGGGATCATTATTATTCATTATTCTTTTATAAGGCCTGCCGGTGTTATTTTAACAGCTGCTCGCAGGAAGGAATACATAAAAGATAGGCCACCTTTGTGGCACCGGCGCTAGGCACATGCCTAGGGAACGGAGAGCGAGGACAGGACCATACTGGGTCTCTGTGGCAGCACCAGCATTATCTCTCTGTAACATCCATGCTAATACCACGCAAATTCTGTGATTACAAGCGTCGCCTTTTAAAAAATGAACTGAGCTAACCTACAGTCAAGCTTGGTTTTGGGGCATGCTGGGGACCTGCAGCTCCAGCTGAACTGGAATTGCAGAAGCTTTAGCAGGCAGAGAGGAGAATTACTAGGAGCAGAGGGGGAATAGCAAGCCTATTACCAGGGCAGACTAAAAGAGCCTGGTTTTCTTAGTATAGTAAAACACAGGCTGAGAGGGAGTAAGATTGCTAACCCCAGATCGAGAAAACAAGGCAACAGAAGAGATAAGCACTGGGGAGGGAAATGAGCAACGTGAGCTAAAGGACAACATCAAATTGTTCCAGGCTGGCCATGGCTAGAAAGTACCTGTCAGAACAGCATAGCTGTGGATAAAACCCATCAGCAGGGGAAATGCCAGCAAAACCTTACGAATTTTACAACGCGGTTTGATCGTATCTGTAAAGGGTTCTCGAATTGAAGACCTGGGATAGGAAAGCACCAAGTCAGGCAGCTGGGGAATACAGGTGACCTCTCCAGTCCTGCGCTCTACTCCGCTCCATCCACCCCACACCTCAGAACTGCTCGCAGTCACGTGCCAGCTGGCACGATCGCTCCGTCCTTTCCATATTGCCCTACAGAGAAGAAATCAAGGGGCTGTTAGTAAGAAAATGATCCGTGATCAAGTGAGGTTCCGTAAATGACAGGGTTACATGCTGAACACTTTGATAAGGGAAACAGTTTGCAGATTCCTACTTCTGATGCAGCTTAACATAGCAATCTTAGTACTAACGGGTCCTACGGTGTGGTTTTTCCCCCAGAAAGCAAATGAATTTCAGCCTTCTGAGATCCAAACAAAGACAGGAGGAAGACACAAAATGCACGATGCAAATACACAGTCCCACTGGGACGTTATAATGTTTCGGAATGAAAAGCATTTTCCCTAAACTCTCTAATTATGCTTTTTTTCATAATGTAAAAGTAACACAACTTTAAAAAAAATAATTTGCTCGGCTTCGAAATTTTGTCTTGCACAGGGAATTTCAGAGGCTGGAGACTATCGCCTGATAAAAGCCAGGTGAAGGTAAAAGTACACGATAACGCATAACTAGGATAACAGATTAAAAGCTTGCTGGAAGAACATGGAAAAAACATTTTGGGAACAAAATTAAAACCAGCTGATTGGTGTGGTGAAAAACATTATGGAAAAACAGTGGATAAGGGTACAGGCAATAGGTTGAGAAAGACAGGTGGAGCAGGTACTTCCTGAGGCAAGAAAGAAATGACAGAAGTTGAGAATGGGTGAACCAAAGGGTGGAAACTGGAAAGGGCTGTGATTAAAAGGGCCCTGCACAAATAAAGAGGTAATATAAGAAAGAAGCTGAGAGAGGCTGAAGAGAGGGAGGAAAGAATAAGAGTTGAAAGACTTGAAACTGGAAAATGCACCCATACTATGCACACCTCCGAGTAACCAGATGTCTGGGAGCATCCAGAAAACCTGATACCATCTTTTCCACCTACCGTACAAACCAAATATTATAGCAAGGAAGCCAAAACTAAGAAAAAATAATTCAAATATTTTAAAATTGGTAGTTCAACTCTTCCCTTGGATGCAGCCCACTGCATCCATGAAAGTCTCTACCATGAATACTCACAGGAGGAGAAGGACCAAGCAAGGATTTCACTTCAGGAAAGAACAGTTGCACAGTACATTGAGCCAGAAACTTTCAAATTTAGGTCTTAATTCCATGACCAACTGAGTGTTTTCTGTATGCGAACTTTATGTCAAGAAGTTCAGCACACAAACCATACTAGTATACAGACAGTATACCCTTGGCTTTACCACTCAGAAAAGGAGAGGCATCGCCAACATATTTTGCTGGTTCGCACTCCAATGCTAAGTACCACTTTTGCAAAGCATCTGATCAGATCCCCATGCAAACCCAGTAAAACTATTCATTTCCTGGCAACTTAATGAAACTTGCTGGATTGTCAGTCAGCGAACTCATCTGTATGAACGCATCTGCAGTTGTATGGACTGTATTATGAATCCTTTCTACAACCTCCCTTCTACGAAAAACAAACAAAAAAGTCTTCTCTTATTCCTCTTGTCTGTTTGTATTCCTAGCTCTTCTCTGAATCCCAACAATCTTTTCCAAATCACAGCCAGTCACATCTACCTCTATTTCATGGAGAACTCATGTGTCTGGTCTTCTTCAATCTTTACTAGAAATAGCCAAAGGCTCATTGATCCTAAAATCTCAAAACATGAAAAGGTTGTGGAAAGTATTCTGCATAATGTCTGAGGGAAAAAATCAGGACAACTGAAAACCAGCATGACTTTTATTCTCTCTGAGAGAGAAGAGGTTGCCTCTTTCTTCTTCCTGTCAGGCTGCATGGGGGTTCAGAAGAGCAGAGGCCTTGCTGGGTGACAGAAGAGTCGCAAGAGACAGAAGAGACTTGCCAGCCCTCCTCTGCATGTCCCTGAAGGGAGAAGCTGCCCATCTGCCAACGTGGATGTGCAGAACAGAAGGGAAGAGCATCCACACCATATGAAGAACAGCAGGCCACAGGTTCAGGCAAACTGAACGAGCATCAGATTTTGGTTCTGCTGCGCTGTCTGCCATTACTTGTCATGACTGCCATTCCTTTAGAGAAAAAAAGCTGATTTGCAGTTCGGTTGATCTATGCGCAGAAGAGTTAATAGCGGAGTATTCCTCTGGCAGTGGTAGCATATGGGTCACAAGAACCAGTAAAGTTTTGGCTACTCTAATCAGGAACCGCTACAAAGTGCGTTGGATTCCCACAAAGATCAGTCATCACTCCCTCTGCACTCACCAAAGGCACTTTTCTTTCCAACAGCCTTGTCTGTGACCCTGTTTTAAAATCACACTCCTTGTCAGCTGGCTTGTCTTCTGAAAGTCATTTCTGCTTCTCTCCACAGACATCAGAAGAAGGGAATGTGACATCTAAATCTACGATCGCAAGAGTAGAGATGGTGTCAGAAGAGTCTGTAACAGGTAAAAGAGTAAAGAGAGCGAGAAAAGAAACTGCAGAAAGTTGTCCTATAAACTAATCCACCAAAATGTGTAATTGTGATGCCCTAAGGCTCAAAAAAAACAAATGCAAAAATTGCATGCAAAGATAAAATGTGAGGGGTTTCACCTCAGGTAAGTGCAAGACAAGAGTACTTAACAAATTTCAGCCATCCCCAGGGCCATCAGAACTCTTCGGGTGGCAAGTACACCTGCCTGGGTATATGGAAATAGACTTCAAACCCCGCTGGACCTACAGCACATGCAGTGGCGTTAAGAATAGATCTACCAGCAATTTGAGTGGGTGAAGTACAGGACAGATGGGCCCACATTGCAGGGTAGCAGCAATAGTTAAGAAAAAAAGGAATTATTGGCAATATATACTATTCTTTCATGAATTATGTTAATTATTACAACTTAATTGTTATAATGTAAAATGAAAGGTGGAAAGAAAAACAAAGAAAGAAAAGCACGCTGCTGTCGTGCACTGGAGATGAATGAGGACAACAGACATCAGCGACAGCCAAGGAAACCGCAAAATCTACCTGAGGCGTTACAGCTGTTTCATTAACAAAAGTTTTTTAATCCCCGCTTAGAACCTCTCACTTCCTCCACCCTCATTCCCTTCCGTTCAACCTCGGCATTCTACTGCTGTGCTGCCGGCGACGGCAGACACCACACACGGCATTCCAGCTCCTCCGCTGCCTTGCGCTTAAATCACTTCCCGCCGCTCGTTCCAAGCCTCTCCGTTGATGCTTCGCCTCCAGTCCCAGTGCAGTCAACACAAAACATCTAAACGTCACACCAAGAACTTGTTACCAGGGCTGAGCAAAGAGCAGCACCTCCGTTCTGCAAAACGTCCGGGGGCTCTGTCACGTCAGAGGGTCTCGTGAGGCCAAACCGAGCCCTTTCCAAGCAGCCTGCAAAGCAGGAGGGTGACAAAGGGATTCGCGGACTTTGGAGAATTCTGGCAATGAGAGCGCTGCCATGGGATACATGGGGGAATGGCTCCAATCTTCTTTCTGCCTCAAGTTTATCATCCCGGACAATGCAGTCAGGAATTCGAGGGATCTCCCAGGCTAGCTCCACGCTCTGGGATGCACTAATTTTCCCTTGGGGAAGAAACAACAACAAAGTCTCTTATCTGTGAAATGATCTAATTGCCCCTCAGTCAATTTCTGTAACTTAGCTCAGACACAGTTCTGCTAAACCTTAGTAGCTTCTTACAGCAGCATCTTGTTAAAATTCCCTTATTAAAGTTTCCTTTTGTCTCGAGAACCTCATTCTGCCTGGGCTGAAGAGAAAATGGCAAAATCAGTATATTCTAGCACTTCAATGAGTGGAGTCATCTGCAGAACAAGAAATGACTATGTTCTAGTAAACGACATTCACAATTAATACACTATTGACCTAGCTGCTGTAAAATATTTATTGGCATCAATAGCTATTATGAAATCAGCTTTATAGATGTTACAGTACAAAGAACTGTATTTCATAAGGCCTTGAATAATGACTAGTCCCTTGTCAAAAAGAGGGAGATATGTATTTACAACAAATAGCCCAACAGAAGAATATGACAAGCCAAAAACATCCACTTAGAGACAACGTAATTTAAGACAGGCAGAGTGTTAATTGCAAGACAACTCTCCCCAGGAGTTACTCAGGTCAGGGTGAACCTTCTCACTGAATCAGACATCGTTATAGGTGCCATGCAGATTATTTAACCTGTATCCCAAAAGCGAAAGAGGACTTGTCTAGTTTTCACTGAAATTATGTTTCTAACTTGTAAATTATATGCTACAAGGACAAAACCAATGTTATGTGCGTAAATTTTGCTGTGACCTGAGATAGGTCATTCAGTGATGAGATGATTCAGTGTTAAGAAAAATGAGCAATCATACACTCCAAACCCAGGCAGCTATAAAATGCCAGCCTTTTCTCTTTCCTTTTATTATTTCCTCTCATCTCATTTAAAACGTAGTACCTTTTCATACTGCTTTGTACTATTTTCATCCAATTACAAATCATATGCAACCACAAAATATATATATGATACACTGGGCACATAACGGGGTTGTAAGAGCACTTGTCACGCCTTTAATTATCAGAAGGTTATTTCATGTTCCTTTTTACACTGAATACAGCGAAAAGGCAGAACATCAGACAGCTTATTTTATAACTTTGTGTGTGGTTTTAGTACAATTGCAACCATTCCAGTTACTACAAACCGCACGGAGTTGATCAGCTTTCTTTCCTTACTGCGTATCGGCAAATGGCTGGAGATACAAACCTCTACTTTGTGCAAACAGACAGAGTAGACATGTACACAGGTTATTAACCAGTCACAGATACTCCAGAGTTAGGGTTGCATCCAAATAATCTGAAAATAAGGCGTACATTCCTGTTTTTCTCCAAAAGAGGAGAGCTTTAGCAATGAAATTTCCTACCAGCTTAGAATACTGGTCTCTTGAAATTTCTTACATACTCCTGTTTGCTTTTGCTCCATAAATACTTAATAAGTGGCCTTTAAATTGAACTCTGGCTGATTAGTTTTGAGGTGGTTTGGATTTTTTTTTTTTTTTTTTAATGCTTTGGCAATTCCACTTTCCCTACTATAAAGATGCAATACTGAAAAGTTCTGAGGTAGCAGAATAATAGTCTGGAACTTCTTATTCAAATAACTTGTACAGATTTAGTTAGGGTATCTGTGCTGCTTTAAGATGAAATCTGGGACCTAACAAATTCCATTCAAACTAGGCTATCAGGTGGAGGTGGTCTGGTGGATATTAGTCTTTGATACCATCTAGCTCCAAGAATTTGAAAAACACAATTTGGTTTGCAAAATCACTTCCTAAAGCTGTGACCTGGGTGTGCCCTAGTAGACTCTATTCCTTTAAAGCCCCAGCCTATTATCTTCGATCATTCCAAGTTCCCCAAAAAGCAGTTCTTAAGTTCACTGGCCTATTGACAAAACCAGAAAAATCCTATAACCAAGGAGCAAGTCCACTGCTCTCTTTCCATTTCTGGGTAACCTCACAAATATTTCAAATTTCCTTCACTGAAATATATTTATTTTTTAATTCCACAATCGATGAACATATTGTGTTATTTCTCCTAGGATGATGGCAAAGTTAAAAACAGTTCTTGTAAATAAAGATGACTAGAAAGCATCAAAAAGGATTCATGCAAAAAGAAGAAGAAAGAAGAAATATCTTCGTGATGTGAAAGGACAGGCCATTTTTAACAGGGGAATGGAAAATTCGTTCCACTGGTGGCAGACAGAGTTATAGGTTTATTATCATTAATGCCTTCATATCTTATGCTTCTTCTTTTGAAGAGGTCTCCCCAGAGGGACCTAGGGAGCTAAATACAGAAGTATTAATATATAGTTGTTCCTCTCTGAATGTGTTTCTGATTGGAAACACTTGGGCCAATTAAGCCAAAATGCTCTTACTGCTGTGTTTCCCAAACACCCGCTCCTTTTCATACTACCCAGCCAGCAGCACGTGGGGTGTTCAGCTGCCTTTACTTACACCATCAGTGAGTTATAATTTCATTTTATGGCTTCACATAAGCGAGAGCCAGAGCTCTGAGGTTGATGTGTCCAGTCCTTCTCCTCCAGTGAGCTCCTGAAAGGTGCCCAAAAGGCTTTTTGTTCTCCAAAAAGCCACGTTTTATTGCAATATAAACCAGGATTCTTAGGGGTTTGATCAGAGGAGTCTCCAAGTGGTGTAATTCAGACATATCTGAGCTCATGGGTTCAGAATGATCCAGTCATATCCGTCACTGGTTTTTACGGACAAAATCTCAGGAAACAGGCACTGCTCCGTGTCAGTCGAGACCTAATCCAGTCATGCCACAACTATACCTCAGATTTAAAAGGCAGATTTCCTAGCTACCAGTTGTACTCCCTTCCCAGAAAAGGTCTTGGGCTCTTCACACTAACATTTGAACCAGCTGTATTTCATCAGTTAATTTTTTTTTTTTTACCTCTGCTGATTTATCTAGTATTTCACTTATAAATTATTCAACTATTGGAATACTTGGTAATCTCAATTTAAAAATCCATGTCCTGAAGTTTACTTTTTGATTTTAAGGTTTTACTGGGCAGTAAAGTTTTATTCTTCATTAAGTGCAGAAAGATGAAGTAGATTAAGTACTCTTAAAGCTTTAACTTTAAGACTAAAACCAAGAAGGGAGGAAATCCCCTCCTGCCCAATGATTCAAAAAGGGTGCGAATCTGTTCATTGCTTAAAAGTTTGGTTCTGCAGGAGAAGCCCTTTGAAGAAAAAGGTGGAAAACATTGATACTCTAAACGGACACCCCTGTGCTCAGTCACTAGAGCTCGAAAATACCAATCTTTTAGGCTTCCACTGAGATAAACCCATTTATTATTTCTGCCCTGGGAGTCACATGGTTTATTAGCTCCTAAAAATACAAAAGAACATTGCAGCTGAGTTTTCACAAGCAGCTGCCTAGGATGTCAACATCTTTGCAATTTCAAGGCACCTGTGGTTGGTTTGGGGGTTTTTTTCCTAAATTTTAAATAATTTTTATGAGCTTGGTTGTTCCTAAAAATACTCACATAAAACTTTTCTCCACTATCTGTTTGTGATCTAAATAAAAATTTGGGGGTAAAGAAAAAAGAGGGAAATAAAACATAATAGGAAAGGAACAAAATGGTCCCCAAAGGTACGAATTTATACCGCAGGTATGTATTTCTCACTTGCCTCTTCTGCAGTGTCCATGTGGGGAATATCTGCTTCTTTTTAATACTTCAGCACAAGTTTTTCAAGGTCATCTGAAGTCTTTTCAAACATACTTAACAAAAATTATGCCTTCAAGAACAGGGCAGGTGGAACTAACTTAATTTCTTACAACTATTTAAAAATAATCTGTAGCAGAATCAAACCATCAAAAATGTTAAGGACAAATTTTTCAATAGATCTACCTGAAAAGGGTAGTAAAGAAGGCCATATATAAACATATAAGTCCCTTTTCCTACAAAGGAAGGTGTACTTGGTCTTATTGTCACAGAAACTCATGAAAGCAAAGCTCTAGATGAATAAACACACCTAATGCCAAGCATGATTATTATACGAGAATATTGCTGTATAATTACTGCTTATACCTATTTCTGTTACATTAATAAAATTATATACATACAACAATGCAAAATTATCTCACTGTGCTTATCAGTAAGACATACTGCCATCATTAGAAAATATTCCATAAGACTTCCAGTGAGCTTTTCATCCTTACCTTTTCTACATTTTTATCTTTCTTAAGCTCTTAATATACTTTTGTTTAATTTTACTAGCTACTCTGTTTTGCTGTACTCTAGTGACTTCCATCTGATTGCAGAGAAACTACAATCACTTTTTGGAAAAATTACTGCCCCCCTATCCAGGAGTTTGACTGCAAATCATGGCACGGTGTCATGACACAGCGGTGTTAGAGCCACAACCAGTCAGTCTGACTCTGAAACAGGGAATAATCAAGCTAGACAAACAGACTGCATAAAGGAGAAGAAACACATACACTGAAATTACAGTTCTTCTACAACCCTTAACTCTCAAGCCTCTGCTGCATATTAGCAGCTAGCTAGTTAATTCAAACCCTTCTTGATTACAGTTTAATTATAGGATTATAAATGTGATGTCATTTAGCATTTTGACAGTCAAATTAACCAGATCTATTACTTAACATATCAGCTTACACTGGTAAAGTTGCATGCATGAAAGACAAATTATACTTATCCCAGGCATTCCTTATAGAGCCTGTTTTGTGTCTGGCATTTCACGACAAGGCACTGAGAACCGATTTCGAGACTTCTCCAGTGCTCCCAGTTCTTTTTGAGCATTAGGGGTAAGATTTTTGTCTTTTCAGGGGAAACATGTTCACAATTAATCCTGCCCATTTTTAAACCTGATGAGGGTTTCAACAACAGCTCCTTGTGGTACAAGCTGTGGTGTCACTAACAAAAATGAGGATGTATGAGAGGGAGTGGAGGGGCTATTCCATAATCCAGAAATTAGATTGCTGGTCTCACACAAGTGAAGGTCTCCCAGTACTCAGAAAATATCCCTAATTCCAAAGATTGGTGAAAAAACAGAGCATAAAGTTCAGAGCTGGGACTGAATCCTCAGCCACCAGGAATTGCCAAAAAAAAGGGGGGGCAAGACAGCACTGCTGGGAGGAGGGTGTCGCTATTCTGACCTTTATACATTTTGTACTGGTTTCATGCTGCTACTGTGGCTTCTCTTTATTAGTTGTTGCTCCCAGTCAACAATGTCTGAAGTTTCCTACCAAAAGCAGAGTGGATTTCGGGTGCGGATGCACAAATAAACAAGAACTTACAACTTAGGAGGACAAAATGAAGACAGACCTTGTAAAGATGCAGGAAATGAGGAACAATTCAGCTGAAGGCCATGTTTTGTTAGGTCCACTTCTTCAGCTTTAAGCTGTGGTAGTAATGAGGAGAAAGTTGAGAAGCAGAGTGAGAGTGTGTGTTGCCTGTAATGAAAATGTGTGGCTTATTATAATTATTTCTCAGGGTTTGTTTTGGCTTTAACTGCATCTTAACAGGCTTCGGGGTGGACTTTCTTCCCTCCCAATTCATTTCTTTCTATCTTGAAAGCTGTTGTTTAGGGAATGCTACATTAGCCTTATTTTTCATTGGCCATTGCTCAAAATGCCTTCCCCAATCTCTTAATGCTCTTTAATTTAACCAGCTAGGCCATGATGAAAAAGTACCTTGGGCTGATAATGTGCTATCAATAAGTCTGTACAGTTCGATTACAATCCCCTATTAAATCTCTTTTGTAGTTCTAGCACTATTACTTCCCCTCTGTACACACTTTAAGAAACATTAGTTTAGCTGTAGCATGTACATTTTTTTTCCTTTATTTTGCCTCATCCAAAGGCCAGATCCTCAGGCAATGTCAACTGGCCTATCTCCATTTGCTTTCTGCCTTCAAGCACAGAACCTGGCCAAAATGTATTTTTCTGATTTCACCAGATCATGTGTCATGTTCTATTCATTTTATAGTAGCAATAAATATTTCTCCGTTAAAACATCTGAAGTGATTTTCTATTACTTGACTGATTTTTATTCCGCGTATGGTTCTGACCAGCAGAAATGGAATGAGTGCATCATCGGTGATTATACTGGACACATTAATCTCTTTCAGGGAATAGCATTTAGGTATGTCTAGTGTAAAGCAGAAACGCACGAGTTCTTACGCTCCAAATGAAAACCCTGACACCCTACCTCTGAATCCTTCCTGTCATTAGGATCAATGCTGTTCCCAGCTAGAAATAAAAGGGAAGGGAATCTGGTTCATGTCCTTTGAGTCAGAAGCACCAAAAGCTCTCTGCAATGCTCAGAAGCCTCAAGAAACAGGATTCAGGACTCGACGGTGTGGTGTCGGTTTTATGCATAGATTTCACACGATTCTTACAATATCACAGTTAAAACCCTGACGAACCTGAACGCAGGTTTTTTTAAAGAATATGGCAATAGCCTTTCCCCTTTCTGCTACTGAGAACAAACTCTGTAGTGTTATTCATAAATCAGTCTCAGGCACAGTAACTACTGCTTTAAAGAATACGGGGGTATCACAAGCCTCTTTCTCCAGATTCTTTCCTTCCATTTCTCTCCACATAACAACAGCCAGAACTTTTGGCAAATATGTTCTGTTCCTTGTCATCTAAGGCAGATGGTCTGAAGTCCATAATCCAAAACAACATAGGTGAAGAACCACCCGTTTGGGGAGTACTAAATTGACCACGTCAGAATAAGTCATGGGATCCAAATGGACACATTGCTTTCAATGCTCTAGAATGACAGAGGTAGGGTCACGCAGAAAATGAAAGCATCGGAAAGCCTGGAAGGCTATAATTTAAGAAGGAAAGCGTATATTGTCTAATGATCTGAACATGAAAAGTTCAAATATCCTTTCCTCTATTGGTGCTCTATGACATGGAACATACCTCCTAACCTTCCGCTGTTCTGACCAGGATGCACAGACACGTAGCGCTGCAAGAGCTTGAGTAGTGGGCTACAACGGGGCAAAACACAAGTTCTGATGGACACACAGGACACTGCAGATGAATTACAAATGCCCTTTACATCAGCAACACTTCAAAACTGCCTTGGGTTTAGGGTATATTATAAATTTAATCGCAATAATTCACACCCAACAGGAATGAGTTGTTTCACTTCTGCTGCTGTAGCTCACTTACCCTCTTTTAATGCCACCACACATGGCTTGGCAAGGACTACTTTTATTGCAAGTTCATCATATAATTTCTGGAAAGCAATCATTTTGGCATAGCAATATATGAGACTGCACCATATGGCACTTGCATGTAAGAGGGGATATAACTTCTTCCTTTTATCTTCAAAAAGTTATAGCATTACTATATATTAAATGTATATATTGCATGAAATACATAAAATTGTACATCTTTTGTCACGTCTCCAGTAACTAAAAAATTCCCAAGTCTTTAAGTCTTGATTTGCATTACTGCCATGTCTGACAGTGCTAAAAGTGAGCTAAAATTTTGAGATTTTAATTTAAATTTCTATCCAAATGAAAACTTTTAATTCAGTGAGTTTCATTTCACTTGAAAAGATAGAACCATAAACAAGCAAGGTGCATTAGGCAGATCCTCATCTTTCAAGAATCACCAAGCAACTTGACAAACTGGAGGGCATCATTCAACAGAAACAGAAAAACAAATTAAATTTTAAATGGACTAAAAATTGCTTCATTTTAGCATGTGCTTTTATAAATATGAATCGTTAAATAAAAATGGTTCTATGTAATCTGGCAGTGCTGGCACTTCCAAACTTCTACCAAAAATCCTAAGTATAGGAAATTGGATGATAGAGATACAATCTTAAGCTTGACAAAGAAAACACATGAGAAGAGATTTCTCTCAAGACTATGGAAAGAGGTAGTAAAATGGAATATACTCTTCTAACTACTTCAACAGAAAAGTGTTCACTAAAATAGCTGCAGAAGTTTCTAGGGTAAAAACCACAGTAAAATCAGGAAATCAGAGACTACTTTATTTAAGCAGATACATTAGAACACTGACCAGGGATAAAAAGGAGGGAGGCCAACTGCATTAAAATTGAGAAATGCAAACCAGCAGAATAACTGCTAAGGAAGTTCTAGGTCTAGTTCAAACTGTTTTCATTCCATACTTGTCCTGGTTTTGGCTGGGATAGAGTTGATTTTCTTCCTAGTAGCTGGTATAGTGCTATGTTTTGGATTTAGTATGAGAATATTGTTAACACACTGATGTTTTCAGTAATGTTTAGACGAAGTCAAGGGTTTTTCAGCTTCTCACGCCCAGCCAGCAAGAAGCCTGGAGGGGCACAAGAAGTTGGGAGGGGACACAGCCAGGACAGTTGAACACAACTGGCCAAAGGAATATTCCATACAATGTAATGTCATGCCCAGTACATAAACTGGGGGGAGGTGGCTGGGAGCGGGGCAGCGGATCGCTGCTTGGGGACTAACTGGGCATTGGTTGGTGAGTAGTGAGCAACTGCACGGAGCATCACTTGTTTTGTGTATTCCAATTCTATTATTATTATTATTATTATTACTATAATTATTTTCCTTTCTGTCCTATTAAACTGTCTTTATCTCAACCCACAAATTTTCCTTTTTTTCCCATTCTCTCCCCCATCCCACTGCGGCGGGAGGGGGGGGGAGCAAGTGTCTGTGTGGTACTTGGTCACCGGCTAGGGTTAAAGCACAACAATACTGTATTCAACAAGAAAAAAAAAAAAGCAAGAAAAAACCTGCGGTAGTACCAAAAAGCAAGCCAGCTACAATAAATTGAGCAGGAAGCAATGAAGACACGTTTCAGTGATTATGTTCATCATACCAGAAAAACTCCTCAAGGCAGCACAAAGGAATGGGACTCTGAAGAAAGCACTCATTGATTAACCGCACCTAGTCAACATACCGCTTGACAAGGAGCAAGCTTCACTCATTTCAGCAAATCTTAAGATTTAGCGGAACATAGTACAAGAGAGACCAGAAGGTCCTCAGCTACACAGACCCAGCACCTTGCAGCATAAGTCCCTCACCTCGCTGTTACTGACTGCTCCGTGCCAATTTCTGGTATCCAAATACTGGAAAAAGAAAACCCTGTACAGGGTTTTCTACATATGGAGGCTGGTTTCAGAAGCACCTCTCCCATCCATCTCCCAAGGCAATGGAAAACACACATTTTATTTCAA
>JAVJGG010000055.1:19302897-19328344 GCA_035590195.1 Aviceda cuculoides
TCAAGGAAAATAGTGCAATGACTTTTTTGAGAAGTTTCCTCTCTCGCGCCTTGCCATACTGATTGTAGGGCCTGTGACGGAGAGAGGCGTAAAGATACCGAAATCTGTGTTTCAGGGAAGAATCGTCAACTTTTTCTCCTTTCCCCGTTCCAGAGGTAGTTGGTAGCTCCCTTACAACAATGTTCCTTTTGGAGTACGTCGAATGTACTAATGTGAATTGTCTGAAATGGCTCATTTCCCTCCTCTCTTTCACGGCTCAGGCGTGAGCTGGATTCCCAGCTTCCCACTGGATTTGTGGCATAGCCCCACACACGTCACTCGCTGACTCGGGCACAAACAGGCCTCTGAAAAACAGCAGTGAGGGTACTATAAGGATACTACATATACTATGCATGAAGTCCTCTGAGCACTAAATATACTGAGCAATTTCCTATTCAAATCAAGAGTTTGATATCCTTAACTAAGTGCTTTTCCAGAGCATGGTTTGAAGCTTCTTTTCACTACTCGTTCAGTGGCACATCCCCTAGCTAATCAATAGACTTGTCAGAATTGGCTTTATTTTCCGGCAGTAGACAAGACTAATAAAATTTCTGTCATTGCCCCAGAGGAAAACGAAAGAGCAAAAAATAAACACAGGCACCATTTCTATTTACTGACAGTAGGGCATTAGCTAGGAACAGAACTGAACTCAAAGCACTCTAGACAAGGCACCACCAAGCCCCGTAATGAGTCCATCCTTTAATGCGCCGGCTGCTTTAGCTTCTTTCAGACTACTCCCTTAAAGGCTTTTTAATCCATAGTTTGAAAGCTCAAGGCACTTGCACTCGACAAACTTGTGCATGAAAGTCGCCCACATCCCATTATTACTTCATCCCCTGATGGTCAGGAAATACATGTAGCTTGCTTCTAATGCGATCTCCTTTTAGATTTGTTCTTTTTAATATTCTCTGAACTTCTGCTGACTCACTGCGTTTCCTTAGAGGAGATGGCAAGCAGAGCTTCTTCATCATTAGTGTCCTTTGATCCTGCTGTCTTGCCTGTCTCTCCCTCGTTCGCTCGGTGCCTCCTGTAAGTGCCCTTTGATCTCAGGCCACTCTTGCCTCCCTCATTCATTCCTGCAATAGGAAAGAAATGGCCCATTCCAAATTTACAGGTGGACCTCGCCTTTGGAAATAACCAGTGCATTTCCAGTAACTTTCAATGGTTTGATGTTTGTTTTATCTCTACAAGCTTTAGTTTTTCACTGGCAAGTTGCATAACTTCTCATATTTTCTTTCACCAGTAACATTATTTCTTTTGTGAGGGCAGGTTTAATCTTCCTTTGTATATTCTCTGATCTTTGACATGCATTTTTCTTACACGTGCTGCCCTGCACTGAGATAGCTCTGGCAAGATTGCTAACACGTCTTTGTACTCTCTACATTAATTCTCATTTATCGGAAGGCAGTTGAAGCATTCCTTTATTGCTCTTCAGCAAAATCAACCAAACCTAAAACCTAAAAAAAAAAAAAACAACAAACCCCAACCCCTAAAAGAAACCAGAAAGACCCAAAAGAAGCATGTCTCTTAAAGTCAAGACAGTTTTCAGCTGTTTGGGGAGTTTGGTTTCGAAGCTGGCGTCTCTCAGCTGGATCAGAGGTGCTGCATATGCACATCACACCAAACAGCAGCACAGGAACATGCAGGAGTGACAGGCGTCTGAGTTAACCAACTATTTTCACTTCGAGTGAAGAATATGCATCATCCTCCTGAAATGCTACTACTGAATTTAATATTATTTACTAAATAATTCTCGGTTCACTACGGGGAGGCTGTTGACCAGTATCGGCAAAGTTGTGGATTTCATTTCATTGTATTTATGGAGAGAGCAGGGAAGACAAGGCAGCTCTTTCTGAAGAAACCCCTACCTGCTGCCTTAAGCCTCTTCCCACAGAGCCTCACAACTCCCCAAGTCAGAGATCCCACGGAAACCGGTCACAGAAAACCCTAACTGCGGGGGGAAAATGAGGAAGGACCGAGGATTTACTGCGATTTTCACACATGAACCGCAGCACCGTAAAAACAGAGACAGCCGTGCTGCCTGGAGCCTGCTGCAAGACAGATATCTGATGGCAAGAGGTGTCGGCACTGCACCCTCTTGCTCCCACAGCTTTGGAGACGAAGTCCCTTCCCACGCGGCTTCCCCTTGGATAAAGGACCTTTTCTTTCCCGTGTTTCTTACAGAATTTTAGATGTCCTAACTCTGCTTTGTAATACCATACAACCAGAGTAACTGACTTGCTAAAATCCTGATAAATCAATGCAGACCAACTGGCTGCAAATACCCCAGCACTTGAGAGCTCAGTTCCCCCTCCCAGCAACAAATCATGTCCCAGTAACATCCCCCAGTTCCCGCGAAGGTTGTGGTGGACAGTCCTACAAAGGAGGCCACTGAACTTCACGAATTATGCTCAGACTATTTCCCTGTAGCCATTCTTTGGTGCATCTGCTAGTTCCAAGGGGACCAAGTAACTTCTGATGTGCACCAGTCAGCATTGGTTGACTCTGGTCATTCGCTGCCTATTTTTCCTACACCGAGCACCAGGCTCTGGCCTTAGAAACATCAGAACTCAGTGTCCCATGGATCCACACCAGAAGAGGCTTTCAGAGTACAGAAAGTCCTTCAGCTATCCCTGGCAAAAAAATGGACACACACTATTCATCCCACCGATTTTAAGATGTTGCCCTTTGCTTTTAGACATTTTATATAGACAGCTCAGGCTCCACTTCCAAATCTCGGTCTCTTCAGGCACTTGCCTGTTTCTTCTGAATTAATTTTTACCTGTTTTCCTTCAGTATGCATAGGTGCTTAGTGCAGGTTGGTAGAAAAGCCTGGGGTACTCCTGACCTCAGGAATTACCCAGCTGCCTTGCCTTCAGTGCTACCCTGACCCAGGTAGAGACAACAGTGGTTTCTTTTTTGGTTGGGAGGCGGGTGAGTTGTTTTTTTAACAATGCACTGTATGCTAAATGGGAGCTGCAATGCAAGCCTTTTTTAAAGCAAGCCTCTCCCTTTCCCCACCACTCTCTACACTTTTTTTTTTACTTTCAAATGGCTGAATTTGTTTTTCCATTTTATATCCTTTTTGCAGCCTTTTAAGTCAGCTGAAAGTGTTAAATTCTGATTTTTCAATGCCAGTAAGCATGAAATTTCCAATTGAGTCATTCAAAAGTCCTTTTTAAACAGCAATCTGAGGAGATGGCTTTCAAACTTTTGCGTGCCACACACTTACTGTAATGTCTGACAGAGAAAAATGTGTGTTAGCAATCCTGCTTAATCCACATTGAAAAAAGAAAATTGAAGCCATACTTCTAGCAAGATTAGTTAGTGATCAATAGCGACAGGTAGCTATAAACACAGTAATGGAGATCCTCTCATATTCTCTCCCATCTTCTGGTGCAGCCCTCCCATAACTACATTTCAGGAAAATGAATTTGTTCCAACTCCCACTCTGGGCAAGTTACCACAAAAACAACATGAGACAGAAAAAAAGCCAAAGAAATTTCCCATAAAGAGAAATATCAACAGCTGCAATGCTAGACAAAAACAACCTAACCCATCTGTAAAGAAAAAGGGAAAAAAAAAAAAAAAAGATGGGGGGGTGTGAAGTCTGTGGAATAAAAGAAGAAGCTGCTCCTGATGGAGTCTTCTCTGTTGGAAATGAGTAACTGTAGTAAAGTTGCTTGAAAGTTTTTGTTCTCTCACTGGGATGTTCCGATGGAAATTTTAGCTTTAGCCAAGGGATGCAGCAGAGTATTTCACCACCCCACTTCAGCTGCCCAGCTCGAGCCGTCCGCCTGCTCTTCCTGGGCTCACTGTACAGCTGATGGAAAGAGATGAGTTTTTCCAAACAGGAATTTCAGACCACTTGCATTTAGCTCCTGCCCTCACTTGCTCTCTGTAGGAGCGTCCTTTCCCTGACTGCACAGTCTGTGTGCCTAAAACAAGAAAGCAGACTATCGTCTACTCCTTTAGAATTCAAAGGAGCTTCCCTCAGTAGATCATTCCTCAAAGCTTGCAGGGCGTGATGCCCCATTTAAGTCTAACTGGTGTGCTAGCTGGGCATAGTGGCACCGCGCCTGTGCCTGGACACAACGTCATCGCTACACAGGGCACCCTCCCAGCGGGGACAGTCAACTAGTAAGTTTTTACACGGCTCCTCTGCTTGTGAATGTATTATCAGGAGACTTGCCTGTCCCATATTCTTGAACTATAATGGGCAGATTTCTTATTCAGTGTATTAGACTAATGATCGTGATTCCATTTAGCGTTAGTAAGGATGTCAGTTCTACTTCAGTGAAAGTCTCATTAATTCAGGCTAATTTATATAGGACTTAAAATGTTTTTAAGTAGTTTCCTGCAATGAGAGTGATTCCTAAGCTTCCTAGAGTGATTATATGTTCATTATCACTTTGTGCACGCTTTGGCACGTACAAAGACCCCACTCCGTCAAAAAACAACACTTGAAGGTATGAATTTTAACTGCAGGAATATTAAGCACTTAACACACAGATAACTGCAGAATCAGGACCACGGCACAAAGATCAGCTGTATCTTTGAGGGGAAATTCAGAGCTGCTCTCTGAGCACTCTTGGGCATAACTGAAAATACAAAAGAGCGTCGCGAGAAAGCAAACTGGCATTTACAGTTAACATTGTTTCTCAGTAAAGGAGCATAACTAAGTTTACAGAAGGAAAATTAACATAAGCAAATAACAAATCTGCATGCCTTAAATGAGCTACAAAACATTAAATCAAATTGTACTAATTAAAGGAAAACTTTATCGGCCATTATTTTATGGTCAGACTATAAGGGTAATAGTATAACAATGAAGATAAGTAATGTAGCTTATATATGTAAACGATATATATATATGTTTGAGTCTTGGTAGAACTGACAAAGCAGCACCATGAACTCAAGACGAATTAGATTTCCACACTCAGTTTAGAACAGACAAGGCCCAATTCCATCTTTCTTAGGACCTAAAAATTATGGTTTAAATTCAGACGCATATGGTCAGACAGAAGCAACATCAGTCTGTGAAGTATTTACTTTTGCATAGAAAGAACCACAATGCCTAATGCCACCTTGAAATTTTAGACATCTAAGAAAACTACAAAATTTCTCCTCTGCGGCATTGCACCCAGAATAGGTCGAATCTGTTCTTTATGCCCCAGAACTCCAGAAGAAAGTTGAAGGTCTACCAGACAACCCCTATAACTCAAAACCTTTATTCTATATAGCAAATGCTGTGCCCATTTGAAGTCTATTGGTCAAGACTTCCTCTGCTTTTTCTGGTTGCTGGGCATCCAGAAAAATACAGAATAAATTATGCATATGCAATGGGAGTTCTACCCTACAGGTAAGCAAATTTGGTTTACTCTCACAGTGATTCTTCTTCTGGATTCACCCTACTTTTCAGCCTTTAATAGCTGATAACCCTACAACAGAGGTGCCATGCTGCTACAACATTTCACTACCAACGAAAGATCTGCCTTTAGTCCTTCACAAAGACACTTCCTTTATTCACAGTTCCTAATCCACTTTTAAGGAAATGTTACCACACAGAAAATTCTTCGCTACAGTTAAACAGCCCAGAGCTGCACTACTTTTGCTTTGCAGTCTCCATTTCAACCTGTATCGTGAGTTTCCATGGAGATTTGCAAAGGGAGAACTATCCCTGCTATGTCAAATCTGGAGATCACAAACATTTTCTTTCCAATATTTAAGGAAACAAACCCAGAAGGAATATCTTGCCCCTAAGGTCCATACCTTGATCCACAGTTCCAGCCTCCTGTCTGATCTTGGAAAAAGTTAACATCTTTGAGCTTCAGTTTCCTGTAAATTTGTTATAACAGTTCTTCCCTTCTGCCACACTTTGCCTGTCTTGTACACTTCAAAGGTATGATCTTCAGGACAAAGAGTCTCTTACTAAAATTTTGCACGTCACTTAAAGAAGAAAAAAAAGAAAAAAAGAAGATACATTCTTAGTTTGAGCATTCTGTAAAGGAAGTACACACTGTTGTTCACACCATTTAATGCCAGGATGATAGTTTTCTACAAGCCTGATAAAAACTCCCCCTCCCAAGTTTCAAGATATTCATCTATTTCTTTCGCCAGGTGCAACTAGTGCTTACAACTACCAGGGATTAGACCTCAGCATCTGAGCTGATACGTATCAAGTTCAGAGCAGAACTAGCTTAATTATGGTGATATGTCTGCATGTTTAATCAGATACTGCTAAATAAACGATTAAAACAATTAACTGCATTTTGTAAGACACTGAATACACACACAGAGCAACACTAAATTGCTTGCAAACATTGCAGGTGATTTGGTTTCTTATTATAATACTTTGGGGAAAGCAACACATGGAAACTTTAAATAGCAGGGACAGAAGCAAAGGAAAGGGAAGCATCTAAAGAAAAATTATGTGGCAACATTCTGGTTTCCAAAGGAATGCAACTCCTTCTTCTGCCTTAAATTCTTTCTAGACCTTTGGCAACATCTTACATTTTGCACCCATATAAAAGAGAAAACTCCTTTCTTTAAGCTTGAAATGCAATTTTTGTAATGTTGAGTATCAGCACATTTTTAGCGTTTGATTTTTTTTTACGTAACTTCATTGAAGTAGGATTCAGTAAATTGAGCCTAAAGAGCAGTGCAAGATGAAATGCCGCAGAAAACTCATGTTCTGTTTTTCCCCTAACATTGCAATATATATATTAAAGATGAATTGGAAGAAAGAAGTCATTTTATTTCCCATGCTTAGCCTTGATGGGTAATATTCCTGATGATGTTTTAAATTTAAAATAATAGAGACCAGGGGTGGAAGGGCAGTTAAAAAAGTAGGCTTCACAATTTTATAATATTCTAACTGAATTTACCAGCCTTTCATGGTAGGTATGTACAAGTTTGAAATTCACCAGTCAAAAATTACAAATCCATCTATTCGCCTTCCTCTTTAAAACAAAAGATTTTCTCTAGAAATAAGGATCATTTCCTTTCTTTCCTGTTATCTCCTTGCCTGTATCTGTCTTCCCTTTCAACCTCATTAGCATATTTTCATAGTGTTACGTTCTCAATATGTAGGGCTGACAGCAAAAATCCTGCAAAGGAAACATCGGAGGAGTTTTGGAGGACACAAAGCAATAGGAATCCTTTGAGCACTATTTTTCACAAAGGTTCACTAATAAACTGATCACTGCAGGGCTCTGCAGCTTCCAAAAGGGAAGATAGATGAGAATGGGAAAACAGTTCAGTGTATATTTTAAACTGTAGCACAGTACATTTCTTTTGGCATTTAAATCCCTCATTTCCCCAAGGACAAACTACGCATATCTCAAGTAATGACGCCCAGATGGCTCTATGGATATGGCTTAGCAGTCAAGCTTTTTGCTGGTGTAAACTGGCAGTTTCACCGATCTCTTATATGCGTTGTTAAAAACTCACAAGCTATTTCATCTACAGGACAGCACACCAACTTCAGCAGGTCCGACAGTCTGCTTAAGAACCAGTTTTACGGCAATAATATTTACCGTTTTGATTCTGAAATTTGCTTTCCAGAAATTTCCAGTATTTATTCAAAATACATTGCTTTGCAACCATTCATGCCATTAAGAGCTTGCTAGTGAAAGAAAATCTCCAAGGGGTGTGAACACTGCCAAAGCAAATGTGCTTACTAAGTCAAATAAATATTTGCAGATTTCTTTTCAGCACTCACCAAGCTTTAGTGTCAACATATTTGCAATCACTGCAATTAGCAGCAAGTGAGGCTTCAAGACTGTGATGTAGGGAAACATCCTTAAAGAAGGAGGGGACCTTACTTGACTTGCTAAAATGATTAGGAAAGAGACTGAAAGTGAACAAGCAGCACATGGTGTTTCCAAAGACTTATACAAGTTTAGCAGAAAGAGCTGCTCCATTAGTTCAGTTAATAGAACATTCTGTTACTCCCAACTTCCTCTGTTGCTGTGCAGAAGAAAAGAGGAATATATTATTTTCCTTTAAATAGAATCAAAGCCTAGCAAAAGAAAAATATATAAAATAATTACATTATTATGAGACTGGATTTGTTGCCAGAAATGCTAGGACTCTGCCTGTATTTTAGACACAGCTGCACTGTCAATTTAATGCCATAATCAGTATATATATTCAAACATAGGTCACCTTATATGAAAAATGGACACTTCCTGACTTCCGCAGTAAGGAAAGGGATTTAGTATTTATTTCATCTGTAACCATCATTGAAAGTCTTCAGATTAAATTCATGTGTTTATTTTGGTCACCATATAATTCAAAGATGAAGATCCCTCCTCTTTTCTTTGTATCAGTGTCTGAGCCCAGAGCAGCCAAAATATATCTAGCTCTCTTAATGACATAATAAAAAGGAAGGAGAGGAGGACAGGGGGAGGAAAGGGGAAAAGGAAGAGTAAATGAAAAATTCATTCGTTGCAATAAAGCTTAAAAAGGCAAACCTCTCCTTGAATTAAGAAGCAACATATTAAACCAAGTAATAATTTCATTTTCTCATAGGAAAAACATAATTATTCACACAATGCAAACTACTGGAATCACTGAAGTTGCTGTATCTCCTGTGATTTAAAGCTAAATAGCTCATGAGTTTTCAAATGAAAGAAGAGCTTTTTTTCTCATTTGAAAACAGAATCTTGAGCATCTAGCAAGACAGTGAATGGGCAGAGCACATCAGGGCGAGATTATCTTCCCTCCTATTTTCCTATTATCAATTTGCTCAAAGGAAAATTGCAATGGAAAGGTCATCACACTGGAGAAAGTAGCTCAGGGTTTTCAACCCCAGCAAAACACACAAGTTTGCCATTTACTGTTAAAATCTAGAGGACTTCAACAGTAATCTTTCTGAAAGAGCTAGTTCTAATCTTGCTGCCATTATAGCTGCTGATTTTCTCCCTTTTTATTGTTCTTTGATTTCCATTCTGATTATTTAATGAAAGGATGATAAATTCTTGACCTTCATCTCGCGGGCTGTCACATCTGGCATTTGATAATGTTCTGTGATAGGACACTATGCCTGTGGGGTCTCCGTGTATTGTGTATTAACCTTCTAAACTGAACCCATTCGAAGAATGTAAATTATGCAAGTTGTCTTGCTGTACTTTTACCTTTTGAAAATTTGCCACGGATGAAATTTCTGAGGCTAATCAAGAGCCAGAAGCTTTCTTTTTCACATGTAGAGCATTTTGAATGTTTTCTGTTATGCTACAGCTTACTTTGCTTACTGGGAGACTCACAAAGGTGTGTTTGATCCCAGCTACGTTGTTGTATGAACCAATACAACAGTACGATTTTTTTTTTTTTTTTTTTTTTTTTTGAAGTTTTTTACTTGTGAGGTTGCTAACCCAGATCATGATGCCAGGAGGGACTGCTGTGGTCTATGGCTGGCTTCATGCATAAGGTAAGCCATGGGACTCTGTTGAAATGTTCCTGCTTGGACTAGCATGTGCACTCTTAGCAGGAAACCCATTCTTCATTTTTAAAGTCCCTGAAGGTGGACAGACAACCACCGTGCCTGTCATGCTAAGGGAAAAAGTTAATTATTGTCCCTGTTCACATGTTTTATTTCACCTCTGAATTTGTCACCTTCAACTACCAGCCTTGCGACTTTGTTATGCTCATACCTGCCTGACTAAACAGCCATATAGCATGGACTCTTTAATCATATATCATTTGTTGTATCCTGCACCTATACCTCCCAGAGGAGGACAGTGTCGAGACCTTCGAATGGCACCATGGTAGCACAGCCAAATGCAGTAAGTCAGCCAAGCAGCTTTCAGGTCTGGACTTGGCTGCGTCAGTATTCATTTACACTCTAGTCCATTATTGACCGTACGTACCAAAAGTACAGATGAGGTACCTTCTGTACCCCAACTGCTTGATAATTCCCCCCGTATACAGCTCAAGTCTTATGGTCACAACATTACACTCATTTCACACCTGGGTGATAATCCGCAGGAGTTTCAAGACTTTTCTAAAATCACATGCCAGAAAAGAATTCTCCATCCTTACCTTCATTACCTCCACAGGAAGAATTTCACACTAAAAGACAGTTTTCTTTGCCCTTTTCAGTATACCAAACCAATTCAGGTCATTCCGCATCAGCAGTCTTCTCTCTTCCAGCAACTGCCATATTCCCAATACTTGCATCACTTTAAACTTCACCAGTGCTACACGTCTTCTTGTTAAGCCAATTCTAGAAAGAGACAAAGAAACAGGAAAGATTTCAGACAGGAATCATTTCTTCCTGTTTACAGTTTGGGTTTGAGACACACTACTTGGCTATTTTTCACCCATATATTATATAACAATTTGATTTTGTGTCATTTTTATTCCTAATGAGAAAGTTGTGTAGTATTAATGCAATGTCTTATCAAAGTTTAATTTTATTGCCATTAAATTATCAATGCTTTAGATTCAATAGTAACAGACATTTCTATAAAGGTATACTGTCTAGCACTATTTTGTCCAGGGCTGATGCCAGACTGATAGGCCAAGAACTACCAAGAATGGTCTCTTATAGTGTATTTAAATGTTGCAAGCTTGTTTTCTTTCATTGCAGGGAAGTTTGTCACGATTTTGAAAACCTCCCGAAAAACCATCATCAATGACCCAGGAAGGCTCTTTGCAAATTATTTAAATCTGTAGATACAGAATATTTTCCTTTTAATACTTGCTGTAGAAGAACCTTCTGACCTGCTCCTCCCCTTCTCCCCCCTTCAAGAGACAGGACTCCAGTATCCATTTCAACACAGACTCAATAAAGCACAGGGGTCCATGCACACAATGCTGTGTAAACTCATGAAAAACTGGATTAAGGAGGCGTGCCTAATTTTTTTTTTTTTTATATTTTTAGGTCTCTGCTGTTCCCTAAAGAGTGCTAATGTATTAGCACTGTGCTCATGAAGTTAGTTATGTTTAACTGAACTTCTTAAATTACGTAAGCAAGCAGTGAACAAAGTGAAGTACCGATTCGTTTAAAATGGCTAATATCTGTCCATTGGCCAGGGAAACAAGATACTAAGGTTGCTCTCATTCGTTGTCTAGCCACGTCATTTTTCTTTAACATGAGCACATCTCATGCTCAGTATCTTGATCATGGATTAGATCATTGATTTGTAGACATGTACTAAAAAATTCCTAACTAGTTCCCAATTATCATTCCCATTTTTCTGCCTGAATTCAGTTCGTATGGCTAATAACAGTTTCTGCTTTGAGAAACTGGCAAGCGCTGAACGTGATTTGCCTCTGGGGTACCAGTCATTTGGCAACAGGATATGCCATTTTTAGTGCAATTTGACACTTCCTCTCCAATTTTCCCCACTCAATACTTCCTGATTATCATTTTTACTCCAGTAATAAAAACCTCCCCCTCAGGTATCATTAATAGTAACTCAATCAAATTAATGTCTATGAATAAGCAATCATTCTCTATTTTGTTACCCATGAAGCATATGAAAGAATTTAGTTCAAATTCTTTCATTAGTTTTGTAAACGCATGGGTCTGTTCTGAATATGTACTCCTTTGGCTCTACCACCCACTTTTTGTTGTTTAACATCTTTCTAATGCCTTTTTTGGCTTTGTTTGCAGAATGACTCCGGTAACGAACAGGCCTCCTTGTCACAGTTTCGCCAGCTATCCATCACCCACGTTTTGAAGGTGGTTAGCATTCAAAGACTAATCACCGTTCTCTGGGGGCTTTAGCTGCTAATAACAAACCCCGTTACTCACTAGAAAACCTGAGGGATGGTAGAATAAGATTTTCAGAATGAAATAATGCAACTTTTGCTCAGCAAATTCTATTAGGTGATTTGGTTTCAGAATAGCCATTGGGACCCTGGGGATTCAGCAAATATTGATCATTCTTCCACTGATGCGAAGGATGCAGTTAGTCAAGTGGTCAATACTAGCACGGGTAAATATTTCTACAGCCATATAGCATTCGGTAGCTTAGCAAAACAACCTCATTTCATTGTGATGGATTATGATGCAATACCTATCAGTATTGTCACATAGGCAATCACAGGCTGTGTTTAAAAAAAAAACCACCCTACTTTATTGAGAATTTTGCATAGGGTAATGCTTACGCAGGCAATCAAACCTCTTGAATAGGGTCAGTTGTTCTCTGACTGACAATGAGACGTATTCACAAATGTCCTTCCAACAGTGACTTCAGATGAATTGAGGGAAACTCCCTGAACTTCTCTTCAGCTGATTTCTTGTATCTGTCTGGCCTGGTTGTACCCGACTGCTCCAGCCCGTGCATGAAGCATCACTATTTACTATCCTACCCTACGCACAAAGCTTCTCCCATCTGTCTTAGCTATCAGCAGAAGACTGCCCTACACGATCATTTCTGCACTTGCAAGAACAGTTTCTACTGAGTATTTACAAGTGTCTTATCTATGTCCAGTTTGGCCAGTTCTGCAGTAAAAACCACCTACGCGCTCTAGCACGGCCAGGTTCTCCACTCAGCTCTGATGTTGATTAACATCAGCACACTGTGACACATAAATGGATCTAGACACAGCAAGAGCTGCCTGGGGGAACCTCCAGGACTTTCGGAAATCCCTGCCTGAAAAGCTGTTGTAAGAAATAGTGAAATACTTTGTTGAGAAGGTGGTTATGATTCAGAAATCACCTTGTCTCAATTCGATCCGTTGTCTCAACCCAGTTGAGTGTCACACCTAGGCAGAGACATCTGTGAGATCCTGGAGCATCCAGGGAATCAGTAAGTTAAGCGTACAAGGCATGCACATGGGTACAGCCCTGATATCCAGCTACGGCACAATTACAACTATAGGACAAGCTTGAGTTTCATCCTTGTATCTCCCCTTAATTCGATAAAAACTAAATTTGATAGCTTTTGCCACAGTATGATCCTTCTTTTTTTAAGAAAATATTTTACCAGTAATTAGACATATTAATCACAGTTTCAACCTCATCAATTTTAATCATGTTTGATCATAGCCCAAACTGAGGCTATACTATTCCTTTCTTACATCCACCGGTAATGGTTCAAACAAACATTTGGCTGGCTGCATTGTCTTTCACGCTCTTTTTAGCATGGGCCATATTATGCCAAGGATTATTTTAAGTAAAACTTTACTGCTAAGTCAACACACAGGTTTGAAGAGAAATTAGTAATTTAGTATGAATCTTTCTTTCAACTGATAGCAAGGAGACTTTACTTGTCAGACAGCAGAAGCTACTCTTCATTCCCAGTGTTCATGAAACTAGGACATGAGATTTCTAGTATTTATTTCGTTTTTCTTGTGAATAGCTAAAAAAAGACTATTAAATGCCTAAATGTTCACAGCAAAACCAGAATACATAAATTCAGTTATTGTGCAAAAACCTCTGCATTTTTCATACCTTTGTAGCAATAATTTATCAGCTTTACAAAACATCAAAATGCTGCACTCATTAGCCATCTTTAATTTTCCATGTTTTAATTTATACTTACTCTTTTCCACTTAGATAAACTTGTTTAGTTTGTAGATCATATGCAAAGCTGTAATTCAATAAAAATCCGTCCAGTACTGAACTGTAAACTATGCGGATTATTTCGATGTCCCTTTATTTTTCTGTAAAGTCATGCTGGATATTAAGCTAATGCCCAGTTGCAAACCCAGAACATTAAATACACATATTTGTGCGATACATACGCACGTATCTTACACGGGGTTTCACAGGGGTTTGGACTGATTCGAACCTAAAGGCCTCAATCTTTCTTCCAGCTATCTCACAGCAGAGCAGAAAGAGAGTTACCATTTCAAAGTGAGATGGTAATTAGAAGTAAATTCCTCACAAAGTGAGTCAGAGAATGATTTGTTGAGGGGGACTGAACGAGCACATCTGAAATCCACTCTAAAGTTACAAAGATGCACAAGGTAAAGAGGTACAAAGACAGACAAGTCACAACCTAAAAACAAAGCCATCACAGGCGTTTTTACTACTCCCGGGGTTTAGAAGTGCAGTATGTGTTTTCCTGACACAATAGGAGGATTCTTGAAGAGACAAAAACAAGTGAGAGATGGGTACCACACAAATACCTGCTTCTTCAGGTTGCCCCTGACAATAGGAGCCCAGTAGGTGTTGAGCAGTTGCACTTTCATCACTTCTTGGATTTCTCTCTCTTTCCATTCACCTATGAAACTGTCTTTATCTTGACCAATGAGTTTTCTTACTTGTGATCTTCCTATTCTCTATTCCTAACCATCCTGCAGGAGTGGGAGGGGAAGTGAAGTGAGCAAGCGACCCTGTGGATGCATAGCTGCTGGCCAGGGTCGACCTACCACAAAAGGTAATACCATATCTTCATCCCCTTTTCCACCTTAAATACTTTACATATTGCTCTTTACATATCGCTGAAATCAGTAATAGCTCTAAAGTCAGAATGAATTTAGAAGCCACCTGGCAATATCCAGATTATCAGTATGTAGGTTGCCTAACTAGTACATCATGATCTGTTTTAAATTTTGCTGCCAATCACCCTAAGTATTGGATGTAATGACAGAGAGCATTAGCTACTATTTTACTTTTCTTAAAATCTGGTCAGAATTAAGCTCAAGGCAAGACCTGGTTCATATCCGAACATCTCCAAAGTTCATGAGAATTGACTCACAAGTTTTCACCCAGCTCTCCCTCTGTCTTAGAAAACATCAAACATCAACAGACAGTAAAATCTAGACTGAATAAGAGGACTGTAAAAATGAAGGTGACAAGCAAACAGTGACCCAAAATTTACATCAGTCTCTGAGATCTTCATATACCTGAATTTAACCTGCAGCAGTCTAAAGACATACTGCTTTTCTATGCTTCCTCTTACCCCTTCTTCCTTATGCATCACCCTCAGTTAGACACAAAGAAATACTGCCCTATCAGATTAATATTTGGAAGCACATAGTCAGCTGTGCTAACTATAGAAAATATTTTCTCAAGCCCTCACACACATGCAGTGGTATGCATTCTGCCTGGCTTTATGTTTGGGGGATAAGGGAGTATCCTATTGTTCTTAACTGTTTTCTAATTCTTTAATCTTCATCAGCCAACTTTAACCTTGAAAAGAGCAGAAAGAGGTCTGTAAGAGCAGAGGAACTAAAAGACAGGAGAAAAGTACTAACATGTACCATGGACAGAAATGATTAAAGGCTAAAATTAGGGAAAATCTTTGTTTGCCGCAGTCATCTGAAAACAAGAAACGTATACATTCTCAGCAAAACAAATGAGACTTGAAATCTGAGTTTAGGAACTGCAGAATTATGTTTCAGCAGACTGTAAGGGACAATATAAAATAAAGACATTTGCTACCGGCTGACTGAAATTGAAAAAAGGAAAAATCACCTCGCCACATGTAGTTGCATGGCCTGAGATTCAAGCAGATCACAATTTTCCTGACTGTTGCTAAATTCTACCACGACCAGGAAGCTTGAACTACCACTTAATTGCTACGTCTGCAGCCTTCTACCCACAGCAAGCTAATGTTTTCTCCATGTTCCTCTCTCCATCATCGCAAGCTTTTTTGAATGAGAGACGTAGTTCTTTAGCTTAGCACGGCCTTTGGGCAGTACCTGCCCTGTTCCTTGGGGTCTGGCATTTTCTGATGTACCTCATTTCCAGAGAGCAGGAGTTAGATGTAAAGGCCAGGCTTACCTAACACATATGAGCATCACGTGCAAATCCTTCCGAAAGCCTCTCAGGAAGACTTGCTGCTTCATGAGGTAGACAGCAGATGAAGGTCACCACTGCTATTTTCCCCCACCTACAAGCAGAAATACCCTTCCTGTTTCTCGGTGGTCTGTAAGGTAACTTGCAGCTAATTGGAAATGTCTTCAGAACCAAAAACTTTAATGGCTATGAGGATCTCGCAATTAAATTTCTCTGATGAAGCAATATCCTAAGCAGCTCAAAATGTATGAGGCTCATTTATATACAGAGCAAAAAGGGTAAACTAACATTTGAAGGAAACACATTTTAAGCATATATTGCTGATTACAGCAATTTTCAAGAAGCATTTAGTAGCATGTATATGCTACTGTTGCATACAGATCTAGCAATTTAAAGAAACAGAAAAATTGCATATGATTCAGCATGACATCCAGTACACCCACCTACGCTTCAGCCAACACTGCCCAAGTGGGACTGCGTGTGTCTGTAACGCAGATTACAATGTACTGCAGAAATACGCGAGCTGGAGAGTGGAAGCAGGCTGAGATAGCACTTAACCTAACACAACCCGACTTTCCCTGATCTCTCTCTACGCTACACAAGAATCATAAAAATAGCCCTAGTGTGAACACATTCTAAGTAATTCTAAAGATACTACAATTAAATTGCATAATGTTCAAAGAAAAATGGTCTCTTCGCTTTGCTTACTTGAACAACTGATTGTTCCTAACAACATAGATTGAAGGCTGCTCCTAAAAAGTATTTGAAAAATGTTGAATGTTGTGGGTTTGTTTTGAAGCAAAATTAAACCCCACTAAAATGTCTTTTTAATGTTCTGGCTGGTTCAGTACACGCTGTCCTTGTTTCAAAACAAGGACACTTAACTGCAGACACCCAAAGCAATCATCAACATTAAAAATAAAATACTGCAGAAACAATCACGTAAAATATTGTATTATCATAGTAAGCCTCAGCTTTGTGTCTAGCTTTTGGTGTCTGGTATGCAGGGAGGAGACCACAGCTATGTTTTAAATGACTACTGAAGATCAGTTTATGCAGCAGGAAACTTTAGGGAAGTCTGGAGGGAAATGCTGAGCACAACCACTGTAAAGTCTGAGCCGCTAAGGAGCGATAATTAAGAATCTTCTCCAGAGAGTAGGTACTTAGCAGCACTCTTTCAAATTTTCAAGCACTTCTCTTTAAGACAAAAAAAGCCAGGTGCCTGCCTTTTCTTTAGCTCACTTGTGGTAAAGCCAGGTTGCTCTTTATGCCATTGCCCATTTTCTCATGTGTCTTAATTAGTCCTTCCTTCAAACTTTGTTCTAAGCCATGTATGCAGCTGAGGTGAGATTAATGGCCTGTCCTTTCCCACATCACTTCTTCTCCCCTTCTTAAATAAAGGTAGTGCATTTGCTATTCTGTAGTCATATCCATTCTCCCCTAAGGTTTATTAAAAATATTCACCGGCAGTCCTGCAATTTCATGTGCCAGCTCTTTCAGCATCGAGGGATAGAAATTAGTTGGTCTCCTGACTTGAAAAGATTAAGCTCTTTGGGTTCTCATCTAGCAAGTGGTAATTTCTGCTTCCATAACCTCACGGCTGCTAGCCATCTTGCCTTTGCTCTAATGGCCAACATCCTAGGCCTGCTAAATCCCAGCACAAACCATTCAGTTCAACTCTTAGCTATGCTTGGATTATGTTCCTCTCTCCCTCATCGTACAGCGAACCATTCTTCAGCTGTTGCTCTTTTCAGTTTCTAAGGCTGGAGAATCTTTTTCCATTTCCTGTTAGTATTTCTTCCAAGGTCTCTCTCAGTCTGGTTTGTAGCAATTGTCATTTTATTCCTGTATCTTTTGACTTCTCGTCTAATCTGGCTTTTGGGAAGAATTTTCTCCCTTTTTTCTGTATAAGGGACTGTCCTCAAATCTGTGCTTTCATTCTTTGGAGTTTAAATCCTGACTGGAGTTCCTGGGCATTACAACCAAGCACTAAGAAATAAGTAATACACAAAGAAAGAGTGGAACCTACACATTTGTGGCGTGACACCAGAAGACACAAAAGGGTTAAGCCAACTGAAAAGAAAAACCCGTGAAGATTGACAGATGTAACAATGCAAAAGAAATACCAAGGCTCTCAGGTATATGATACGGTTTATGCACATGAGACTTTCCTCACTCAGACATTCAGATCAGGAAAAGCTCCACTGAAGTCAAAAGAATTACTTTCCATTAACTGTGGAGTAATACAGATGGGAGTTAGGACCACTGAAAGGAAAGTAAATAGCTTTAAGATTTCTTTCTACATTTGATCTTAAGCAATTCTTACCCTCATATATTATGCTCTTCTGCAAAGAAGCAGAAAGCAAATCCTAAAGCCTGCATACAGTCAAACCCTACATCAGGAACGTGAATTTGCTAGTATTGAGATCCCAGACTTTCTGTAATACTTTTTGCGTGGTCCAGGTGTGAGCCTTTCAAAAATCTATGTGAAGGGCTCAAACACTGTTAGGGCCATCTGAGGAAAATCAAGGCAGTCCACAGCTCCCAACAGACAGTATGCAAACCACTCCACATCACCTACATCACCTACTGCTGCCACCCAATGCAGGGAGGAAAATGAGGAGCAGACAGCGCTGCTGCTGTTGCTGTCAAGGATGGAGGTTTGAGACTTGCAGGTGCCCTTGCACTTCACGGTACATCCTTTTGGTAGCTGGGGAGTAAGGAAGGTGGCGGGTGTACAAAGATGGTCCATTGGGAAGTTTGAAAGTGGTTACACACACGAGCCCCTCAGCACTTGCACTCTTCTTCCCTTGAGAAAACTAAGGTTAAGAATTCATGTATCAGTCAATCTCACTTTTTCACAGTTTCTCCGTGTCCCTGGCAAGACAGAGAAAACAACAACCTGTAGTAGCTCTGGATACTGGGATTTATGAAGCAACATGTTTAGTGCTTTTGCTCTACTTGATTATTTTACACACTGTCTTGCTTACTCCCCACCACAGCACCACATCCACTACTTCTTCCCCGGCCCCAAAAATGACTTTTTTCCCAATCTAAATAGTCTATGTGCAGAAGTTCAACAAGTGATCACCATCCATACTGGTGGTTCTCTCGCATCTCTCTATATTAACTGGAGGATTCGGGCTGTGACTCTTCAGTTTAGTCCAGATTATAAAAACTTAAATCCAGCCCACACTGGTTGCAGCTGGCAAGTAGCAGGCTTCTGCTTGACGGTTCAAAAGCTCAAATTTGGACATTCACTCCCCACTCACAGACAACAAGCTATTTTTCACCCACAACACTTCCCAGTCAAAGAGTGTTTCTATCATTTTCTCCCCTGCTAAGAAGCAGAAATCCTCCAGATCTGAATACAGTCACTGCAAAAACTGAGGACGCAGTAAATGAAATGTAAACAAGAGGTTTAACATACCAACATGGAACATTACCTTCTTCTCTTGCATCTTTAACTATTAAAGTCTTTAGACTGAGTCTCCATATAATGAACTGAAGGTGTCACTTTGGCTTCTACTGTGCTCCACTATATTCACGTACTTTTTTAAAATGCCAGCTATTTTTGTTTTAGTGTGTGTGGCTCTGAGGTATTGTAACCCCTACATTTTTTTTGGCAGTCCACAAAGGCACACTCATGCTATTACAGTGGTTGGTACTGAATCAAGACTATCAGATCAATATAAAATGCACACACAACCAGTCTAACCAGCCACATCATGACTTCAGTTCATTGACAGCCCCCTGGAAGCTGTAAATGGATCACCAGGGAGCAGAGACTAGAATTGTAGAACTAGATGATCACCCTCTATTGAGAGCTGTAGTAGCCCAATATATTTACTATAACTCAAGGAACATTTAGAGATCTACAGTTTATCTCTCTATAAAGTTATGCACCACAAACTCTGGGGAAAATATCACTGTAAATCTCAAGAGTGCAGTTAGGAATCCCACATTACTCAAATTCATTTAAGCCTTTCCTGTAGATTCTCGGACCCAAAGGCAGTTTTCAGGTCTCATTAATTCTACTCGCTGCTCAAAGTAAATCCATTGTTAATAGTGGCGCAGACCACATTTAAACGTGGCCCTGGAGTCAGACCAGAAAGAAACGAAACTGGCCATCTGAATTCAAGGAGAGCCTAAGCAACAGGTACCATCGGGCTGAAGAGGTGCTCATATTTATCGACAGGAATGGCACAAGGTATTACAGAAGACCTGAGTATAAGAGAAGAACTGAGAGAAGATTTCTCCCTGGGTGTGCTGTTCTGACAGTTCTCTGAAAGTGTCACTAAATGCTAAAGTCAGCTGAGGTATATTCATCCTCACTAGGAATAACAGCAGAAAAGGTGTGCACAATAGACCTTTACATTGAAAAAGAAAGAATTATTCAATCTCCAAGTGTTCATTTCACTCTCAGTAAGCAATAAATCCAGCTGACCTCATCTTGGGGGTGGCTATAACTGTAGCTACAAAGGAGTATTAAAATACAGTGCTCTGACTGCGTGCTGGGCTGGGTGGAGGTGGATCAATCTGGTTTATTGAACCTGCTGTCAAAACCACACTGCTGTAATTTGAATCCAACACTCTCTTTCCTAAAGAACTGTCTCTCCTCTCCAGACTCATGCTGTCCCAACAGTTTTTCAGGTGGCTCTTCATAAGGTCCTCCTAGTCTCCCAAACTGGGTGGCCTGCTCTGTTAGCTGCTAGCTCTTCCCCCCGGGTGTTTTGACACCGATAACGCTCCGGCCCCGGACGCCTCTGTAAGCGCAAGTTGAACAGAGCCACATCATCCACCTTTGTCTAGCTTTGTTTCCAAAATCAGTTTAATTCCTGCTGAAATTCATCCCACCAGCTACTTGCCCTATCTGACGAGACAGAGGCAGACACAGATGACAGAAAATAAGGCTGGCGTGGAGAAGGATAACAGCAAGGAACCATGGCTGCAGGCTTGTGATGTCTGTAGTACATACAGGTATCCGACAGCAGATGGCCAACACTCTACAGGTATTTCAGCTTTACCCAACACTGCTCTTCTTACCTGAACACGCAGCAAAGTTCCTATAAAGCATCTCTCCCTTATAGAGCCAGCTGTTCTCACCTCAGATCACATACACGTACCACAGCAGGCCTGTCTGGCTTCTTCTCTGCCATTGCCTGCTGCTTAAACACCTTCTTCTTCCTTTTCCTCTCCTGAGCAGCACAGACTATCTCTCTGCCACAGACCCACACAACCCACAGCTGAATGGTTCTTCATCTCACTGGTTCAGCCCTTCTGCTCCAGTAACTGCAACATGCCAAGACACGCTGGTTTTGCTGCCTCTCATCGCTTTTACAGCAGTGATTCCCCGCTCCGATACCTCTGCCAACCCTTCCCGTGGGCTCTCTCACCCTCCATAGCGCTAATTCCCATCCACCCGCCCCGCAAACTTCTCCCGAACCTTGATGACTCTTTCCTCTTTAGTCTCACCTATTGATACTGGTACAACTATCACTTCTCCTCTCCTTCACCTGCTAATCTGGCAATCCCAGCTCATCCGCATAAACCCCTTCCTGCCTCCTCAATATTTCTGGAGGAAAAAACATGATCAGGTGTCTGCTATGGATTTATCCTCTCAGCATTGAGTTCACTAAGCAAATCTCTCCTTTCACTTGAGCTAAATCCCATGTTGTCATGGGTGAGGATGTCTTTGCTGTTGTTGCGGGTAGAGAATTATGTTTAATCAGAGTACAAAGGGGTCAGGTGGACCTTCTGGGAGCAAACGTGCAGTCGGGGGGAGCAAAGCATCCAGCCTGCTTGGCTGGAGTAGGCTGAGAAACGTAGCACGGGAGCGTGAGAGGTCAGCACAGAGATCCTGTAGCCCAGGAGAGACAGAGCCATGGAAGCCAGTAAAAACTGACATTACCTGAAACAGCCCCACAGCCATACCTCAGATGTAATGGCATGAAAAAGACACCAAGCAACCTGCAGAGAGCTCTCCGAGGAAGGCCTGAGTTGTTAAGAAGCAAGCATGAAAGAAGGCTACCACCCTGGAAGAGCACAGCAGAAAGGGGCAGTTTTGTTTACAAACCCTTTTTACCTGTCTCAGTCGAAGTTTCCTCTATTTTGAAAGATATCCTTCTAGCTTATGTTCTCATAAAACTTACCTATTGAATTTACAAGACACTTGGGTCTCTTCCAATGTGTTCAGTGTAAGGACAAGGTCACTTTGGGATCCTACTGCACATTTCTATAATCCTTGCAAATTTACCACCACCTCTGGCTCCTCAGACTGACCCACCTTCCCACTTCAACTCCTGTTTCTGCACGGAAGCTCAGTGACCGACTTCACAGGAGCGCTGACACGATACATTATTATCTCTCTCTTCCTCGTTTGCTTCCTTTCCTCTTTCCCTCTCCTTCCTCCAATGGATGTAGAATCTTGCATTTTCTTTTCTTCTCCAATCCTTTCATATGTCCCAGGGACCCAGCCTTACTGTTCTTCTCCCTTTGTTACCTCTCGCCCCTGTTGGCTTTTCCCCTCAAATTGCAAGCATGTTTGCTGTTTCCATACCCGTGACCTCATTGCCTCTTTCCTTTTGTCACATTCCTCTTTGACCTTTCACTCCTGAGATCCTTAAATACACTGTTGGTATCAGCTATCAAGAATCCCTTTTCTACAGTTCAGACTCAGCCTCTTCTTACCTAGCTGCTACTTTTCTTGCCTACATGCTCTGCTCAGCACTTACCAGTCACTATCGGCTGCTTCATAATTTTAATTTTATAACAAGAACTCCACTTTCATGTGCTTTAACATTGTATCAGCTTTTCTGTTTCTGTGATTTTATTTTTTCTTTCTCTTTACTCTCGTATTATCGCTGAGCACATCCATCTAACTCCCCTCTTTCTTGCAAGGAGTCAGTTCTCCTTGTGCAGCACATCCCAGGGTAACATGAGATCAGAAATGCAGATATCTGCACCCTGTCATCACCTCGAGGACATGTGTATACCTCACATTTGTCTCCTAGGCAAATTCATATCTTCACCAACTTGTCGGTGATTCTTAGCCATGAGCTGAAGTGCAAGAAAACCTAAAAAGGGATTCCTGACCCCTCCTTTCCACCAGCCCTTTCTCTTTTTTTGATCATTATAACTCACCATTTTGTTTGTTGTTCAGGATGATGAAACCCTGTCTCATCTTCAGTTCTGAGTACACATCCAACTTCCGTAAAGCTATCTTGTGTATCATTTTTGAGTTATAATCTTTGCTGTCTGGCTACTGTCATGCTACTAAAATTCACTTTCACACTCTCACTTCCATCTTGCTTACTGTAATATCATTTATTCTGGCTTTGAAAAATAAAGCCTGTACCTGTTCATAGCCATCCCAAACACTGCAGGGGGGATCATATACCTAGCCAGTCACTTCGACTACAACAGTTTTTTCACTTTGTATCCCTCTATGGGCTCCTTCCTCTATCTCAGAAGTCATAAGCTAATTTTCCTCCTTCACTTTTAAGGTATTTCATTACCACTTCTCCAAAATCTTTCACTACCTATTGAAAGACTACTTCCAGTCCCTATTAAGCTTATGACCTCTCCTGCCATCCTTTATTTGCTGCGGTTTTTTGAATTAATATCTTTCCACTTGTCTTCCTGCTGTTCCTTATGCCATTTTCCCCTCTAAACTGTATATTCTCCTCAGCAGCAATATAATCAAAAAAGTCATAAGCTAAGATGACAAAATATCATTTTCCTGTCCTTACAGTCTCTGGGGTAGCTGCATATGCTTACCTGTAGCCTCTTGTCTACACTAAGCAGAAAATTCCTTAAAGCAAGACATTAGGGGTTTTTGTGTTTCTATAGTTCCAAACACAGCGGGAACTGATCAGAGATGAAGGCTCCTAACTGGTAAGGTAATACGACTGCATGGTAGTGGCAACATCATTAGAGGAAGAGGCCTTTGAAGTCTATTCCTTGCCAGTCGCTTTTGCCAGCATCTGAGTGAAAAAACACCAGTGGAGATCACCATTAGGTCCAGTATGAAAGTGCAAGTACAATCACTTGTGCTGGAAGGAACATTTGGACTGCAAATGCATTGCATGCTTAAAAATACCTGATAATTCGCTAAATCCAGAGGAATAAAAGTGAAATGATTCCACTGTGCCTTGTCTCAACCTCGTCTCTTTACAAGTCCGCAAACTCTGTTTTAGTCTAATGTGATCTACCTACGTGTCATTATTTCTTACATTGTGGCAGCACCCTCTGCAAGTGGACCAGGACCCCAAAGCCCCAGGGCTGATCTCACACAGAACCAGATGGGGAATACGTTCTCAGCTACAGCTGGGTCTGTCCTGAGCAGCACTACAAGCCGTGTTTTCAAAATTGACGCTCAAAATAGACTGTCAAAAAAAAGAAAAGAGTTTCTGTACTAAGTGCAGATCATTTTGCATACCATCTGCAGAGTGCTAATTATACACACCGTTGTTATTTGTCAGTATAAGATATTTCAGAATGATATCTGTAAGCCATCTGCCAGCTATCTTACTCACATTCTTTAGATCATCAGCAAGAAATCTTACACATTTTTTCCTTAGGTAACAATCTGCAATACGCAAAAGCAGTTAAATGGGAATGACTTTCTAAATATGGTTTCTTAACATATAACTGAAGCCAAGTGAACTCCAAATGAATTATTTTGAATTGTTTAAAAATGTGACATTTTAAGTCACGTTTTTGATATTGCATTCAGGTATTAGGCAAGAATTTCCATAGGTGCTTTATGCTATTTTTTTCCATGTCTTTTATATGATCTTCAAATAGAAACAGCAAGGAATCTACATGTTTCAAAATAAAGTACCATTAAAAATTACATTATGCAAACAATTTATTTTATGTTCCCCTAACTCCAATCTTTGTGTTTTGTACTTGCTCAATATGGAAAAGTTTTGTTGGTTTGGGGTTTTTTTTGGTTGGGTGGGGGTTTTTTAATGCAGGTGCACAGCATTATTCCTTCTTGGGGAAACAGTTCTTTTGCAAAATTTTTCCTCCTTTTTTTTTAATAACTCAACTGCTCTAAAATGTATAATCCTACTGTACAATTGGTTATGTTCTCGGTACAGGAAATAACACTGAAAGGAGAGGAAGTATTAAGAAAGATCATTCCCAAATAAACAACTGAAAAAGTGAAATGTTCAATTCAGCAGCCATCACACCATTTTCCACTATGATTAGAATAACAATGTAGATATGATCAAAAGACAAACTCATAAACAAATACAAAATGTCTTTTATTCAAACTGATAGGTAAGACTTGAAGAGCCACACTCAGTTCCTGCCTGTGTAACAGATTCCTGGAATGACCTTGTGCACATCATTTTGGGAGGGAACCCACCAAAAATCCCACCTTAAAGCCACACAAATTGTTCTTAATCTCAGCTTTTGACTGTTTGCCTGCTAAGAACGCACATTATAAGAACCTCCACCAGCACTCATGATGCCATCGGTGCCTCAGTTCAGCATGAGTCACTGCCACTACCGTAAATTACATCAGGAACAGGACAATCTTCACCATACCAGTAATCCTGCTCTTGTTAAATTTGCTAAGCGTCATGAGACCTATGATCACAGTTGCTTATTGCTGCTGAATTTAAAGCATGAGCTCCAAAAAAAAAAACCAACCAGTGAGAAGTTGATCCAAGAAAAGAATGATTTATCACA
>JAVJGG010000055.1:19328354-19496975 GCA_035590195.1 Aviceda cuculoides
AAGAGTTATAAGGTTCAGTCAGATGGACTTTTGCTTCTGTTCAGTATGCTGCAACACAGGAAATTTTAAAAGAATTGTTCAGCCTCCTTACAGCTCACTATTATTTTTATAGGCATTAGGAGTACTGCCACAGTATCTTACTGTTCTAACCAGAGATCAGCAGGTTGCCATAGTAGGTATTGTACAAATGCAAAACAAAAAAAAGGAATTTCTTCCATGAAGATGACAAAAGTCAGTATAAGAAATTTAAACTTACACATACACAGAGGAGACTTTTTTTAGACCCTTTTCAGGAGATAATAAAGATGACAGGCAAACGTCTACAAACAAATTCTTGGCATGTAACTTCTCTAGAATCATGAATCAAATCATCCAGGTAGGCTCTGTCCCCGTGCATAGCACCTGTCAGGATCTCCCAACAAATATATACAGAAACAGAAATCGCAAGAAAACACTCATGAAACCAGAATCAGCTCAGGGAAAAAAAAAAGGAAAAAAAAACCCACAAAAGCAAACCACCCACCCTTCAACACACAATCAAATGGGATACTTTCTACTCCCTTCTTAAGAACAGAAGCTTCTACCTTCACCACCCTCACTCCATCTGATGGAGTTCTTCTACCGTCAGTATACTAAGTTTATATTTTCATTGCCAGGAAAAAGTTGGCTATTTGACAGCAAGACAACTAACCTGATTTAGCTAGAACATATTGTAAGAAAACCAGCTATATAGATATCATCTTAACATAGCTGGCTGAGGTCAACTGTAGTTGAGAGGATGATAGATTAACTTCACCTATATCAAGGTAAGGACCACTTGACTCCAGCTAGGATTTTGCCACAAAGCAGCTATCTGGAATTAATTATCCCATTATAAAAGCACACCGTCATGGAGAAATGAGGATATATCATCATTGCACAGCCAGACTGTAGAGAGTTCATACAGGCCTATGCTGACAGAAATGATATCCAAGATGGGCAGAAAACATTCCTGGCGGATGGAGGAATTGCAAATAGTGAATAGCTTGGGGTACTCTCTCATACGTCTCACCGAGTGGCCAAGAAACTACAGGTGAGAGGAGAGGACTGCTCCTCTTCTGGAGTAGAAATGCTAGAGAGCAATAGGTGGTTCTGGGGGGCAGAAAAGAAGGGGAAAAAAGGGAATAAGCAAAGAGCGTTTCCTGTATTCCCCTAGACACCCACACGTGGGGTCAGGCAGAAATGAACATGTGTTTATTAAGTTCCATGGATGTGAATCAAGGCTTAGTGAAATGAAAAACCATCAGCAGATCTCATCAGCTTGATACCACTTCTTTCCACTAATGCACACAGGGAGTTTTAGGACTAACCTCTTGTTAAAAATAACCACTGCCTATTTCCCAGCCCTTTATCACATAGCCTCTAATCTGCACCAAATCACACAAACATTCCCAGCTGGAATATGATATTGTGTTGCTTCTGTTTCAGAATGTTTTTTGTTGTTTTTTTAAGGCATGCCACAAGCATCTCTGAATTTCCACTAAACCATGCTCTACCCCCATTCCAGGCTGTCTCTCAATGCTGAGTCTAGTGAGTGCAACAACAACAGAGCTGAGTTAGAAACAACCTGTTGAATACATGACATTCAGAAATCGGATTGTTTAGGAGTGCGGACACCAAATCAGGTGGCTAATGCAAAAACATCACCCAGGCAAGCAAGGCCCTTCTCACATAGAAAACAACCACATGGTCATTGTGCAAATGGTGTCACACAGATTCAGTACTCCCCAAGAATCTCTCTATTGCACCAGTTACACAATACACTCAGCTGCCTTCTCTTCCACTTCATTTATTCTGTTTTAAAATAAACACTCTTATGCTTCGTATGCAACATCTTACTTGCCTGTTACATTATGGTTTTCATGTGTGTCACAAGCAGTGCCTCAAAGAGCTCACTGCCGGCCTTTCAAAGGGATGTAGTTAGTGCAAGAAAGAAAGAAAAGGCAGGACGAGATTGAATGAGATCATTTGGCTTCTACCGTCAAGCAAGCACACAGAGATTCAACCAAAAACTAGTTTCATTTGTAGAGACTCACCTCTTATTGGCTTTATGGAAGCAGTGTTAAGAAGGAATATCCATTACAAAAGTGCAATGACTTATCAAGCTCAACCCAAAAAGATAGTCTCCGAACAGAAGACAATACAGAAAAAGGCACAGACTATGTTTAGGGATGAGTGAAGAACTGGAGTAAAGACAGAATTATAAGTAATCAGGCTGGAAGCATGGGCAAACAAGGACTTTCACAGGGCCTTAAGGAAAAGGACAAGATCTGAAACTACAGCATGGTAATAGAAGGGGGGAAAAAACCTTCCCTTCCACATTGTCAGTGGACTAGTACAGCTCGGGCGAAGGTATCAAGAAAGACAACAGATGGAAGCTTGCAGCCATTCAAAGGGGCTGGGGGGAGTTATCTGGGCTGCGGTTCCTGGCTGACAGAGACAGAGAGCCAGTACTTCAATGGACAGCAAAAGAAGACCCATCAAGATTGGAGCCTGACTGAGGTGGGAAGAAAAAACAGCAAGTATTAGCACTACCATGTTATCATTCTGGGTGACAGAAGTAGTAGCCGTTTTGTATTGTGGGGGACGAAGAAAGCTTGCGGGAGGGAAATCAGTTGTTCTCTGCGTGCAAGATTCAGTAGTGGAACATCTGCCCTGCCCTAGCTGGGCCTCGGGAAGGGACAGCTTCGGGTCTGGGATGTCACGCGGAGCCCAGGTGCCTCCTTGCAGTGATTCTTCCACCGACATCTGAATGTGTTGGCGCAATGATACCCAGGAAAGCCCAGACAAATTCAAGCATGTGTGATACACTAAATAAATAGCACAAGGTACTCTTTTAGCACTTCACAGTGCCTTGATACTGTTACTTCATTATTGCAAGCATGTATTTCACCATGCAGTCTCTAGCTTTCGTTAAACATGAAAAGAAAAACAAGCCCCACTTATACTGTCTGTCCCTTGAAAGGAGAAACTGAAGAAGATAATGAATGAAGAAACCTTTAAAACTGAAAATGCATGCACCACAATAAATCCTTCACTGCCTCGCCTCTTGTATATATGCCTTATTTCTTCATTTGCAAAGGTCACTTCTTTAGAAGCTAAGACATTGAAACAAAGGTAATAGCTAGCTTCAACAGAACAGGTACTTTGTAAATCCCACTTTGATTTTGATTCTTCCCCACACTATGAAGCTAAAAGCTTTTTAAGAAATTCTCTGTGCCAAAAGAGCAATCACTAATAGCAGAACAGAGATCTCTTTCCAGCCCAAAAGGGATGTGTCTGGAGAATGTCAGGGTGTTCTGAGCTAATGCACAAAACACTTCTATAAACTTTTAATTTTCATATTGTATAAAAGCTGTGTAAATAATCTACAGAGACAATTTAGACCTTTTTCTTGCTCACCATCTATAACTAACTGACTGCTGTTCATTTAGTACCGGGACTGTGCTTCGATTGCTTTTCCAAAGTAAAATGGCATTAGCAATCCTTGCAAATTGTTTAATTGATTTCCTTTAAGTAATCAAACTCTACCGTGGCTTTGGTGCTTCAATACCTGTATCTTACACTACAGTTATCTTACATGGTGGCCTTGTTCTCTTATTTTATGACTTAACTGTTACAAACTACCACTATAATTTATCCATTTATAATTTGACAGTCCTCGTGCTCTCTCACACTCTCTATCCCCTGCATCACAGCTCGCACGGGCTTAGTCATGTTGATACAAGACCAAATGTATATCCTAAAGAAGCTTTACCATCAAGTTCACAAGGCATTTAACTGGTTCTTAGGCCTCCAGCACATCAGGGTCAAAAGATCATTCTTTCAACTTCTGTCTGTAACCAATATGAATCTAGACTACGAGGCTGAGGTTTGTCAGAATAAGTATCTCAAGCAACAGCTTAGCTTTCAGGTACATCTATAACAAGTTCATTAAATTGGTGCTCTACATCGCAACCTACATACCACTGTGTCCTGGTTTTGGCTGGAATAAAGTTAATTTTCTTCTTAGTAGCTGGTATAGTGCCGTGTTTTGGATTTAGGATGAGAATACTGTTGGTAACACACTGATGTTTTTACTAACTCAAGGACTTTTTAGCTTTTCATACTGCCCTGGCAGCAGAGGCTGGGAGTGCACAAGAAACTGGGAGGGGACACAGCCAGGACAGCTGACCCAAACAAGCCAAAGAGGTATTCCTTACCATATTACATCATGCCCAGTATACAAACTGGGGGAGGTTGGCCAGGGGCATCGTGGCTCAGGGATTGGCTGGGCATCAGTCAGCGGATGGTGAGCAGTTATATTGTGCACCACTTGTTTCGTATTATTATTATTGTTGTTGTTATTTTCCCTTCCTTTTCTGTCCTATTAAACTGTCTTTAACTCAACCCACGAGTTTTACTTTTTTTTCCCCCTGATTCTCTTCCCCATCCCAGTGGAGGGGAGGAGTGGGCAAGCAGCTGCATGGTGGTTAGTTGCCAGCTGGGGTTAAACCGCGACACACTGAAATATCTGTCAAGAATCTTTTCAAGAAATAATTTTCTCTTAGAAAAGCTGAGCCTTAAGAAAGTAAGAATGCTTTATTTAGTGGCAATTTTTGACCTTTTCAAGTCCTGGGGCTGTGGTTGTCCTAGCCTGTGAAAACAATGGAATTATGCTATAAGAAAGGGGAACCCACAAACACATGTAGTCTCCAGGCCAAAAAAAACAATTCCAAACTGAAGAAATAAATCAGTAATATAATCAGTATACAAAATCAGTGTATAATTGGTATAAATTAATTAAGCTTTTTCCAGCTGCTACTGTTCTTGATGACAAAAAAAGCATGGATTACTGTATTCCTTTTCCACTCCATGGTAACGCAGCATCACAGAACTCTTACCCAATGCAAGTGAAGAAAGAAAAAAGAAACAAGGGAAAAAAAGGAGCTTTGTGTGGATGCATCTACCATCTTTTGTGCATGCAACTAACTAAGAAATGAGTATTTATATTTAGGATTAGAGTTTTGAATAGACAAACAGCAGACAAATGTGTGCCCTCAGTATCTAGGTTACATCCTTTAGGAACTGGTCCTAATGTTCTCCTTCCATAGAAAAAAAGAACGATTCAAAGAAGCAATGAGAAGATGAAAAATGAGCTTACTTTGAAATATGTCAATAATGATACACAAGTGCTTGCCAGAAGCACATTAATTACATTCTTGAGAAAGTCTAAAGTTCAAGAAAGGTAAAATAAAGTACAAGACACAATGAGATGTAACAAGTAAGAACCAGGAATAGCTGTGTTGTAAGTCAGAGCAATGTGCAAGCTTATTTACAAGTCCAAGTAAATAATCACCCTTACGTTCACATAAAAGCCTTTCCAAACCTCCCATTAATTGTATGTTGATGCATGCAGCTGCCAGATTTTAATAATTCAGCCCAAATTTCACAGAACTGATTCAATTCCACTTGTGACCCTTCTCCCAGGTGGACTAGCAGAGAGAGCCCAGAGACTAGGAGAAGCCACTCTTCCCTCCCAGTAAACCAAAACCAGTCATTACTGCATAGCTACACAGCGTACCCTGCAGCAGAAGCAATACCCAGACAAACTGGAACATGAACAACGCAAACAAAATAAACATATACCGTGATCAAGGCAAGTGTACGCAACCAAGATTCTGGCTTGTGCAATCGTCTATAGGGACCACCGCGTGGAACTGGAAAACTCCCAAAAGATCTTTCTAAAGGCTGAACCAGCTCCACAACTGCCATTATAGCAAACATCATCAGAATCTCAAAGTCTTGGGCTTTTGTTTGGTTTGTTGGTTGGGTTTTGGGGGGTCTTTTTAGTTTTGCCTGCACTTCCTTCTCTGTGGTAAGTCTGGCAATTTTTGACACTACAGAGAGACTGCAGGAAGCATGATCATCTTGGATCAGCAACTTCAAAAGTGGAAGGCAGCAAAAAAACAGCCAACTAGAACATGTAAAAGCAAAGCTCAAGGCCAAGACCAGAATTTCAACCTGTGTCCTTGAGCGCTCTGTGTGCCTTGAAGTCTTAGATCACTACAGCTGTCTCACTGAAGGACCTTCAAAGCACTCTGTATATTCTGCTACATGAAAGAAAGGTTTTCAGTGCTACTCTCAGTTTGAGCAAGAGGAATATCATATATATACCTTATATTGGCAGATAAACAGAGGTGAAAAATGGCTGTAGCACAGATGTGCTTGAGAGCAAACATAGCTAAATAAATGAAAGAGAAACCACTGTAGCAGTGAGTCATGTAGCGAAAGGAATCTGCCCATCTGCTTGTTATTCTGCAAGGCAGCTCAGTTTGTCCAGATATATCAGCCTTCTTGCTCCCTGTTCACTACAGGGGACTGCCAGCATGCTATTCACCTTTTTTTTTTTTTTTTTTTTTAGCAGAGCCCATATTGATAGGCACTTTCAAAATAGCCTCAAAATGATGGTCCCTCCCAACAGAGAAACCCACTACAGACAGATTGACCACTGCTGAAAGCTGGGGGAAGAAAAGCAGCAAAAGGAGTGTTGTATTAGTCAGCTGGAATGCTCGGCACAGCAGAAAAAGAGGATGTATAAAGATTTTATGCAAGAAAACTGTATTATTTGCAATTCATTAATATGTGATTTGCCCGTTTAAAATTTTTCAGTAGCCCAATCAGGGCTATTAATCAATGCATCGAGAGTCCTAGACCTACCAATTTCAAGAGCAAAATTCTCATTTAGTTTCCCCATATCCTTGTTTTCTCTTCACTGTGAAAGGCAGGACCTCAAAGAATATCACGTATTTTGCAAGCCTCAGCCTTTGGCAAATAAGTATGAACAAATACTCTCGCAGTTCCCAAACAATTTATGAAGATCTGCATTAAGTGAAATAAATAATTCAGTTTGCGCTACTCCCAGTACAAACCACTTTACGGACCCTTGTAAAGATACACAGAGAGCACGTGCCCAGACGCAGTTAGCAGATAAAACCTGGGCTCGGGTGAAGCGAAGTGACCTTCCCTCCAACTCTCAAACGCTGTCGCACTATTGAACGTGCGAAGTATTTTACCGGCATCCACCCTTCTCTTCTCACACTCTCTCTGAGGCTTGAGCCTCAGCTTCTCCGCGTAGTTGAGGTCGTATTTAGAGCAGTGCCACAGAGAAGAGAGGAGATGCCGTCTCGTGCTCCGCTGGCTCCCGCCGTCAGAGCCTGACAGCTTGACATTTCCCAGTGGCTTGACAGCTGAAGAGCACAGTTCTTGCTCTTCTGCCTGACCCCCTGCCTGAACCAAAGTGAGCTTATGAGATAAAGCTGACAATTTCAAAGGACCCCGACCAGAGCCTGAACAGTGTCTTCAGTAGCTCTAATGTTCTTTACTTTTTACTAGGGGCTTTCACAGACCATAAGAAACGGTGCAGCATTTCTTGCTCTAAGGAGACCTTAGCTAATAGTTTTCCTCTATTCCTTATTCCCAGCCCCCAGCACGACAGGGATCTCAGTGGTTTTGCTGGAAACTGAGACCATATCCTTCTTTTCAATGCTACTGCTATTTACAGATGTGATCATTTGGATCTACATACTCTGTGACCTTCTCTGTTCTAAATACGACAAGGAAAATGCTAAAGAAGTACATCTACAACTACTTCTTTGGACATTTAAAGTCCTTCTTCAGCCCTTCTTGAGCCCTTTGGGTTGGTTCTGTGAAAATGTTTTGAGTCACCTTGTTTTTCTGACCGAAAGCTTTGGAGAAATTTTAAAAACCAAAGAAAGAGTGTTCCTGGCAACCAAGCCTCAGCTTCACCCACACAATTATTTGTGCCAGAGTGTTTGCATGTTTGTCTAATCAAGGAGCAGAAAAACCATTACAAAATGCTTCTGATCAATAGCTTGTAGGCACAGAGCTCGTAGGCACAGAGCTCAAACACTGAATATTCACTGTCAATCAATAGAGTAAACATTCAAAAACATTTGCTGAAAAAAATAAAAAAAATGAGTAAACCACAGTATGATGACAAATATACTGCTAATGCTAAAAGGAACATTCTTCTAAATGCTATTCTTTGCAAACTATTTATTCCTTTCCAACTACATATTTAAGTTGCTTAAAGCTTGCTGTAAATTACAGAAATGTTCTGGATTTAATATTTCTTTTCAGATCATGAAAAAAAAAAAAAGCCCAGTTAGAAGACAATAATGAATATACAGACCTAAAAAGGGGGGACATTTGGGAAAACTTTGACATTTGGACTATCACTTTTTTAAACAAACCACATATGGCAGGAATCAACAGATCTGTGCTATTCACACAAGCATAGCAAGCGGCATGAGAAGGAATGATATACAATTGTATTTGTATATTTTCCTGCTCGAGCAAGAAGCCTTCTCAGAATTTTAACCCAGAAGGTGGAAACTTACTTTGCAAACAATACGTTAAGCACAATTTATTTTTACTGTATTTCTGAAAAAAAACACGTGAGAAGTCATATGTGGATAATGTTACACTACATTTCACTCGCAACACTTAAAATGTGGGTATGAAGACTTTCAAAGAGACAGTCGTCTTGCAAGTAAACAATTTTTTTTTTCAACATATTTCAAAGGAAAAAAAAAAAACAAACAAACAAACCACATTGACACTTCAGCACTACAATCCCTAGGTACATAAAGATGATCTAGCAATACCTGGCTAGTGTTCAGCCATATGCATTCCTCAGCACTTCTTCAGTTTGCTAAGCCACAGGCTGTGGTACACTCTTTACATTTTGCACTGTTATGATTCCATCCAGCTGACAATCTCACAGTATTTTTGAAACACAAATGAATTAATCCTCACCAAGTGAAGCAAGGAGAGGTTCAGTGACACAAAAACCAGCCTTGATTCAACTCTCAGGCTGCAGTCTGGCACATAGCAAACTACTAGAGTCCAAAAGTTCACTGGAAGTTTTCAACAACCTTCCCCTTTACAGCCCTCATCTTGCTAAGGTGATGCAAATAAATGAAAGAGTTCTAGCTTCAGAAATGAACTAGTTCATAAATTGTACAGCTGGGCCAGGAGTTGGATCTCTCTATTCCTCCTAGTCACCACACTAGATTTCCTGATGTCTGGAAATCAGGGCAGCAGAAGGATCTGTCATCCCAAGGTAAATATTACACATGAAAATGAACAGCAAGCATCTCCATATTGTCACATCATTGCCCAACTAATACCAAAAAGACCGAAACTAAATTGCAGAGAAAGAGCTAATAATTTTGCAGTAGGAACAGCAAATGCCCTTACCAGAGATGTGGCATACAAACCTAAGCCATGTTTTCTTCTTTCAAGCTAAATGGACAGCTAAAAGACCTAAACGTTAAAAACCACTAATGCAGATCAAAACTCAAAACAGAAGACATACTACCTTTCAGAGAAAGCATATTCTTTTCTCCCCTTCTCTCAAAAAAATTTTAAAAAGCATTTAAAGGAAAGGGGCATTGATAACCAAATTGAAAACAAGGCAGAACTTTATTTCCCCGTGTACTTTTGAAAGTCCCACTTTGTGATGCTCGTGTAGGCAGAAGGGAAGAACATCATTATGTAACGAAATACAGTATTAGCTGTCCAGACAATAACTAATGGGGTTATTGCAGGACTAGTGAAACTACCAGTTCTCAGAGTGCTTTCATTTATCAGTTTGTTTTCAGCCGTTTGTTGCAAAGGCACATTATTTAAGCAATAAAATATGGAAAATACATTGAAAGACATGCAGCTAAAAGGTAAGATTAAACGAAGGAGGTAATATGAACTTAACTGTTCTCAAGTACCCACTGCTTCAGTACACAGCTCATTCTTCAGAGCTGCACTGCAGCAAAAATACAGTAATTCATTTTTTATCTCTGAGCTCTGTATTCACCCTATTTTTATTTTTCTTAAGAAAAGATTAATTTACTATCAAGGAATGCCAATTTCTCCCAACTTGCAGGGATTATAAGGAGCGTTGGTATGCACAGTGCATCTTGAAAGATCCTCTCTTCTGCATAGATGACAGACCGGAGTATCAAAGTTTCTGATTCACCTCTTAGCTGAAGTTGTTTTCAGTATTATGTTTAAAACCTTTAAGCTTCAAGGCTTGATCAAGCATTAACACATCACTAAAGCAGGAGCCCTGATGCTTGAGAACAAACACTGGAGTGAATAATGTGGTGTTAGAGATCATACTGGAGATTTTAACAGAAAACGAGCATATCTACCTCATTACATATTGAAACCATCTCTTCCCACTTAGTTGCTTTTATCTATTTCCATATAAGCAACATGTTTATGAGACAATGTGGGATATGCTCCCAGGTCAGAAAACAGACTTAACTATTAACTTGAATGCAACTGGATAATACACACGGACTGAGGATATGACCTCTATTTTCAGTGAAGTGACACAATCCTCTCCAAATGAAAGAACACAGTGTCTGAGAGGATAGTTTGCTTAGCAGCGGGAAGCCAATTAGAACATATTCAAAAGGTCAAATTATCCAACTATTTCTGATCTCACACTGAAACCGGCGGAATTATTTACATAGATAGAGAGAGGGAGCTTTGCAGTGATGCTAGATCAGACTAAAACCCATGCTCTTTCCAATGTATAATTCCAGTCCTTCCCTGGTTACATGTTTATTACATTACTAGAAGCCTATTTTAAATCAACCACATTAATTTTAATTGCCTTAATTACAGTTTTTGATTAATTTAATGCTGACGTAAAATCAGAATTGGACCCCACCCTGTAGACAGTGAACTCAGTTTTTTTTACTTCACGTGAGGAGAAAATAAAAGCAGAGTTGAAATATTCCTCTTTAAGGTAGGCTCTGCCAAGGATGCTCAACAATACAGTGAACCCTGCAGAGCAGCAGTCCATCACTTAAAGCCAACTGAGCTGCACCCCTACTCCACAGAAAGGTTCCACAGCATGGGAAAGCATCAGGTTTTCAAGCCTGAGCTGGCCAGTTGCTACAGTAGCTCAGCCAGCCAGCATTTACGTGGGGGACAAACTAATGCCACACTAATATACTGGCCACACTTCAGTGGCATTCCTAGAAGAGCTTTGGTGGTAGGAATTGGAGGTAAAACACTACTACTTATTTGAGAAATCGGCTTTGGTTCTCCTAAAACCACCTTTTGCACACTTTTCCCTTCTTCAGAGACACATCCCTTGTCATCACGTACCAGCTCTTCCACTGCATCTACAGTGGTTTCCAGTTTCTCACCTAAGGGGATGCAGAACGTGATACCAGACCCAACGCTTTGCAGCGTGCAGTAACAACAGCAATAGCCCTGTCAGTACGGGATGAGACGACACGAAGAGCATCACCAAAAGCAGGAAGGGCTGAAGCAGAACAGACCTATCTTTTAAGTTGCTGAACATCGCATCTCACTATAATGAGAATCTGATTTCATTATATTAGTGTTGGTTTGAAACATCTCCACTGTGACCAATGAAGTTAATTCATATTTAACAAGATCAGCATTCAGTCTCCATCGTTACTTGTGGTGTCGTCATACCAATTCCGGGTCATGACCGACCCCCATGCCACCAAAGAGCAAGAGCACTAAAAAGGCTTGCTGGAGCATCCAAGAAATGAGCTTCAGGCTGAAAAGCAAAATTTGGCCTTTTAAACTTTCTTTTTTCTGAATACATATGGTCCTTGTATTACTGCTTTATATGTCAGGCTTATTCTGAACCTCAGTTATGGCACCTTAGCTTTATGTTCCTTCAACCATATGCAAGATTCAGTATGAAAGACAAATATTTATGCGAGACAAAGGGACAAAGAGAGGCACAACACTCACTCTTGAAGTGCTAGCTTGTGCCAAACACATTGTGCCAGATGCAGAGATCAGTTTTTCTGCAATATTGCCAACTGTCTTCAGCATTTGTTCAGGATACTCAGTGACAGTGGGTTAAGGCCAAGGGAAAAGAAAAGCGGATCGTGTACTAACTGGGATATCTGACGTTTTTCGAGATGGCAATCGCCTCTCAGCGTAACGAGCAGAACACATGCTAATGCGCCACGGTGCATTGCAGCCAGGAAGAAAGGTCAGGCTGAACAGAGGGCTGCAGAACTCGCTGCAAACCGAGCATCTATTTAATCACCACAGTGAGGCCAAGAGCATTATCCATGGGTAATCATATTATTTCTCAAATACACTTTGACATATTAAAACAATATTCCACCAGAATGAGAGGCTATTTGTGCCACTGTGGGACGCTTTGAAGCTATGACCATCAATTTTGTGGATTTGTGTCAAATGTGCAGTGCATTAAAAGAAATGAGCAATACCCCCTTTGAGTTTTCCCATTAAATGAACCCCTGTGACAAAGTACTTCAACAAAGACATGCTGAAAATATTTGGGCAACGATTTCACACAAGTGTGCTAAAGATCTCACGTTAATGACATGATTGAAAAAAGCATCGGGCAAAGCAGAACAAAAGGATTTTATCCAGCAGGTCTTTGCTATTATTTTACAGAAAAAAAAATTATAATGCAGCAGGTCAAAGAGCAACTAAGTGAAAGTACTGCAGTGAAGAGAAACCTTTAACACATTCTCAACCATTTTTATATCATTTCCTTTTTCTGGGCTTACGGGTAGTAGGTACCTAAAAACATTTATCTTATGCATATGTATAGGAGTAGTTTTGTTGGTAGCAGAGACTAACATTCATTAAAATTTCTACAATGAGATGTGATAAAGACATTTAGTCAAATAAATTGACTTAGTAAGTACAATAAGAGCATGTCAACATAATTTTTAATAACTTCTAACTAATTTGTCTTTAAAAATATAAATACGCCAGTGTACTCTCATCAAAAAGGCAGACACTAGTGCTTAGCCTGGTCATTATTATAACTACAGCCACACAAGCAGACCAAAAGCAAATGTTGCTTAATGTGTACTACTGCCATAAAAGTATGGAAACTGGGCAGAATCTGTCACAGATGGAGCCAAGTAAGTTTAACTGAGAAAATCAGACAGTATTCCACATTTCCGATTACTGTTTCCTCCACTACCTTCTCTTCCTTATAACCTGCTGTACTCATTATTAAGAAGCTCAAACTCTTCCTTCTCTTCGTCCCTGAACACTGCCCCAGTTTGTGCTCAGTTTGTGCTCAGTTTCCAGTTCAGGTTTAGTTGCAGACAACAGATCAGCTACAGTCAAGAGGGGGGGGGGGTCTTGCTGGAAACACGGGCCTCTGCGGATCAGCTCTCAAAGCTTCAGCATCATGTTTCCATGCCAACAGACAGCACATGAAGAAGCAGTCATTTGAAGAAAAAGTACTATTAATTTTATTTCACCTGCCTTCTGGAAGGATCATTACAGGGACAATGAACATTTATACGCAAGCAAACATGATTCAGAAAGCAAAGAGGAAGTTTTCACCTTACTCTCCACAACACCTGTGTACACCTTCCAGACTGTCTCACTTTCCAGAGCACTGGAATTAGGCATTCAAGGTACATCTGCTTCACCACCAGTCTGTTCCCAGTGTTTGCTATACCCAGGTCAGGACCTAGCCTGTTCTGCAGTTAAAACAGCTCAAGTCGGCCTTTGAGTCTCTCCACCCTGGATTTCAAAACCCTGCTCCCCAGGTAACAGCATGACAGCAGGGTGCTCAGTACCCTTAGCGGGTGCTGGCCTCAAGCCAATCCCTTTCCAGTCTCTTAATTTGGGGGTTATCATGAGCCACTGCTGCGAGTCTGCTCTGCTCCTTTGCCAAGTGCATTTGGCTCTGACCACATTAAAGGATTACACAGGCGCCCGAAGTGAGACTGGAAGAGCAGGCTGAAATGTAATGATAGGTACAGCTACATTGGTAAATAGGTATCTACCTCACATCTTCAAAATGGGTCCTCTTCAGCATCCAGCGCAGGATCAAGCACGTACGCCTTGATGCACCAGCTAACATTTGCTATAACAGCCCGGTCCCCTAGAGCAGCATTTCCTAAAGCCTCATGGCCCCTCCAGTCTCATCAGTCTTTCTGCTCACAAGGCTGGCTCTTAGCCCTGTCTAAAGATCCTTATTCCCTTATTATTTACATCAGTGAATGGGGCCTTGACTATCCCACATCTCCAGAGCCTGCCTGCTGAGTCTCATTCTGGTCTGAGGTTGACATGTATTTACGTGCCCAGGCAAAACAAGCAAAGCAAAATGTATTCTGAGATAGCAATGAAAGTCTTAAAATGTGCCTTGGGAGGAATTTGGAGTTACACATTCAAAAGCAGGATTCACAAAAAACCCTGGCTCATTGCTTGGGTAGCAGCATTCAAAGGGCAGTGAATTATCCAAGGGCACATCCAGAAAGCACCAGAGAGGGGAGATGTCCTCGATGTCGTATGGTGACATTCTTCATCACAAGTCAAAAGTGCTCGGGCCACTTCTACTGTGGCCCAAGCAATTCTAAACTGTTGTGCTATTTCTGGTCCTCAAACAAGGTTATCTGGCAGCAGGTTTGCTCATGCATTTTATTCAATCCCTCCTTCATAGATCTGCAGTTGGCAGCTTCCACACTCAGGACACCCATCCCTCCCAGTTTCCTCCGAGTGCTGCTCACAACAGAAATAGTAAGGAGGCAGCCACCACTTTGTCCATGGTCACACGAAAAAGATGGAGGTGGAGGCAGAAGCAGCAGCAGCCGGTAAGACTTGGAAGTTGTCTCTCTGCCTCCTTCCCACAGTGATGCCCAGGATGGATCACTCTGCTTTTGCAGTGGCTCTGCTCCTTAAATTACACAAGCAGTCAAGAGAGGGGGGACCTGCCACCTTCATGTCCGACTTACAGGGACCTAATCCCTTTGGCTTCATGCTGCCTGCCTCCATGAAATCATGCCACTGCTGCCCAGCAACTCCAGCACGGAAGGAGATGTGGTGGGAGGAGGGAGTGCAACCCCTCGGCCTGCCTCCTGGGTTATTCTCTGTGGAGATGTGTATTCGGATCCTCTCACGCTGAGGAAGGACTCATATCTGAGGTTCCCTACTGTCTGTGCAACTGTACTTGCTGTTCAGCTGTTACAGAAAAACTGGGTGGTGGCTCTGCCACCTATGGTGGTACCTCAGAAGACACGGATTGGAGCCACTAACCATCCTTATCTACAGTGATAGTGGCAACAGAGCCATCCCACACCTTAAGAAGGTCCTGACAGAGAGCCAGGAAGTCACCTAAGTTTGTAAGAGAAACTAAATTTCAGATTTACCTCGTTTTCTGCTGGTTTAGGATTGGTGCCTCTCCACCACCCTCCCCTCCTTCCTCTCCTCATGTGCCATGGACTTACTGTAAACTCCATCCTAAGCAGGTAACAGTCTCCCCACCATTCACTCTGTAAAATCTGTTTGGCACAAAGATAGATGCCAAACTTGGTTTGGCATTCCCAAAACCTACCACCCGAGACACAGTTGTGCAATGTACAGTGCTGCTAGCAGCTTCTTTAGAAACAGAGCTGAAGTGTTTTGAAAAACATAATCCGTGTCTTCTCATAAAACCTTACGGCACACTTTACTTATGGACTGTGCGTTTGCGATAAGCCAAGTAAGATGTTATAGAGAGTATAAACAGCTACACTGTAAAAGAGACTTTACACTGGTTGTACAGTACACAGTTATCCAGTTACCCTCTGAGACTGTACATCCGTACGGTAGCTTCAGCACAGCTACGTAAACAGGTACCATGAGATCACACAACCTGAAAATCCAGCACCTCATCTCAAGCGGTTAAGCTGCATATGGCCCAGCTCCCGTGGGACTAGCAATGGAAAGCAATGCCTAAAACCTGTAATGGAGCTAGTCTGTTTAACAAATACTCCTTAATTTCAAACAAGATGAACATTACATCCCTACTGATTTTCAACGCTATTTCCACATCTTGTGGACTTTTATACAGTAATAAATTGGGCATGGTGGTAATTTGTCCCTGAAGTTTGTACCTCCTATCTGCTGGCTTCATTAATGATCTCAGCTCTGTCTGTTTAAGCCTCTATTTAATGACACCATTCCCTGTATTGGTCATTAATGCCTTTACAGTTTAACGCAGCATGACAAATGAACACAGTGCATTTCATATAGTTGCAACTACAGTAATGCCTCGTTTAGTATTCGTATCAAATGGAAGTAGAACAAGCAGACAAAAATGTGCTAGAAATGCAAAGAGGCTTAGGGAAAATACTTGGTGTTTACAAGTTGCATGCTGCTTCAAGTGTTTCATGTTTCTGTACACAGCTGAATTGAGTTTTCATAGCAGGTTAGGTCACAATTGAATTAATTCCACAAAAAAGTCTTCAGATTTTGCTGATTGCTTACTTCCAATTCGGTACTGCTGCAGAGCTGCTTCAATTCAACCATTTGAATACACATATCTTAAAGGTTACAAAGTCTGGAATCTGTTTTGCATGGAAGTATTAGTTATACCAAATTGCCTAGATCTTTTTTTGGCGTGTTTTCTCAAAGTGTTTCTCACTGTGATATTAATTACAAAATGAATGCAAGGGCAACGTGTCAGTAATATAAGGAAGAATCACTCAAATTTCTTTTCTTATACTACTTATTCTATTTCTATACTTGTTTCTGACTGTTCTTCTGTCCTTTTCTCACTAGTGACTTCCTCTGCTATCCATGTGGCATTTCTTTATACCTTTTGTAATACCTAATGGTTATTCATCCTTTCTTGGCCTTGATGTGAACTAGGGCTTGATGACTTTGTTTAAGGTGTTCTTACTGTATTGTAAGACAGTCAGATACAAGATGCACAACCTCATCTTCTTTAACAGGTCCAGTTCCCCTCTCCCTGGGGATGATTCTTAAAGTCACACTCAGTTTAACTCATCTCCCTTCAAATTCCTATCTCCATTACTCTTCTCATCCCCAAGGCAGGAGGATCATCTTGGAGTGGCTACATCAGCGGACAAAGGAAGAGCTACTGATGTCACCTATCTGGATTTCTGTAAGGCCTTTGACACGGTCTCCCACAACATCTTTCTTTCTAAATTGGAGAGATACAGATCTGATGGATGGACTATTTGGTGGATAAGGAATTGGCTGGATGGTCACTTCCAGAGACTAGTGGTCAACGGCTCAATGTCCAGATGGAGATCAGTGATGAGTCATGTCTTTCAGGCGTCCGTATTGGGACCAGTACTGTTTAATGTCTTCATCAGGGACATAGGCAATGGAATCGAACGCACCCTCAGCAAATTTGCAGACAACACCAAGCTGAGTGGTGCAGTTGACGTACCTGAGGGATGGGATGCCATCCAGAGGGACCTGGACAAGCTTGAGAAGTGGGCCCATGTGAACCTTGTGAGGTTCAACAAGGCTAACTGCAAGGTCCTGCACCTGGTTCAGGGCAACCCCCAGTATCAACACAGGCTGGGGAATGATGGGATTGAGAGCAGCCCTGCTGAGAAGGACTTGGGGATACTGGTGGATGAAAAGCTGGACATTGGCTGCAATGTGTGCTTGCAGCCCAGAAAGCCAATTGTATCCTGGGCTGCATCAAAAGCAACGTGGCCGGCAGGTCGAGGGAGGGGATTCTCCCCCTCTCCTCAGGTCTCATGAGACCCGCCCTGCAGGACTGCGTCCAGCTCTGGGGTCCTCAATACAAGGACATGGACCTGTTGGAGCAAGTCCAGAGGAGGGCTACAAAAACGATCAGATGGCTGGAACACTTCTCCTATGGAGACAGGCTGAGAGAGTTGGGGTTGTCCAGCCTGGAGAAGAGAAGGCGCCGGGGAGACCTTATTGCGGCCTTTCAATACTTAAAGGGGGCTTATAAGAAAGATGGGGACAAACGTTTTAGTAGGGCCTGTTGCAATAGGACAAGAGGTAATGGTTTTAAACTGAAAGAGGGTAGATTTAGACTAGATATAAAGAAGCAAATTCTCATGATGAGGGCGGTGAAACATTGGAACAAGTTGCCCAGAGAGGCTGTAGATGCCCCATCACCGGAAACACTGAAGGTCAGGTTGGACTCAAACCATTCTATGATTCTATGATCTTTTTTTTTCACCTCTTCTTCTGCATCAAATCCACAAGTTCATCAATGCTGTAGCTTCATCTTTCCAGGGCTGCTAAAACAATTCCTTTCCCTCTGCTAACTAGCTCAGTAGTGCACTGAATGTTCCTCACCTTCCTTACCACAGTACCCCATAACTCTCTCTCATATACCCCTCTGCTGTGTTTCCAGAATATTACTTCCAGAATCAGCTTCCCAAGGCATCAACCCTCAGGTACATTCTTTCCTAACAAAAATTATTCTCCAAAGTAGCAGGTATAAGCCCAGTGGAGGTGGCTGTTCTGTCTTTCACTGTCTAAGAATAAGCTTCATTATGCTGTGAGCAACTTGTTAGACAACTGAGTGACAGAATTATTGAAAGATTACATTCAAAAATTAACTGAAAGTGTTATAAAGCTGAATATAATATAATCTGCACACAATTTCAGAATTATAAAAGATCTGTTTCAGCAGTACTTAATATAGACACCTTGCAAATGGTTATTGTATGAATGCAAGTTCTGATACAGAAGCAATTTTTAAAATAGATTATTTAAGAAATTACAGTATAACGCACAAGAGCAACATTGACATCACTATATAATCTTTGAAGCACTTTAGGTAACTTTAACCTAAAAGGAGTCACATACAAGCCTCTTCAAACGAGTTGGCATTGAGCTTTAGTGACATTCACATTGCAAATAATATACCAGCTGGGACTCACCCCACTTCTTTGTCCTGAGTGGTCAGTGAACACATAACACCAAAAATAAAAGCAAACAACCACACAAAAATCAAAAAACCCCTGCCAGATATAAAACCCCCTGAAAATGTACTGGACTACTGGAAACATTTGACATCTGCCCAGTTATCTGTAAGCAACAGACACTAAGTGTGAAGATAAATGTCACAAATAGTTTCATTTCTGACAACAAAATATTTTCTGAAGTATTTTTTAGATGATACTCATTTAACTATGAATTATAGTCAGGTTACACCAGATTGATCACGGCCATCTCCCAGCACATTTTCAGTACTTCTGAGAACGGACATCCCACAGCCTCCCCAAACGACCTATTCCACCCTCACATGTCAGGTGGCCTTTGACCACACTCATTGTTAAATAAAGAAATAACCAACAAAACTTACGAAAAAACAATTTCCCACATTCCAAGTTGTGTCTGCTGCCTCCAATTCTATCATTGCCTATGCCTGGGAAGAGTCTGGCTCCATCTTCTCTGTTCTTTCAAAGTAGGTATTTGTAATGTGCAGTAAGATCTGCCCTTTGTCTCCTCCAGCCAAAAAACCCTCTCTCAGCCTTTCCTTGCACACCTTCTGCCTCAGCCCTCACCTGAGACATCCTGTCTCCACTGGACTCGTTCTACTATGTCCATGTCTCTCTTGTTCCGAGGAGCCCAGAACTGGACACGGTGCTTCTGGTGTGGTTTCACATGTGCTGGATGGAGGGGAATTGTCCCCTCCCTCGGCCTGCTGACTACATGCTAGCTGGTGTGCAATTGGGCTTCTTCAATGCAATACCAACATGCTAATTCAATGGATGTCTTCTTCCAGAACAAGGTAGAAGATGCAGAATGATGTGCCCCCAAACCTCATCTCCAACCAATATTTGTTTAAACCGTGGAGCTCAATGTTTGAAATCCTTCCAGAAGTACTTATCATTAATTAAAGCAGTTACGGCTATCCAATATAAATACCTACTTTATCATCTCATAAACATTATGTTCATGACCTCCATAGCTTCCTGTGCCTGGAATTTCTACAGTTTAATCAAAAGTTGTACAGAAAAGTATTTCCTTTTTTCAGTTCCGAATTTCCCTTTTTAATGTAATCATGTTTATTTCAACCTTCTAATATCAATCAATTTGATTTTTCAACCGAAGTTAAACATGACATGATAAAAGAATTAGGTATAAAGCTATTTCAAGGCAGTCCCTCTAATTGTCTACATTGTCCTTTCATTGGATATGGATCTTAATTCCCTTAACCTCTGTCATTCCTTTTCTTAGTGAAATGCTAGAGAGTAACCACCAGTTACTACTAACTGGCCCCTTTGTTGCAGTTTTCTGCATTGTCTGTAACACCCCAAAGTTATCCATTAGCAATACATTATTACACTCCTACAGGTGCTCTTTACTGTTTGACATTAATTTACAGGCAGGAATGCATTCCCTTCCTTTCTGCAGTTTAATAAGGAGTAGCCAGGGCAATTACTGCAGAAATAAGCCAAAGGAAAATATTTCCAAAAGTATACTTTTGTTTAGTAGAAAACTGCTTTGACACCATGCATACTCAGCTTTGGAGCTGATGAGTCTTCTCACAGTCACTGAACTCGCAAACTTTGATTTTCTCTCCCCAGAGGTTATTATAGATTTCCATTGGCTTGCGCATCGAGGAAGTCAAGACTGTATTTTCAATCGATTCCAGCCCTGTGGTATTTAAATAACAATCTTAAAGAAGTGCATTTTAAAAGACCCTTTGTGGGTCTTGTTGGTCCTGTTCACATATTTTACCCATTAATTATAAAATACTGTGCAATTCAGGGGAAAAAAAAAGTCAGTTTAAAGGCACTGACGAAAGGGAAAATAAGCATTCTGCGGTCAAAGAGCTTGAAAATCTTGACGTGCCCCAGGACAGCTCATGATGTCCATCTGAGAGAGAGAACAGCCTTTGCACTACTTCATCACAGAAGAACGTACCTTGGCACAGACCAAGTCCCCATACCATCCCAGAGGTCTAGCAAGTCTTCTCTGTCTTGAAGTAACATCCTGACTTCCCACATTTTTCTTTAATCCAACAGATTTCTAAGCTTCTGTAAGAACGAGGAAAAAATCAGCATTTACTCATTCTGCATCCAAAGCAGGGTCAGAGTAGAGTTCACTAAGTGAGGCCTTCAGTGACAGAACGAAACACTGAACAGGTGCGTGTTCCTTGGGCAACATTCATTTCTGTGCTATGAAATGATCATGGGTCTTTTGGGGGAATTAAATTCAGAAATGGTCCACTGACAAAATAATGCTCATCTCAGAAAATGCTGATTCAGTGCAACCATGTTTTCCATGGAAACACATCAATACCATTGAACTGTTTGATTGAAAGGCAGTAAGATAACTCAGAGTTTATTTGTACCATCTTTGGTTTCAGTCCAAATTTCTCATAAGTCAAATAACACTGACTTTTTTGTTTACTTGTTCTCATTTTGCTTCCCCAGTAAGCCCTGCTTGTCAGCAGCCTGTCCCCCTGTCGTTTACATGCACCTGGAATTTTTTTGGTTTACTCTTAATAAAAGAAAGGTGTCAAAAACTTTTTTTTTTTTTTTTTTTTTTTTTTTACTGGCAGGAAAATCCCCACTGTGGTCAGATCTAACTATGAACATAATGTGGACATTTATGAAGGGTAAAATGGCCTGCAAGGACAATTTAATCTAGTTTACTTTACCAGGTTTGACTTTTAGCATGGTACTCTGTAAGTAGTCCAGACTTACTCAGAGACTCAGGACACATACCAGACACTCAGAAAAATGACCCTTTTACCAGCAAGGTCAGAATTTGGTAGTCTTGAGTCACTAGTAGTTTCTCTTCTTCAAGGTTGTGCTACAAGATATGATTGCTAATAGCTTCCCAACCAGTGCTGGGTGACAACAGAACAGTAAAACACTTCCTTAACAGAAAGCATTTTTTATATTTCCTTCTCCATGTTTCACTGTCAGCAACTAACCAAATTAAAGATTTTACCTAGATTTTTTTCAGTCTGCCCTTCTATCCACCTCACCATAAGAGGTTTGTCTTAACTTTGCACGGTGCTTGTTGCTGAGTCCCTCTATCAATGCACAGGAATAATAAGTACAAACTAGTGGCTTGAGGTTTGGCACTCATTTTAAATAGAGTTTTGAATTACCTCCCAACAGTTTCTCAAGCAGGCAAAAACAAAATGCAGCAAGCATGGCAGTAACTCAGCACTACTTCGTAACCATTCCCTGCCATGGGACTAGCCCCATGGGGTGTATAAGAAAGAATTCAAAATGCAGTGGAAAGATATGATGCAAAAACCTTTCACACAAGCACATTACAGGTGGAAAAAATAACAAGGAAATTACTGCTGAAGTAGTACCAGGAATTTTATCTTTCAAAAGATGTGAGAGAGGATCAGAACAGAGAGTGCCACAAGAGCTGAAGCTAAACAAAGTCAACGTAGCCTTTTGTTTGCAGATTACTGAAAAGTGATGCGACAGCAAGCAAAATCAATAGCCCTACAAAATCAGGGCAGGGTTCTTCATATGCAGCCTTCACCTATTCACAAGTTAAAGTATTACTTATGGTGACTTAGCAATCAGAAACTGCTTGAGTAAGTTGGCACACTTGCAATATTATCCTTATTTTAGTTGAGTTGAATGTATAAAAATTGATGTGAATACAATGCTTAGGAAATCCTTATTTGCCAAATCACACAGAAATGTTCAGTGTTGCTACTAGATTTTGCTTCTACTGTATAAAAAAGCCAGCATTTATATTTATGACACATAAATCAGAGACACATAGATTACTGAGTATACCTTCATCTAAAACAATGAGCTGACAATAATATTGCATTAAATTGTATTGTATCTGGAAATTCTTTCATTCTTTTCTCCAGTTTCATGCAAGTTCCCCAAAAGTTTTATGCTACAAATGTTCCATGTTAATTACACTTATCCAAATAATATGTTTTTCCCATCCTTGGTAAAAAAAAAAAAAAACAAAAACCAAAAACCTTTGGTTGCCATAATTTGGTATTTTTTACTATGGACGCTTCTTGTGTTCTACGGAGATACTTCAATCCAGCTGTATTCCATCTGGAGACTCAACAATTTCAGGATAACTGTTTGGATGGTTTCACTCCATTACTTTCAAAGTAACCAAGAAGTCCACACTAATGTACCAACATCTCAGAGATGCATGGAAAATTTAGATGCTCAAACAAGCTCCAAAACAGATCAGTGCAGTTGAGGTGCTTCACTTTGTCAAGAGTAGAAGCAGGGTGGGGGAAATGACCCATGCAGAACTAGTAGAGGATGTAAAAGCTATAAATAAATATCCTGGCACTGTACAAGCACTATACTCTGCCAAGAGCACATTAACAGCAACAGGACATTATTTATAGGCTGGGAGGTGCAGAATGGAGGAGTGGAAGATGGGAGAAAAAAATGGGACAACATGACAAAAATGTGGGTGGTGCTGGTGGGAAAGCAAGCCACTACTAGCATGAGGATATGAGAGAAAAAACACTTTCATCCAACCTGCAACATGCCCCCCCCCCCCCCAAAACCCCCCTTATCGGTAACACCTAAGCAGTCGTCCATCAAGCACTCACTAACAGAAACACTGAAAATCTCAAGGCCATTTAGAGTTTTCTATTCATCATACTGAGTTTATCTTTCCCCACTGTGAATGTTTTTAATGTGCATTCTGAATAAATCTGTTGTCAACCTGACTGTTTTTAACTATAGATTCAATTTAACTTACTCCTTATCACAAAATTAAAACAAATTATTATCAGAATCATGAACAGGGGTCCAGAAAAAAAGACCTTTTTGTTCACTGTCTTCGGGGAAGACGCACATAAAATGATGATGTTCTGCTGACAGGTCCTGAAAACCAAGTAACCGTGTACGTACCAGATGTATGGGACCATACTAGGCAGCACCACTTCAAGAGAGACACTGGAAGGAGGGACCTTCTTATATCACAAACTTGCATTTCTTCCTTTTGTTAGGCAATTTCTCCTACGTGCAGTACAGAAAATACTGTCCAGACTCCGCTTCGATAACTGTACTCAAGGATTAAGGTCGGTATATTTATGTCATAATTTTAAATAGAGTTGACCTGGGGGATTCCAGATGAGGTCTCCAGCCTCCACGCAGACACTGGGCACTTGCAGAAGGATGCTGACTGTTTGCCAGCATTTTTGTACACTGAATTCCCACAGGTTTCAGCCCCTGATCATTCAGCTGTGAACTGAGCTCTCTATCTTGGTCTCCCCCTAGATATCATTTTACAGAAGTAAAATTCCAAGAGACAAGGAGAGGGAAAATTACTCATCTCTACCCTTTCCCCCACACACACTCACCGTGATGAAAACAGACAAATCAAGGCCAGAAGAAACTCCTTTCATTCCAAACCCACATTTCAACCCAAATTAGGATTATTTGCGCAAATGGAGTAGATTGCTAGATATTGGCAAATTTGGGTATTCATTCTACCAGATTAATCTGAATGTACACATATCTAATTTATATACACAAGCTACTTAGCTAGGCAGTTCTTCAGCATAAAGTAGTTTGATTACCTTTTCATCAGATTCGCTCACATTTCCCACTCTGACAAAATGTACCAATTTTTAAGTTGGTTTATTATCTTTCTTCTTGTAATTTCAAACACTGGTGTTTTGCACATATTATACTGCTCAGTGACCTTAGCAGACTCTGTCCTTATCTCCTGCCTTTAAGACAAGCACAACTAAAATAGTCTCAGGAGACATAGTAGCCAAGGTCAGCTTCTCTATTTCTAACGCAAATGAAACGGGAAAATAAACTTGAGTTGAGCTTTATAACCTTCATGGAAAAATTCTATTACACTCCTCATGCAGCTGCAGAATAAAGTTGCCAATTAAAAAAGGATCCAAAAATCACTGTACTTGCTCTTTAGTTGTGGTAGGACCAAACCTGTCATTATCATATTGCTGTCAAACTATCTTCCAGGGTGCTGAGAGTTACGTGCATGTCGCTTAAAAAAAAATCCAGCAGTACAAATCTGGAGAGATAGTTGATAAATAATTTATTTTGCAGCTTAAATTCCCACTGACCTCATTATGACCTTAGGGTTTGACAGGAATGCCAAAAAAGGGAATTTTAGCATGTGAAGGTCTTTAACTGAAAGGAAGCACAAAGGGTATGATTAGAGGGCTGGAAAAACACACCAAAGCTGGTTTTGTAAAGCCTTCCCTAAATTAGTGGCCTGTGTAGCTTAGGCAGTAATCGGGAAGAAGCCAAGCTTCTCTCTGCAGGCAAGACATTTGCCATAAAGAAATTTCCGTGTGTCCCAAACGGCTGTCCTACAAACAACAGGAGCATGGGGCCAGCTCAGCAGGTTCCCACGCAGCAGAGCGCATTACCGGGCCAACAGAGACGACTGCGACTGTCCTCACTTCTAAGGACAATTTACATCCCAAGTGGTGGGGGCAAAGAATGTAAAGTGCAGTGAAATCCTTTTGGTAGACTGTGACGCAAAGAAGTACCAAAAAATACACAGGCCAAAACTGGTCAGAAGTCTGCTACAAAGCTAAGTTCTGGAGCTATATTCTTCTATTTAAGGATTCGCAACAGATTTGAGAGATAATAAGTAAAAAATGCCTTGATTTCACCTTCATATTCCAAATACACCACACTTCTTTTGATAAAAAATGAGATAAAGTGTGGAATTATTTGGAGGGCAAATCCTTCCTACCTTTCTGCGGTTATTGTGCAGGGATGAGCAGCGAAGTTATCCAATTAAATCTATCATGCAATATAATATCTTACTGAGAAAGGGATCCAAAATCCCAGCACTGGTAAGAAAATGTATGTAAACTAGTAACTCATACACTAAAAATATTTTACAGTAAGAAATTTCCAAAAAATTCAGGATGGTATCAAACTATAAGTACGGCTAATAAAATAACATTTTACAAGGCGTGCTAAGTGGCTTTCCAAAATTGTGCTATTTGTCACATATATGCAAACTCATAAAAACACTCTGCATGCTTCTCCCCTCGGATTCAGGAAATATTTTTATCAAGATATAAATATGACAGGCACATTCTCTCTTCATTGGTAATACATCAGCATACTACTGAGAGGATACTCATTCTCAGGCCATGCATTTATCTCTGAACCAGCAGTATGAGGAAAAGAATAGCTGCTTCGACTTAAAAATTATAAAGAAAACTCTAAACCAATCTTAACCAATCCTTTCTCCCTAGCTTAATGAAGACAACACTCCTCATTAATGAAGGCATTATGAAACACTTATGTTTCACATCCTGATTTTTTTCTAGGACTCTAGTATGTCATATTATTGCATCCCTTCCTCAGTCACCCCGCTTACAAAAGATAATTTTTATCAAGTTCATGCAATATTGTTGCAAGCTCAAACCATTATGCAGTCACAAATCACAGAGCCCTGCAGGAGGCGGTACTAAAGACAGAGGATAAGTTATGCTATTGCGGCTGCATTTTAAAAAAAAACACAGACAACTGGTGGTAGAAACAGCACACAAACATTTTGCTACATCTATCTACACTGAGAATTCTTCACGCTTCCAACATTCCCCTTCCTATTCCATTAAAACTAATGGAAATATTCTCCCTTTATTTCAATGGAATTTAATAGCTAAATTGAATTTATTAGATAACACCTCTTAAAATAAGTATTCCCTTTTTAAAAGAAAGTAAACTCTAAAGTGAAATGAGAGAGAAACTGCACCAAGGTATCCTTTAAGCTACTAAAGCAGCATCTCACAAACCTGCCTGGCTGTTTCTGTAACGTGGAATCCATGTTAATTTGTCCTGAGCAAGCACCTGAATGTAAGCTATTTAGGCTTTATGGACTGGATCAGTGATTCTTATCAGTGAACCATCATGTATTATTAAATTAGTGTTACTTTTCTTGACACCTATAACAAGGACTTATTAACATTTAATTTGCCCAGAAATTGCTATTCATTGATGTATCCAATACGAATATTAGAAAGTCCCAACAGACAAGTTATATACAAAAGGAAGAGGGAAAGTAATAATATATCACTACCATTCCCTTAGTAGTCAATGTCATCCTTGTAATAACAAGGAAAGAAGCTTAGCATTAAAGATGGGAATGGTAAGGACTTGGGAAGGCAGAGATAAAGCCTTCACAAAGTTTCATTTGAAAGAGGCACCACGTCGGGATGCTCTAGACACCACAGCTTAAAATATTGTAACGGGTAAAACTGTCACACAGGTAACACGTGCAACATACAAGCGAAGATCACAAAAACTCGCTTGGAGCGCTGCTGGAGTGAACTTTCTTGTCAGAGGGCTCTTCCCAGAAGGGACTGGGGCACAGGGGATAACAGATGAGATACACAACTCGATCCCAAGCAGCGAAAAGAAGAATCCCTTGTACAGAAAGCACAGGCTGCCGCGAGGTTTGCCCAGATGTTGCCTGGCCGCTTGGCTCAAGGCAAGGTCACAGCAAAATGGGAGGGCTTGTTCCTCAGAAATAAAGCCTGTGTTAACAAGCGTAAAGGCCCGTGATCTAAAATAAATGTTGCCTCCCATTTTTCAAACACCGAAACGTAACTAAGTGTGAAAGATGAGGCGGTATTTACCAGTTATGGTCAATTAAAGCAAAATACTGAAAGTGACAGTCAGCTAAGAGGAATAATGGACTCCAGAAAACCTGGCCTTCAGCAGCGATGATGTCTGCATCAGAAGACAGATTCAGTCTTTATGGTTTCAGAGAGGATTTTGATTTCTTACTTGCCAGCGTTTGTAGCCTTCTACATCACTGCTTTCACAACAGCCAGCCTCCACCTAGCTGAGCCGCGAGAGCTGTCCTCGGCAGAAGCCAGGCTCACCCTCTTGACTAAATCACTGTCAGTCAGCAGCATCAATATAAATGTGTAATTAGTGTGCTTGTTACACCTTAAATTTAACCGTACAGAAAGTGAACAGTGTGATGTTTATGTGTAAAATACGCCCTTTTTCGAATGTGAGTTTAAATATTTTTGGCAATATTATTTAGGTGCCATCAAAAAGTTCTTAATGGCAATGAAATGGGACCAGAAAGGCAAGGAATAGCAAGAAGTAAGTTCTTTCTACTTTGGTGCTGCTCAGGAATAAATTATTACACCAGATGTAAAGCAAGTGGGATAAAGAACCCCTACCTGATTTTATATTCCTTCTGGGTGTATATACAAGACTAGAGATAGTGGAAATCAGTAAAACAAGCCTAAAATATTATTTTAATTAGGCCCTCTTTTAGTAAGGATAAAATAGTTATGAACATACAGAATGTCCTTATAGGACTCAGATATACTTCTCCTCATCTTCCAAACAGAGCAACTCCAAATCTTTGTACAATGTCCCTTGAAAGATGCACAAATTAAAACAATTTTTCTCTTAAAATGTCTTGTTTGTAACCTCTTGTCTCCCAGACACACTGGATTAACATGAACATACTGGTCCTTGCAACGGAAAACATTCAAGAGGTTTCTTCTAGCCACTTGTGGCTTCACTGTGGCAGGATCTCTTGCCATCTGTCCCAAACCTAAAATTTTAAAGTGTAGTTCAAGCACCCAAGTAAAACAGAATTATCTATAACATTACATTTAGAGTGCTGGGGTACCCATTCAAGCCAGTTCAGAAACAGAGGAAAGGAAAGCACAAAGGTGCTGGTTTTTAAAGATGCCAGTAAAAGGCATGGCTTATTAGCAGAGTTCGAAAATCCACACAACACTGCACAGCAGTACACTAATAAATCATTTCAGCTGGCACCAGCACTGCCAATATGCACTCCTCCTCTTGAATGGAAACCTGGGCATTAAATAAAATAATTCCATCACATACAAAGCAGGCATATGTGAGTAACTCATTTCGGCAATTAAGAAAACCCAGGTGGCTCATGTCTGTTGGTTTAAAAAACATTTTCTCATTCAGTGGTATAAATCAAGAGTAATTGCATTAAAAATTAAGAAATCAAACCAGTACGGGAAGAGAAGGAGATCCACTTAGAGTTATCTAGAAAACAGAATTTCAATCTCAGGGGAATCTGGCACTTCAACACTAATTTCAATGTCAAAAGAGAAGGCAAGTCAATATATAATACATTGTAGTATAATAGATAGGCCTGACATAATAAGCTAAAAAGGCCTAAATTAAACTGTTGTAGCTCTTTGTAGAGTGCTTTGTTTTGCAATACTGATTAAAACCAAACCATCTCCATTTGAAATGTTCAGCATTTTTAAAGGTGAAGAATTTGAGGTGCTTGTTCCTATCCAAAAGTAGAAGTTCATTCACAAATCACCATTTACTAAGAAAAACATGCAACTATCAATAGCTCATATCTTAATCAGGAGGATTCTTGTATAAGATTCAAGACTACTGTGCGGCTGGCTTTGTTAATGAACTATCATTTTACTGTCCTACCATGTAATCAGCTATCTGTGTTAACAGTTCTTGTTCTTGTCACATGAAGCCAATTTATCAAGTAAGGCACTGTTTCCCCAGGTCCTACCTTCTTTAGTAGCTTACTCAGGGAAGGAGACTATAAGAATTTTCTTATTATGAATTAACTAAGGCATAATTATATAGCCTTCCCCTGTGTACGAAAAAGATGCATTCACGATTCATCTTCCAAGACAGTGTCTCTTCATCCCAGAACTCATTTAAATTTATGGCATATTAGAGATGTTCCTTACAGCAGCTACAATGTATTTATCAACAGAAACCTAGAGTTTATTCAGATATATGCAAAGAAACGTGATCTGTTCTGCTCCTTTTTCTTCACAAGTGTAGCTGGATTTCTCTTTTCTCTGAATGCTCTGACACGATGCAGGATCAATGGCAGCTTTTGGCTTTGGGTCAGGCCCACAGGGCACAGATATAAACAAATCCGTCCCGTTGTCAGATCATAGGTAAAATAGTTCTTGGTAGAATAAAAATCAGCCTAATATTTCATTCAGTATTTTTAATATTTTTATCCCATCTTCTTAATTTTGAGTTCTGTAATTCCTCCCAGAAAACCTAAACCAGCTAATAACACAGAATCTGTCACCTTGGACTGTGCAGGAGTCATGAGCATCACATACCTTGTCCTGTGACTTGTGTCTGCAAGGTTCTTGGCCACCTTCTACTGATTGAGAAAGCTCCAGTAAGGTCAGAAAAGCTTCAGAAAACCTGAATACTTGGAGACTGCCCTCAAGACTGCTCTGCTATGGCACAGTGTGTAACTTTGGATCAGGCTGCTATGAAGAGACCTGTGAGAAGCCATTCCCTGCATGCAGAGTTGTCACCCTTGCTCCCATCTTGCTTTCCATTGCAGAACAGCTCTGTCCTTTTGCTCCCCAACTCTTGGTCTTCAGCTTCTCAAGAAGCATTGGTAGCTTCTCTTGCCCTACCTTATCCATCCTAATTAACTTGAGACAGCTGACAATGACAGAATGCACTCTACATTCAAGATCAGAGGTTATCTCTAGCAAGGGAGATATGATTCGGAAGTCATTAACTCCGCATGAACAAAAAAATGTCACTTTGATCAGAATTAACCCTGCAACAGGCAAGAAAACTGTACATTATTTGAGATGTGAGGAAGAGTTTGGCTGGCTGAATCCTACTTGCCAGTGTTACGCACACCATGCTGGCTGCTGATCATTTTCTGGGGCAGATGGAAATACCAGCTAGGAAGATCAAGCAAAAACCTTAGCCAGCATGGACAGTGATCTCCTAATTAAACAGGTTAATCTCTTTCTCCCATTTACAGAGAAAGAAGATAGCAATCAAGATGTAATCTTACAGCTGAAGGAAGTGAATGCCAGTGCCACCAGTTTCTCAGAGTGAAGTCTGGGGATGACAATTATTGCGAAAAACTGATTTACCTCTGATTTTAACGAAGTAGATATATATACAGCATGTGTGCCTGAAGACAAGCTTTTTTCCCTAACAGCCATTTTCCTAGCAACATTTGCTGGTTTTTCATCTGCTATTTGTGCATGCAGCCTACTTACTCACATTATGTCCTGTAAATAATGCATATCTTTCTATTTATTTTCACTTAGCTGGCTGAAATGGGTTTTCTTGAATAAGCAGCATCCATTTATGAAATGCTGCAATAAAATTTAACACATCTTCCTGATAGCATTCTGCATCTAAAGAAAGTTGTGAAGAATAAGGCTTTATTCCAGGTAAATCAAGAACCTTAAAAGAAAGATAAAATTGAGAGCAGGAAGGGAAAAAAACAAACAAAAATGTCTTTAAATTGAAAAGACCTTAAACCATAGCTGGCTGACTGGTCAGGGAAAGTGGTCAAAGACTGGCAATCTATAAGCAGTGTTGAAGGGAAAGCAAGACTGCCTAAACCCAAAGGATTCAGACTCAGCTCATGCTTTCCCATTCACTTCAATTAACCAGCCAAAGAGTATTAAAAGCAGTGGGAGAATGAAACTACAGCACTGGCTTCAGATCAAGCCCAAAACATTTAAAACACGTGGCCGTAGGTCAGAGCTCCATATTCTGCTCCCAGCTCTGCTATTCACCTTTAAGAAAAGCCAGTCCATCTATCTTTGCTATTGCTTTCTTCAGGGCTTCCAAGAGGACCTTCCACATCTACCTGCAGCCTGTAAAGTATGACAAAATCCTTGAGTGAAAGGAAAGACATAAATGCAAAGGGGGGATATTTGTTTGGGAGTTTACAGTAAGCCATATACACTGCCTGTACTACGCACTGCTCATATGGCAGCTGTGCAGGTATAGAGTACGCCCACAAATTGAAGCACTCTTCAAATTAAAAGCAAGACCTGCCTATTTTGTTTCACTGAAATTCTCAGGAGGTTTTTTGCTTCAAGGTGCCTTCTATAAATATATCAAGACAAGCAACACTGTGTTCCAGGCTTCACGTTTATGTCCTTGTTTTTCTTACTAACCAGCTCTTCCATCTGCACTTAAAAATGAAAAAAATTCAGCAAAACTTTGATTTCAAATGCCAGCCTAAATGATAGCCTCAACATTCAAACACTGGGTGCAAATGGCTGACAGTCTAGTAGACTAAAACATAGAGACACTGCATTACCGTACCTCTTAGAGGTCTTTCTCTGGGCTAGTGAAATTCACTGCAGCTAAATACATCTCTCATAGCCATGCGCTTATATAAAGGAAAAACTTTATTAACTGTCAAGGGAAAAAAAAAAAAATCTCATTCATTTTTATTTAGTTTTCTCAAGTCTGATTTGAAGCAGAGCTTTAAGCTCCTCCCCATAACCACATCAGTCTGCCTCAGAAAAGGGACAGAGCAAGAATTAATTAAACCATATTTATAAATGCATTTCTGAGCAGCTTTGCTCTAGCATACATTTCATAACGAAGCACTTTAGCAGGTGTTTAAATTCAAGTTTTAAAATGGTCTCAATAATAATCTAGATTGGAATTTATAGGCTAAAAGTGAACCACACAGTCAGGTGCTTCGCTGAATGACAGTCTTGGTGAAATCAGTAATTTCAAATTGTTTTAAAGTACTTGAATTTTATTCTATACAGTGCTGAGAATCTCACATACTGTTAAGATTATAATTACACCATACAGTGTATAAAAACAGTAAAACAGTCCCTGACCAAAGGTCTGTCAGTCTAATTAAACAAAAGCAGCAAAATATGAAAGAGAAAAAAAGATATAGAGAGGGAAATTAAACTGGAATAGAGACCAAGATTTCTGATCTTTAGGTTATCAGCAAAACCATATTGCCTCCCCAGGCAAACCTTACTAGTTATTCTAATAGTTTATGGGGAGGCACAATGAACAGAAAATGCTAATTTCAATTTCTCAGAGTCTCCTGAAGAATTCCTTGAAATCAGTTGGGTCCCAACGCTCCTCTGAGAAATGTAAGCCTTTGAAATAATTCTATTTCATCTCTACGTATAAAACAAACACAAAAACAGTAGCTGAACATTATGCTTTAGGTGAGAGTTTCTCAATTTTTTTGAAAGAACTGTCAAATAAAGGAGGGAGATGAACCTAAAAAATAATGTAAACCTGCAAGTTAAATACATATGCTTAAATACAGGTTTCAGAACCTTGATTAAATATTTAAAAATCTGTTATACATACATAACATGATTTCATATTGAAAAGAAAAAAATACCATATTATATTACAGGAATAATAATAGGGTATTTATAGAAATTGTGGAATAACTTCTGATAAATACACTGTATCATCATATAAAAGGATTCGGTATCATCATTTGAAATATCCTGGAAAAGAAAATTAAAACCTGCAAACTCCCTTTTTGCCAATTTACAGAAATATTTCGCAATGCCCAAAAAGTTCTTGGCAACAAAGAATTAGACTGCTCACCTAGCAAATCAAGCAGAATGCTCTTTACAGGCTTCTTGGTACTCTAACCATGGCTTTTACAGAGGAAAATGAGTTTGCCAGAGAAAAGCCCACTAGACACTAGACAAAAGGAATGCTTTATCCAGTGAGTACTTCATAGTTATTGACAACGTCAGTCATTCACCTCTTGCCAGAAAAAGTGAATCATATCAAGTCATTCCAAGATCAACAGCATCCATTACTATCTGGCCATAAAAGATAGCTCTTCATTACTGACGGGGTTTAATAAGCACTGCAATGTTAGTTCCTATCTCCTGGCCAAACTCCAGTCCAGGTAATTGCCTCCTGCCTCCCTAAATTCCCTTTGCAATTCCCTTAGGGCAGATAGTCTTCAGCTTGCTCTAAGCTGCCCATGCTCTGTTTAACACTAGAAGTGACTACTTTCAATGAACGAATTACATGGTGAGCCAAAATCTCCAGTTTTCTCAGACTAGAATTCACAAAATGCCTGCATGTGATGAAACATAACTGAAATTTTCAGTAGAGCACACTGACATGCACGACGCGTTCTGCTAAACGTGACTGCGTCACTCAGTATGTTTTAATTAATTCTGAATTCCTTGAATGCATACTTTATTGTGTGCCCAGGTGTTTTGCCAGCTTGCAGGCCTCAGTATCCAAATGAAATGTGCTATGTTTAAGTGTATTTCACAGAGATATCAATGGGCTGTCTCATGAGCCCCAAAGCATGTCCTTGCTTCAAGCATTCTAAGGAACATGACCAAAGTGTGCACTCTTGTCTTCTGTGTCACAAACAAAGGGGAAAAAAAAAAAATCAGGACGTGCCAAAACTTTCTGTTGTAAAACACCAAATTCTTACCATCTCTGGCCATCTGCTTTCATTTTACCATCTATTTCCATCACCTCTTCCTTTTAGAGTGCTACACGCACAGCACTCAAGGTCAGTGCCAGAACTCCACTGGAACTGCCTTTGAAATTAAAAAGAAAGAGAAAAGAGAAATAATGGTCCACCTGGAAGAAACTACCACTTACTTTTGACAGACCCGTGTGGTCTGTCCCTTTTGGCTGTGGAAAGTATACTTCCCAATTAACTGTGAAAATCACAGGTACATCCTGTCGTGGTTTAACCCCAGCTGGCAACTAAGCCTCCCACAGCCTCTCGCTCACTCCTCCCCAGCCAGCTGGGGGAGAGAATTGGAAGAGTAAAAGTGAGAAAACTCCTGGGTTGAGACAAAGACAGTTTAACAGGTAAAGCAAAAGCCGCACATGCTAGCAAAGCAAACCAAGGAATTCCTTCACCACTTCCCACGGGCAGGCAGGCGTTCAGCCATCTCCAGGACAGCAGGGCTCCATCACACCTCAGGGTTATTTGGGAAGACAAACGCCATCACTCCAAACGTCCCCCCTTCCTTCTTCTTCCCCCAGCTTTATATGCTGAGCATGACCTCCTACGGTCTGGAATATCCCTTGGGTCAGTTGGGATCAGCTGTCCCAGCTGTGTCCCCTCCCAACTGCTTGTGCCCCCCCCAGCCTCCTCGCTGGTGGGGTGGGGAGAGGAGCAGAAAAGCCCTTGGCTCTGGGCAAGCACTGCTCAGCAATAACGAAAACATCCCTGTGTTATCAACACAGTTTCCAGCACAAATCCAAAACACAGCCCCATACTGGCTACTATGAAGAAGACCAACTCTATCCCAGCCAAAATCAGCACAACCTCTAGAAGTCTGCATCTCCAATATACATAATCCTGAAAGACAAGGGAACCCTAATGTAACTAGATAAAAATTCTAAGTAGCAAAAAAATGTTCACTGTACCTTCTCATTTATTCCTCAAAACGTTCAACTACATAGTATCAGCCGCTTTGCCTATTGGCTACATTTCAATACTTTCTCCCACCTATAAGGACAGCACTAGCAGAGAATAACTTGTCACTTACATTCACCTTTACAATGCAACGACAGTTTCTTTTTCTCTTTTGCATTGTCTACTGTCATTGTAGGGTTTTTTAATTAATTTGAGCACTTTGGTAATAAAACATTAATAACGTAACTTTAAAATAATTTCAGGTGGTGTACAGACATTTGATTAAGTCTCTGTTACCAGAAAAACAAGTGGAGAAAACTATTTCTGTTGTAAACAGAATATCCTAAGCTCCAGTTTCATATCTGGTTTAGTCACAAAGGCGTGTGCTTAGTCACAATACACCATCATGAATTTTTTATTATTTCATTTCAAGGTTATCAATATACAAGTCCTTTCCCTTTTAGAATAAGTACTTCTTTTGCCATACTTTTATTAGTTTTTCAATCTCTTCCCAAATTCCAATATTCAACTTCTATATACACCATCTCTGAGGGTAACAAACAGGTTTCTGGAGAGTTGCAGAGTGGAATCTCAGAGAACATATGGCCACGAGAAAATACCATTTCTTTTTGATAATGGACAGTCAACCTGCAATAGTCTCTTGCTGGATGGGACTGGCACAGCAGCTTGTTTTCCTACAGAATGAATGAAGAATCAAAGCCAAAGTGTGTCCAGGTGGACAAGACAGCCCAATCAGCTCATCATTACATCAACTGCGTGACACACTCCAAAAGCAGCTCCAGAAGCCCTCACAATTACCTCATTCGCCTGCAGTTTCTGCCAAGAAATAAAATATTGCCACTGGTAAATATCTTCCACTGCCTAGTATCTGGGTGCTTGGATTTCTACTGAAATAGAAAGAAGCAGGACAGGAGAAATAATTTTGAAAGAAAGTTGTTTAAATATGTCAAAGGTAGCTTACAGCAAATCAGATATAGGCCAAAAAATTGCGAGGAATAAAATCGAGCACATCTCTCTAGAACCTCAATCTCTTGTCAGGCCAAGAGCTCGATTCCACATTACTTTACGAAAAAATGTTTGGCGAATGTGTTCCTTTTATACTGTCGATCTGTTATGACACAAATCCCATTTGCTTCCTTCAGTAACAAAGACGGTCAGTCTGAGACAAGCTTTGAAGCTGCCCTGGAAGTGCTAGAGCTCCTCAAGTTCAGAGCTCCTCTTCAAAGCAGGAAGATGCTCACCAGGTAGTTTCCAAAGTAATAGCAGGAGCTAAGCATAAAAATCCTTTTAAACTGTGCCCATCTGAAATCACACCATAAATAATTTTGTAACAACAACAACAAAAAACTTTCTGTTAGAGAGGAAGATGGGCTTTGCATCTGAGGCAGCGGCACTTGAACTGGAGGTGTCTGGGCACAGTTCCCAGCTCCGACAGCACTATTACAATGACATCTGGGAAAATCATGCGATACTCTGAGCATCACTCCCTCTTCTCGCAAACAAGAATCTCCAAAAATCTTCTTTCTTGTCATGTTACTTTACAATATAAACTCTTCATGTCCAGAAACCCCTCACAATGTATAGATACAGCATCTAACCTAATAATGCTCCAGTTGCTGCTGGATGACAGATGTAATAGAAAAAATAACCAGTTACTGCGCATGCCTGATAGCATGAAAAAAGAAACAGACCAACTTATCACTTACTCCCCTCAAAGTGAATTTAAATCATTTCAGTAGTGACACGATGTTTTTTTATATTTTTTCTGGTATCTATTTTGACATCATGAATTCACTTAATTTCTTCCAATCACAAGGTCCTAGAATACACCTGTCAACCAATAATTAACTCAAAAAGAAGTTAAACCCTTCCCGCCACCTCTTGTGTTTACAAAGCTTAAAAGTAACTAACAAAATGTCCAGAATAAAACACCTATTTTCTAATTATAAACAAACATGTTTCTATCAGTAAGATCCAGCTTCCACCTATAGATGCAAGTACTGCTGCACTGAGGACAACATCAGTTAGGTATTGATAAAGCCCTTTATGGACTGAGTTCATCTGCCCCACAGGTTTTAAACCCAAAGCACGAAACAAAAAGGAAGGAAGAAAAAAAAAAACAACAACAAAAACCACAGATAAGATTAGGTAAACCTGTTTTTTCAAAGTGCATGATCAAGACATAGTCCTAAGTGCATCCTTGAGCTGCAGCTTGTGTCTGGCTCCACTTTCCAGGAACTACATACACATCTCAAAAGACTGACGATGCGTTGCTATACTGTACAGCCGTTGCTATACTGTACAGCCGTAATGCCCAGAAGTGCAGCAGCCCCTCCAGGAACAAGCAGCAGAAGATACTCGGGCAGTAAGACCTCAGGGAAGGAAGGAGAGAATGGCTGAAGGTTTGTTCTTTCTTGCATTGTTGCCTTTTTTTTTCTCTGCCATTTAGGTGTTTGCTCCGTCTGCAGAGCCCCTTGGGCTAGTCACTATGTTCCAGCTGGTACAAAGCCTCCAAAGTGGAGGCTTCATATTTTCAAAGTGGAGGTTTCATATTCCAAATGAAACCACCACGGTCTCGGAGATACTGCAAGGTCTTCTCTGATAACAGAACGTAAGGACTATCTACTCTGGACTGCTGTATTACCTCCCATATTTGTTTAAAAGAAAATAAAAAATGAGTTATTAAAGTCATTGGTTTTTAATAAAACTAGAATGAGTAAACAACATCAAAAATCTTTGACTTTCAAAGACTGGAAGGGTTTCTAACCACGTGATACTGTTTTCTTTTGGTTACATATGGGTGTGCTGTATAAAATCAGACGTGATGTAATGTGACATGCCAGAACAGTCTGACTAAGCACAATACACAGTGCAACAGAAATCCTTACACATGCATTTCAATCTTTCTCTGGTACCAGACTTGCAGTTTTCTGGAAGGTCTAGAACGTATGGGAGCTGCTTGTTTCGTTTTCAGCCCTTCTCAACCCATTGCCCTGCATAGTGAGATGAAAAAACATTCTGCAAATGTGGTCGATAAAAATATTCTGTATGCATTTGAGAAGATTTCAAGACGTCTCTGTATCTTAACAACATAGCATAAAGCCAAATACTTCCCTTTTTATTATTAATACATTTTTAAAATCTATTACAAGTGCATATAAATAAGCAAAAAATACCGGAGATATTGAATGATAAACAAGCCAGACTTTAAAAAATATTGATTGGCTACAGCTGCATCACTGTTATGGACTCCTTTCTCATAGACTGCAGCAGAAATAAAATGCAAAAATTATCGCCAAAGACAGACACTCAGTCTCCACTGTAAAAATAAGATTTTCAAAACAGACATGCAACTGAGTACTTAAGATTTACAAGGGTAAAGAAATACAAATTTTATATACCAGCCGGTCACTTAAAAGTCACGATGTTGTAACTCAAGGATGGAACAGCAGAATAAGGTGGGGGGAGCACTTGAAGGCAGCGGGTTCAGAAGCTACACGGGTACCACTGAACTGCACAGCTGGCACAGCGCAGTGCCATGAAGCACAAATACGTGCTCTGCTGCATTAGGGGCACTCCAAAATGCAAAGAAAACAGCCAGTTACTCATGGCTGTTAAAAAAAATATATCCCTACTGCAAATTAGCTACCACAGACTAGAATGAGATTCCAGCTCTGGCTGGTAGCTGAAATGGAGAAGGAAAGCATGATCTTGCCCACCTATTTACCTCTTCTTCCTTCCCCTTTTGCTGAGTGTCATTAAAAAGAAATGCAACCATTCAGTTAAAGGCTGTTTTTTGACAATGATTTCCGTCAAGCCAGGAAATCACCACGTGTGGCTCTTGTAACTCTAAGTACTGACAGTTTTGTTCGCTCTTAGAGCTACAACTTGCACCCCCCCAGCACAGGGTCAGGAGCCGCCGTCGTGACCATATTCTTGCACCGAGGTTCCCAAGGCATTCAAGGACTTTGCCTAGGAAGCGACATCCCCCTCAAAGCACACACATGCTTTTGTTGGAGGCTGCTCCCCACCACCGAGGACTGAATTCGAGGTGGAGGGACAGATCCTGCCTGCTGTACTACAGAACAAGCACTGCCTTTGCAAACCCTCCTCTCCATGACCACCAAGGACGACCTAGGAACCAGTCTGAGCACATGCACTGCTTTCTCTGATGCACAGCCAACCAGCCCTATGCAACCTTCTTCAAAATCTCTATCCTGGCACAAAACTTGGCACTGCTGTCCCTACCCTCACCTATGGAGAGAAAAGGAAAGGTTAGGAAACCCTGCTGTACAACATGCCAGCAAGACTGATGTTTTTGAAAGAACTAAACACAAAAATCCTATGTTAAATTTTACATCATGTTAAACGATGCTCAATGCCATTAACAACACAACGCTAAGCCTCAGCCTTTACCTTAACACTTTTCTTCATCTTATCTTCCTAAAAAATAAATAACAATAAAGCACATATAAATGTTATAAAAATATAATGGGCTACATCTTGTCCAAAAATCCAGAATCTGAAGAATTCAAATACTCAGTACCTACACCACAACAGAAAACAAACAAAAACGCTCATCTCAAACATTCAGCACCAATCATACAGAAGTCAGAATGGGAAAGAAACAAAAAATAGGAGAAATGGTCCCTGAAAACCAGGAAGACCTAACTCAGTATACTGTCTATTTTACTGAAACCTGCTTTCCTCTTTTGAAGTCAGGTAATTGAGAAGTGATTCACAGTACACATGAATTGAGAACATCAGTATACTTCTGTCACTGTGTTTTGGCACTGAAATAGTGAAACAGCAGTCTAAGATATATTAGCAAACAAAACCTTTGTCTACTGGCAGCAAAGGCTGCATCCAGAAATACACTTTTACCCAAACTAGAAAAGATCAGAAATCAGCTACTGTTATCACATGCGCTATCACAAGGGTATGCCTACATCAGGATATTCAAAAAGAAAACATTTTCAACCGATAGCAAGACATGCCTGTACCTCAATTCCATCAAATTTATCAAGAATCACAATTTATGTTGAGAGTCCTTTTGGTAAATCATATAAATGGTCCACTCACTTATTAATTGTGCTGCAGAGTTTAAAACCATGTTTTACAAAAGAAATTAAGGATTAACTTCTCAGGGAAAACAGTCCTTGATCATTTTCACTGATGTCATTTGAAGTGATCGGTGCTCAACATTTCTGGGAAAAGGAAGAGCCTGACCAACCTCATGCAGCTGTCACTGAAATGAGCAGCAAATTAATGATGTATAAGCTAGAGCTTCAAGTTCAAATGGCATTTTTATACCAATGTCTCCTTGGAAGGCAAGAAGAGATCAGCCCCTGAAGTATGAAAACATCCAAACCCATTCTTTAAATTGGAGGTCCTATGCAGACTGTATGCAGTTTTAAGACCTTTTGATCTTGGTTCTGCATTACAAAGAAGGGCACCTGATTTACCTTAGCCACTTGTTGAACAGTTTGCCATTCTCACTGTCTTCTTTGTTGTCCCCCTATCTAACCTTCTTTCTCAACTAACCAGAGAATCTCTTCTGTTTCTGTAGAGTATTTCTACAATACAGATGGTGTATGTTCTCCTTTTAGTGAACTGGTTTGACTCTCACAAAAAACTGTATTGCTGTGGAATAAACAGGGATTAACAGCATGCTCAAAGTTTGTTCTACATCAAATTGCGTCAGTGTAATTCTCCACAGTGAAAGAAAATGTAATAGTCTCCAGGCAGATTCCTCCTAGTGCTCGTATCCACCCCAGGCACAATTGTTCTTATCTGTTTCCCTTTCATCATGAAAGATGAGGCCAGTTTTCAGACACAAAAATTACAGACAGCTAATGCTTTTAAAATGCTTCTAAAAAGGAAAGAAAAAATATTTCAGTGTGTGTAGGTGTCACTGTTACTCAGTCTTTAGCTTGAAAACACATATTTAATCTTGGAAAAACATGTTAGTTCACTTTGGCAACTCAAGTCTGCAGAGATGTGATTCTCAGAACACAGAAGGTGAGAGCTGAGCCTGAGCTTGGTCTTGGAGCAGAGCTGATTTTGCTCTCTAGAAAACAGTGGGACGCTTGGGCTGAAACTGATAGGTGGGAACTGCTGAACAGGCAGCTTAACTCCCCCTGAGAACCTGAGGTTCTGGTTTACAAAAATAGTTAAAACTTACGGTATTTACACTATGAAGTGATTTAGCAAGATTCGGGACACCCACTGCCACTTGACAGAGACGCAAAACTACTTATATATAAAATTTACTATTAGGTACTATTCCTATTGATTATGGCAGCACACAGCGAGAGCTTTATGAAGTGGAATTGAATTTGCCTTACAATATACTGAATACTGATCATATTGTGTAAATACTGCTGCACTGTGCCATTTCCTATGGGATGAAGACAAACTCTTTTAATCTCGCAAGAGGCAATAAAGATTATCAGGCTCAGAAGCCTGAATGCTTTGCCTCTATTCCTCTTTGCTGCGGCGTACACTCATGCTCTTGCCTGGCAGCCAATTAACATGGTGGCCCTTGGGAAAGAACTTCTTTCTGCACAAATGGACATAAAGGCTCTAGTCTCTTTAACATACTTCAACCTGAAAAATACCTTAAGGTTAATGTTAAATAACTTTATTAACTGTTTTTATGGCTTTTATGTTGTTTTCCATCTGACCATATTGCTACAGTGGCTGCATATTATGGAGTGCTCCTGTCAGCAAGGGTTGATGTGCACACCAAAGGCAAGCCTTTATTTAAACTCAGTGCACTGAGACTTTGTGTTAAAGGCACCTTCGTGGAGAGCTGCTGCTCTGAGTTACACAGACTATTCAGAGAGCACACGGGAAAAAAAATAGTATATATACTTTGGTCCAAGTGCCTGAAGCTCTGGGATACTCAGTGCTTTATTAGTGTATGAAGCCAGGTAAGCAACACAAAATTTAAACACCCACCAATTCCAGGATGCACAAACCTTTCTGATAACCAGCTACCTAGGCCAGGTTTGCTTGTTTAATTACATTAACTTCATAAGCAGACTGAGATCATTAATAAAGAGAAAATATAACAATTCCTCAAGAAATGTCAGAAATCATATTATGCGTAAGAGCTTAGATAATCTGGGAGGAGTTTACAGGCAAAATATTGTACATCTAAAATTACCTTCTCATAGAGATCACAAAGCACCAAGAAAAAAAGGAGTAACTACAGTAAACGTGCAAAAATATCCTCATTACATTCTGTGAAAACTTCTGTTTTGAAGAACGGGGCTACTTGACAATTTGTCACAAAGACCTGTTACAGTTTTTAGCGGGAAGGGGGTTCCACTAATTACATTTGATCGGTTGGTTGGTTGGGGAGTTTGCAGAAGCCATGGTGACTCGCTTCCCTGAGACACTCCAGTGAGAAATGCAGAGTTAACAGCAAGAGAAAATGACTGTGCTGCCCTTTGCGAGACGGGATGGCTGGACAAATGAAGGCAATTTATCACACATACCCTAAACACACACCTAGGACCTAAGCCGTACTTCATTCCTCATGGGCTGCCATTGCCTTCCATCCCTCACGCAGCTGCTGAGCACTTCCCGGGAAGCTCTGCGTCTGCACCAACTTCTTCTTTCAGAGCTCCCCATCTCATATCTCATCCTGTCTCTTCTACTCCTAAATATCTTTTGTTTCCTCTCCCTGCAGTTATTAGGTCATTAGCCCCACTGACTCCTGCCTACACTTTATCCCTCTCCATCATCAGCTCCTTCTCATGCTCCACAGCACTTCATTAGTCGCCTCAAAAGCAAACAAATACCCAGCAATGGTTTTTGCTACTACTTGATGTTTAGTTTTCTCTTTTGGTATCTGCTTCTCATAGACAGATGCACCCTTTTCTCCATGTTCGCACTGACTCCCCCCCCCCCCTTTTTTTTCCCTCTCCCACCTTTAAAGGTTCTTTGCCAGTATATTCAACCATAATTTAGTCTGTGCAACATTAACAAAACCAAACCAACAAAAAGACAACAATTATTGAGTCTCGTTTCCCTAACCATCATCTTACTCCCTTCTGTTTGCCCCCAAGCAGGCTATTTATTTTGCTGCCTAGATCTATGTCCCTCCAGCTTTCTCCTTTGTTTCCTTTTAATTGTCACTAATAATCTCTGTCTAATTCACTGTCTGGATCTTGCAACATATCGAAATAGCCTGAAATCCTCCTACAATTCAACAGGTGCCCGACAGAAGCCAGAAAGGGGTCAGTACTTTCCAAGAATGAACACCAAGTTCAATTCCATGCCATTCTCTTCTAGGAGTCATCAGAAGTCTTCTTCATCACAGGTCGCAGGACTAGGACTAGTCCCAGAGGTTGTATCTAAACTAGATATGCCCTAGCCATATCCTGAATTTACGGCAGGTGTGAACCGGCACTACCTCTTCCATTCCTGGGGAACAGATGGGAACCACTAGTTCATCAGGAGAACATGAGCCTGGGTCACACCAACGTGCATAGCTGGAGGTTGGTTTAGATGCAGCTTGAGTGTATATCAAAGCTTTCATGTTTCTTTCAGATTAACAGAACCACCATGACATTAATCAATCCTTCAGGCATACCTCTCGGTATGTACATACAACACAAACTATGAGACAAGAACATTCATAAAATATTACAGCTAGCTGCCAAGTCCTTCAAACTGTTGTTTGCTCCTCTGCTGATTTGACTGATTCAGGCCCTGAACTTGCTCCAGGATTTGTGGGCTCTTCTGCAGCCCCACACTGGAACATAGCATAGACTACGTACACCAGCTTAGGGAATACAGGGCTTTAAACAATCATATTTTTAGAAAAAAATATATATACACTTTATAATGTATTGCATATATTTAAAATTGCTTAGAAATGGCAAGCAGAGACCATCAGCATTGGTCACCTAAGTGATGCTTTTTTGTAACCTCCTTCACAGCAAAGCAGATATTTTAAACAGAGGGGAGATGCAAATATCTCACTGCCAGTGGTCATGGACTCTAAAATAATAATGATATCCTTCGCCTTTCAAACTGTCTTCTTATGACCCCATTTCATCCCAAATACTAAATAATTTTGAGACCAACATTAATCTAAAAATATATGCCACTGAAATTAATGCATTACCAGATAACAGGAGTCCAATATATCTCAAATTTAAAGAAAGAGTTCCCTAGAGTGATAAAACTCCAGCAACCACCCACAGCTAATTTATTTTAGATGTATGTACATGGTTCAAATTTTACAATGTCCCAACAGAACAAGGCAATCATAACTTTGACTGGATTATTATAATTTCCAAATTGGTTGCCCATCTTGCTTGGTGCCTTAGGGAAGTTTGTATCAATTGCATTGTTAGACCAGACAAACCTCTGGAGTGCGATTTGCTTTGGTGAAAATGATTAAAACCAAGGAGGGCATTACAGCTTCAGTAATGTATTTTTAAACTATACAACTGACAGCTGTAATTGCAACTAACTGATTGAAACATTTGTGCAGATGCCTGAACTGCTCCTTTCATGGTATCTCCTCCCTCTATGTGGAGGTATTGTGAGTGCCCTCAACAGTCATTCTGAGCCTGTATAAGGATAGATTATTCTATAAAGTATAGGATGCTACTGACTTTATATTATTTATATTTTATACTTTGCATATTCACTGTCCAAATCTAATTTGATGTTCTGTGTCCTCTATGCATTAAAAAAACCAAACAAACAAAACCAACCAACCAAATTCCTATGGTACCTTTCTCCACATTTACACGTGCACACTCCTAACCCTGAGAGTCTGCTTTGCTCTGACAGTCCTCTGTATCGCCAGGACCTCCCGCTGACATCGCAAGATGTCTCTTACATGCAAGAAGTTACCAGCATCAGTATTTTAGTGCACACGTATGAATTTCTATCACTCTTACAGCTGTTGTGGAAAGTACCAACAGTCATGTAGTTAAGTACCTTAGCATCTCTGTAAATACATCTACATAACCTATTTTTCATAGGTCTACAAGGCTTGCAGAGTTAGGGAAAGCTGATAAACGCATGCATCTGCCTTTCTGTTAAAGACTTTCTGCATTTGTAAAAGGGTGGTTGTTTTGGAGGACTGGGAGTTGCTTTTAATTAAACAAACCAATTTCATGGTTGCTTATTCATAGGAGCAGACGCATGTAACTGCCAATGCTACTCTCAAAAAAGTGTTATTATGTAAGGGTTCCCAATCCACCGGGCAATATACTGGTGCCCATCCTTTAAATATACGAAACTCCATCCTGCAGACTTGCAACGGGGTGTTCCAGGGACTGTGGGCAGAGGTGCAAAAGGACAGGGTTTGCAATCTGTCCTCATCAGGAGGAGGCACAACGTTGAAACATTTGAAACACGGCTATGGAACGGCAATTAAGTCTCCCTAGGTACCAAGTCAAACCTGGCGGTTCACAGGGAATTCACCTATCCCCTCTGCGTGCTTTCAGTAAAAGTAGCACAAAATACCTGGGAGAGGAGGCAGAGTTTGCAGATACCACTATGAATGCAGTAAGAACTTCAGCAGGCATGTATCAGCAGCTGAGAGCTTACTCCCACGGTTATAGTTCAAATCTATAAAAGGCCATCTACACTATAATTTGCTTCTGTTAAATTTTAAACTACATAAGCTAAATTGCTGCAAACAAGTATGTGGAACCTCTTATTTCCATTAAAGCCAGACTTTCAGTATAGCTCAATTCAATTAGGAGCAGCCTTTCTTAACTAAGTCTGTCCACAACAATTTATTTTGCTTTACTTTAACCAATGTAGCGAGCTAGTGTAAATTTGCGTGAAGACAAATCCTAACTTTCCCATTATCACTGATCAGAAAACAGCAACATATTTCTGAGTACTTTATGTAGCCTTTTGTCAGTTATAGCTTTACCAAGGTTTGCCTTTGCCATAAGAACTTTGATTTTATTATATATCTTACTGAAATTTGAAAGATGCCCATTTAATAATTCTTGATAACACACACTTTGAATACATGCAGATAAGCTTTCCACACAAACTCACCTGGAAAGACCGACTAATAAAAAGGTCTTTACCTTCACTTTTCTTGGTCACTTATGACAGTCACAAAAAGTTAGCAACATTTTTTATATATATATATATTTATGTATATGAAATATACAATAATATACAAGCGTTTACTCATGATGCCAAATTTCTGAGTTGGTTTGGTTAGCCTAAGGTGCCAAGAGACACATAAGAAAGTTGAAAGATTCTGCTTTCACCAGTATTTTGATCAACCGCCCAAAAACTGTGAAAAGAAAGAGTCTAAGGAGAAAGAAATCAATACACTTCTCTCATGAAAGATGTGAAAGCAGATGCTTTTTTTTTCTTAAGAAGCTCAGAAAGGAACCAAAAGCTGTTAACAAAACACAGTGCTGAAGCCATTAGCCTCATCAGATAGCAGTGCTATCTCCCTACAGCTATAGATTGCTGCATGCTTTATTTAACAAATGCCATTCTCACACATGCATATTTATGTGCAGATACTTCTGTGATTATATATTTACATGAATATAAATCCCAACCTAGAAGTTATCAAGCATTATCAACCTTCATTCATATATATATATATATACCCCCTCATTCTGAACATAATTGTGGCTGGGACACAAAAAGATTCTCACAAATTTTGTACATGAAAAACCTAGCAGATTTTAAAGCTCACTAAGATGCACTTCAGTATTCACACATTATCTGACCAGAGGAGAGGCTTCAAAGGTAATAATCTTAAATTCCTAAAATGGTTGCGGCACTTCATATTAAAGCTATAAATATTATCAATAGGAGGCGTTGTTTTTCACATAACACTAGAGATTTGGCCAAGTAAGTTGGCAAACGAGAAACTGAAAACAAACTGAACTTGTAGCAAATAAAAGTGTTATTTCAGTTGAACATAATTTAGTGATGACAACTAGATGGAGGCAGTTTGAAGAATAGAAAAAGGAGAGAAAGTAGAGCATCGGCTATCAGCAATAGGTGTGACACAGCTCTTTAACTAGATAAAAGAAGTTATTTCTGCATGACCTCTCTTATAATGTAAGAGATTATAAAAAGAGACTAATGGGGTAGGAACAGCAGAAAGAAGTCAACACTAGAAAGATGATCCACCCCAAAAACAGCACAACTGGGATTTCCCTACAATAATGTGCAAAACCTAATCAAATCTCCATACTGCAGAGATGGAGTTCATTTGACATATCATGTAGATTTTGACAGGAAAGTCACACCCTTAGGAGACATAGTGGGACACACCATTTGCTTTGTAGTGCCCTAGTAAGCAAAAATAGCTATTCAACCACACTGTAAGGGTTACCTTGCCCACCACTTTCACAAACCAGGTGAGAGAAAGTTTTCCTTCATGCAGCAGGTCTGATTGATGAGAGGCGTGGGGCCTCAGCTGGTGTGCAAAAACACGTTTTCCCAAATTAAGCTGAACCAGGTATTTTTTTAGAGAAACAGCCACTGTTGATGAAAATTTCTGGCAATGGAGAACACACTAGGAGATGAGTTGCTCCTGCATTTCGCTACCCTGACTGCAGCATGACAAGTGCTGTGACTTTCTTCACTTCAGTCCTGTATTCATCTGCTTTTAAATCCAACTGTTATATTAGCCTTCAAGGTCATGCTCTAAGTCCTTTTCAGCTGGTCTCTACCCTTAAATTTTTCCACAGGCCAGAGATTGCCATGCCCAAAATGTGTTCAGCGTTCCTCGCTACAAGCCTGGTTTTACACTTGGCCATACTGAACACCATCTCCTTGTCCCCCCCTTCCTGAGTGATTCAGCATTACTCAGAGCAGTCAGCTTATTCTCTTTGCCGCTGACCCACTTCTCCCAAACTGGAGCTGCCTGCAAACTTAAATTTGTGATGATTTTGCATTTCTGCTTGCAGATTAAAACAAAAATGTAAAATACGTTAGGGTTAAAAAGCAGTCAGTCCCTCTAGGCACTCTACCAGAAACACAGATGTGTAAAGATAATCGTCTGTTTACAATTATATTTTGAGACGCATTAGCCTGTTTTATCCTATTTAGCATGAGCCATGGAAATACTATTTTTTAATCATCATGCCATGGGCTATAGAGTTCAAACCCCTACAGACATACGTGGCTGACCAACCCTTAAGGGTAGAATGTAAGTAGTTGAATGAACCCCTACAATGGAATAACACTGAGAGGAGATGGGCAAGGGCGATGTGCCCAGGAAACTCAGAGAACACAAAGAAGTTGACTTTATCTCAACACAAAAGGGACCAGAGGGTGGCCTTTGGTTAAGATAAACAGCTATCAACAGTTAAGTGGATCAACTGGCAGTGTTAATGTCTCCCCGAGTTGGCAAGACCAGGATGGGGGGAGTGAATTTGTGGCTCAACCAGAGTACAAAACATAGCTAACAAAAGACTTTCAAATAGAGCAACAGGCTTAAGCTGGCTTCAACCCATGTACTTTTTCCTGGCAACTGAGGATGCCCAGCATTTTGACAGCGAGCATATTGTTAAGACTGGTAATCGGAATCACACTGGTATTGCGAGTACTGCTTATTGCAATTGTTATATTTTTCTAAGTGTATTTACATTTGTATTGTGTTTTCAGTGTATTTTGTATCACTCTGCTAAATCAAAAATCACATGTAACATCAAATATCTTAAAATAAGTAAGTCTTACATTAAACATGATACTCTCCATGCATGGAATACCTAAAAGAGTCTGGTCTGAGAATATGGGACTCTCACAACACCTATTACAGACTTTACACCAACACCTTTATCAACCAAACATGTAACCTCAAAAAAGTGAACTTCAAAAAACCTCTAAATTGTAAAGGTCTATTTCTCGCAAATCCATGTAGATTAGCATTCGCTATATTCCACTCCTTAAATTCTTTATCAATCAAATCTCACATCAAGCATTCCCTTGGTACGGATGCCAGACTTGCCTGACAGTAAGTCCATTTATCCTGTGACAAAACTTTAGCATTAGTTCTGCCTCTGGAATTCCCCAGATGTTCTAAGATCATTTAAAAAAAAATAAATAAAAAAGGCAGCAGCACTAATGTCACAGAGACATTTTAATATAAAATTTCCCAGAGTTGAACTGACTATTTTTAGAGTTAAGCAACTTTAATCAATCATTTTCTTAAACTACACCAATATTTTAGGGCTGGTAAAATGCATACCACAAGACACCTCCAGTGCTATTAGAAGACAGTTTCCTGTATTTCAGGGACAGATCTAAGCTAAATGCTTTCCTTAACAACTATATGCTGATTTGCTGCCAGCACTATGTACCATTACACCACGTTTTGCTTGTTGGGATTCAATTCTAAATTTTCAAGATCATTTGCTTCTGACTTATACATGACAAAAAGCAACAGTTTGACTTGTTTTCCCACCTGATGCTTTCTATGCCATGGATTTCAACACTGTAGTCATGTGTCTCTTCTAGGCCTCCGTCATACCAATAATGTCACATTTATGCTCACAAACAAGGATTTCCAGTGCCACTTGCTTATCATCTAGACCCCTCCATTAGCATTCTGCTAATCAAGGAATCTTTCTCCCTGTGTCCTTTGGTGTCAAGGCTATTCTCCTACCTCTCACACTGATTTTACAAGGAACGCTCCCATATGTTATCTTTCCACTCTAGCTCTACCCTAAAAATCAATTAGCCATCTATTGAAATAAAGGATCCAAAGTATTGATACCTTTCTCCTCAAAGTTTCAGAATTAAAAAAAAAAAAAAAAAAATTCCAAACCCTCTGCAACCTCAAACCCTTCATCTAAACCACTTGTCTAATCATTAATTCATATCCAGCATCTTGTGCTTGCTTTCTTGGATGACTTCCTTTTCAAAACCTAATATACTTCCAGACCATTTTTCTCTATCTTGTCAGCTGATGCCATCTGAGTTAGCACCAATGAAATCAGTAGAGCTGCAACAATTTACACCAGAGGTTCCTGTAGCCAGCAGTTACAGATCTGACACACTATCTAGATCCTACCCTAAATGAAGTTTCTATTATACACTGTGGCACCACAATTTTCATCTAAGAAAAATATTCCTATTCCAATACATTACCTGTTTCTCCCTATTGGTCTTAATTACCAAATCAAATTAGAATAAAACAGATTGTGGCATCTTAACAAATATATAGATTTTTTTTTAATTAAACAAGGTAAAAAATAATTTATTTTAAACAGAAAACAAAATCACTATGATGTAAAATTCCTTAGTCACTACTGTAAGCAAAATGTTTCACTCAGTATTATAATAACATTGCAAAGCAATTTCCTGGTTTCTTTTGCACTACAGATTGTCTCACTTCTTTTAATCAAGCCAGTCAGACATCCAGTGGTTATTTTCACCTAATAGGAAAAGCCCCAAAACTGCTTTTCCCTCCTATTATGCTGCACAAAGCAAAATACTTCAACAACCCCCAAAATAAGAATCATCTGTTATGAAAGAACACCCAGCGAAAGCAGAAATCCACCTTCCTTCATGTCACCCCGTACCACATTGCGCTATGGGCAGGCCAAAGGTTTTGAAAACTACGTGTTTACAGCTGGTTTCTAAAAAAAGTGGCAGATGCTCAGCATCTTTGAAAATTCAGCCAGGACTACCCTAGGAAGTGAAACTGTTCAGCATTTCTTAGCATCAGACTGCTAAAATGCAAGGACCTAAATACAGATTTAGGAAGCAAAAGTTCTGCATTCTCTAAAGATTAAAGCTGAGGTGAAAACCTGCTGTCTTCCACAGTAAAAGTCAACACTCAGGGGAATGGGGCAGAATGGGCAACTGTTGTCACTAGCCTACTTTTTTTTATAACTGGTGCGAATCAATGGACCAGAACTAAGCATTTCAGTTTCCTTTTAACACTTTTATGGACTACTCAGAGCATGCAAGTTAGATGTCTCATGTAGTCTAAAACAACCCACATCAAAACCTTGCAAGCATTCAAAAAGCTATTTGTATTTTTAAGCTACATATTTTTAAAAGCAATCACTGGGGGGGTAGAACCCAGAATCCAGGAGTGGACTTCTGTTGTTAGTCATGCTCGTGTTCAGACTCCACTGATTTCCATGACAGTTAGGCACCTAAATGCAAATTTGAGGACCAGGGTCTGATTTGTAAAGGTACTTAAAGCTAGCAGTAGACAACGTAATGATTTTGAAAATCCCAGTAGGTCCTTAATTTTCACAATTAGTCACTTAACTGTCTCATTACAGTTGGCCCAAATTCTGAGCTGAAAGCAAGGTCTATGCTGAGGCATACCATGCTCCTAAAAGTTCTTCAGTTCTAGCTCACCTGGTTCAGGACCACTTTCAGTGCTTTATCCCTGGTTTCCCTGTCGGACAGAGTGGAAAGAACGCACATGATGCAGTAATAGCTTATTAGGAAATAAGGGCAGACCCTATGGCATAGAAAAGCATGACTCTCCAAAAGAGAGTCTTGCAACCTACAAGTTGCAAGATAGCAGTTTTCTGTCAGAAGAGTTCAGGGGACTTTGCTCTAGATCTCCTCTTCAAACATTAGATCGTATTTGCAGATCTGTTAACAAGTCTGGTTAGGTCTTGCACATCTGATGGGAAACAAACCAAAAAGTCCCCCTGAGAAGCGAACAGACCAGTGCTATTTGTCAAGTTTACTGAAATGCAGGTAAATCAGAATTTATAATAGTCTTTAATTCTCCAGACCCCATCCCCTCTGAGGTGCTTCTAACTCCTTCATAAATCACCTTCAGTCATGTGTCGTATCTGTACTCAGGCAAGCACTGGGCCTGCAGGATTAAACTCCCATTTTCCTCTCTCAAACAATTCTATTAAGGATTCGGTTCATTAGTCAATGAGTGGGATAATCTATTGCAAGTCAAATCTCTCCTTCTGCGGTCTCAATACATATGAGAAGCAGGTGCCACTTGCATGATCCTTCTCACTATGACCAAGAATGACTGGGGGAAAAAAATCCAAACAAACAAGCCCTCCACGCCCAACTCAAAAAACTCCATTCACTGTGAATAAACACACAGGATTACCCAACCACAAGCCTTTGACAACTGCTGATCACTGACATTACGTAAAATCTCACTGCTTTCAGGACAGTAATATCATTCCAGATGTTACGGTACATTCATCCAACACTCCCACGCAGTCTTGTCACATGCTGCATTTATTCTAACATGATTCTAGGCAACCTGAGCTCCAATTCACAAACTAAGGATTTTACAAAGCTTAGACATTGATAGTCTAAATTCCTCTTGCATTACTATGCCCTGCGTTTCCAGTGACCAGGCCTTGAGAGCTCCTACTCGGCAGGCTACGCTATGCACCGCAGCCAAAGCTCAACTTAAGTCACCTGAATACCTGCTAGCTGCTGCTGCTAAGTCCTTCACTTCAAAACAACTGCCTTACAGTAATGAACACCAAACATTAACAAAAAGCAAGTCTTTCACAGTTACAAGACAGAAAAGAAATCAAGACCTGTCACCCTCTTCCTAAATGCTTTTGTAATAAAACTGCTAGAAAATAATTCTTCAAACCTTGAACTTGCTGCTGAAGAACTTCCAACATAGTCTGATCAAGTCAAGTAAACTGGCAATGAAGAAAATTTATCTGCACCAGCTCCACAGCTAGTTATCACATATTGTGGCACCAGTGGTCAAAGCAACTTACATTTTGGAAGAGGGGAATGCCATTAAGGAGGTGGATGTTAGACCCATACCTGAAAACAGGCTTGGCAGAAGACCAGCTTCAATAGTAAGCGAGCATAGGACCACTGCTTGCATCAAGAAGCAGTCAGCAACTGTGGCACAAATTTCTGTAATAAATTCTCCTTTAACTCCATTCACAGTTTAATTAAATCCACAGTTTAATTACTACAGCAAAAAAGCTCTGATCAGGGCCACAACTCCACAGGAAATAAGTAAAATGCTGTTTCAGTTTTTAAATGAGGTGCCTGAAAAAAATACTCAAAAGAAGATTAAACCTTTCTATAATAAGCCTGTGAAACATACCAAAGTTATATTTAAAATAAGCATAGCTTCATTTGAGTAAGAAAGCAGGATAAAATTTTAAAATTGTTTGGCAACGTTTGAAATATGGTCTGGCTATATTTACTGACAAGTAGGAAGCTATTTGAAATGTGAAAGTATTTTAAAGTAATTTCTAGGCTTTGGGTTTTGACTTAGAGCTTTTCATAGAAGTTTCTATTAAAGAAACCTTCATTCATATAAATAATTTTATGTGAAGGATAACATAAATACTCTGTTATTCCAGGATTTTCAAGAAGACTCAAACCCACATCATTACAATTAAGAGAAAAAGGAAAAAAAACCAAACAGCTTTTATGGGGAGCTGATAGCAATCACCAGAGTTCATTGATTTTACTGTTGCTGACAAATTTATGTGAAAACATTTACAGTAAACCATAAATATAGCTTAGACACAGTCAAAATATACAAGCCAGAATGAGACTCCTTAATAAAAGAGAGCATCTCTAAATATAAGCATCACTGATGTTCTGACAGGCTAAGTAAAGTCTTAGCTAACTTCAGGCACAGCTGGTCCTCCAGAGCTTTGGGCAGCACTTACCCTCAGGAATACCGATTATAGTGAACAGTGTGTTAATGACTTGCAGTTGCCACCTTTATGCAACTATATATTCCCTGAGGTCTCAGATCCACATTATCAGATATAATACCACCCAGACAAATTAACTCTTCCCCTTATCTCACAAAATTCAGAGGGTTAAAATAAACACTAACACTCCTGTGAAGGTAGAGGGGAAACCTATTAAGGAGTCACCCAATCCTGTGTCACCCTTTACTAAAAATGAGACCTCTCCTAGCCAATCTACTTAATGACAATTTATATTCCAGTGACACACCTGATACACAGGTCTTGAAGATACGCAGAAGATATGGCCTGCACTACTTCTTGTCATAATGAAAAAAACAAAGATTTCTGTCTTGCTAGCCCAGGATACAAATTTTTGCTCTGCTACACAGAGCTTCACGGTTCTTACTGTATTTTATTAATTGAAAGGACATTTTTGATTGTTTCAGTTACTCCTCAGGATAGGCTGGATATCACACTGAGGAAATAATTTACCTGCAGCATGAGGAGACAGTAAATGTGCTCTATCTTCTGAGCTGGTGGTGGAAAGCAGTCTCTCTCACTTTATGTAGAAGAGTGCCTTTTCCAGATAAAGCCTGTAACATACTTAGTTTTATATGCACATTTTTTCCTAAATATTAGTCCACAGTAGTTTCCATGAAGCAGACCACCCACGGGCAAGGCTGCAGACAAGCAGCCCTATGTCATTTTACAGTGTGTTTTGATATTGGGAGACTCACAGTTGTGTCTAGATATAAGGTGTATGTTGGATTTAGTTTTGCCAGTTGAAAAACCAAAAGCAAGGAACTAACACTGGCATCAGATCAAAATCAGGTCTCAAAGCTACTACAGGAATCAAAATTGGTCCAGTTAACAAAGGTGATCTATATACAAATTACTTCTTGTCATGTGTAATTGGCATGGCTCATTGTATTCCTGATTACCTTAGACTGCGGTCTAGCTTGTCTGATACTGATTGAATTTACTTCAGTCAAGTCAACGTACACCAGCAGAAGGTGTTATGCTCTAGCCCCTTTTTCAGCAGAACAGTGTTTTAGACGTGGTCATTCTTTCTTTCATTTGAAAGAGTATTATATATTTTAATCAGTGTTTAATAAAAGCTACCTCATCCTGTCTACTCACTTCTGACTTCAGTTGCTAAGAAAAAATGAGGAAATCTCAAAAACATGTTGGCAGATAGAAAAATCTGAATGTGTCAAACTGCAGACTTTAATAAAAATAGCTGTTCTCCAAAGTTACCAATATTTCGCTTATTTTACTTTCTTGGGTGTTTACAGCCACCTCTTTAATGGGCTTGGTTTTGCTTATGTTAGGGAAACAACTTCATTTTTGAAGGCCAAGCATAAAACATTACCTTTAACTGAGACAAAGAGGAAAATCTCACGGCTGACTTAATACCCTGCAAACGGACTTGAAGTGCAGTTCAGAAATTTCAATATACCTGTTGTTCCCTAAAGTAACCATAGAAAACCTAATAGTACACTGTTTCTTTAAAACGTTTACTGGACAATAGTAGATTCAATACGGTTCAAAGTTCTCATTATCATATGGAGCAGAATTCTTTGTGCCTGAATCATGAAACAATGTGTGATTATTGCTGCTGGTATTACATTTCCCTTCCAGAGTTTAACATAATGTTCATACATTTCCACAGAGGTCTAACTCCAAGAACAAGGTATACTGGCCTGCTTCATTAGTAGCCACAGAGGCACGCCAATCTTATTAGAGCTGATGATTTTGTACCTAAACTGGAACAAAATTATTTTACATTGTTATTAACTAATGATCTTTAGTGTTTGGGGTTTTTTTTCTCATTTCCAAATCTGCAGAAAATCTTACACACATTTGTAATACCTGCAGATCCATTGCTGAGTTTAATCAGGGAAGAGTTTAACAAATTACTGCATAATAAACAATTTTATCAGCACTCTCCTTCTCCAGAATCCATTCTTAAATACACTATAAAAGCACTGCAACCCGGTACTATCCAAAACACAAGGAAGAAAAGATCAGCCAGTTATTTTCTGATAAGCAGCGGCAAATATGCCTGCAATTAGAAAGCTCTCCACATAAGCAGCCACTGGTTTAGCCTTAGCGTGCAGGGTTATTTCTGTATATTCCCACACTGCACCCCAGTTCAGGTGCAGGAAACGCCAAACCTGGACTGGGGAGGCAGGTGACACACCTCACTTGACGAACACTAGCTTAAAACCATGCCACGTGCTCTCAAAGTCAATCAGAGATCAAAAAATGGAAGAGATTCAACTCTCCGCACAACCTTAACTCAGCCCCCTTCCCTCCACCCTTTACAGGGAATTGTGTTACAACAGTTCATCTGACTTGTTTATCGCATTTGTAAAAACAAACATATGCCAGCACCTCCTATTGTAAACAGGCTTTCTTGAAAGACACACCAAAAAGAAGAAAAAAAAAAAAAAAAAAAAAAAAAAAGAGGCGGGAAGGCAGACCTAATCCAGTATCACTTGCAGCACCACCGCCTCCTCCAAGTTCTGCCCGGGGCCCGACTTCTCCCACTCCTCCCCGCCTGCATCCCCCTCCCCAAACTGGACTCCTCTTTAACCCTTTCACCACACCACCACCACCCCCCCAGATCCCCGAGAGAGACCCCTGCCCTTCTCCCCCCAAAAAGCGCAGCCCCCCTCCTCTGAAGGCGCTGAGCCCTTCTCCCTCCCTCAGCCCGCTCTCACCTGCCCGGGCAGGCCGAGGCCCGGCGGGCTGCAGGCGGCCTCACAGCAGCGGGGGGGCCCAACTGCCGGTACTTCAGGCTCAGCCCCTGCTGCATTCCGGTGAATCCAGGAAATTTTCCCTGAAAAGAAAAGGGACTAGCTGGCTTCTTCTCACCCCCACCGCGGGTGCCGGGACGACAGCCATACGCAAGGAGGCGATAGCGAGGGCGCGGAGGGGGCGGGCGGGGAACTGGCCCTTGGGCTGTGCCTCGCATTTCCTGAGGGGGAGACCTGGCAGTGAAAAAGGAGATAGTTTGCAGGTACTTGTTGAAGGACAATGGCTCGTTAACTTTATAGCTAGACTTCTTTAACGCCTCCCGTGATGCTAACGTGTGCACCCTGTCTGCCACTCAGTTTGTTTTGCTTCTGTAAGGCTTCTCTGTTTCTTTCTGTCTTCAGCCGATTGTGTTCTCCCAAGCTGGTGTTTTGGTTCGTTGCTCCATTATAACCACTCTTTGGTAGACACGCTACCGTTACACAGAAAGGCAAGGAGAAATCTATACAGCTTGTTTGGACATTTGTTCTGATCTCGGATGTTTCCCTAGTATCAGATACAGAAAATCCTGTGGTAGATTAGAAAGTCCTGGGTTAAATTCAGTTAGGTGGCCAAGATCATTCTGATCTTTTCTCTTCCTCTTCCATGGTGCCTCACCTGGAGCACCAGTTCTGATCCTTTCTATCCTTCCTGACTGATGGTGCAACCCTCTTGGCAGGAAAATGAACCACTGACCCAACAGAGAGCGACGCCGCGGTGAAGGTGAGGAGGGGACACCTCCTCAAAGGACTGCCGGAGACCAGCCGAGACCCTCGCTCAGGCGGAGGAGGCATCTGAGGAGGCATCGGAGGCGTCATGGTTAACCTAATCCTGTGCACATGCATTAGGTAGTTTCAATAGGTATTAGGTAGGAGTAGTGGAATAAATTAGATGCAATCGTTACTGTATAAAAGGGACACACCTGACGAATCTGGCATGCTTGATTTGTGGAAGGTCCACCGAGCACCCTGCGCAGAATAAAGCAGTATCTCTGCTGAGTGCGTGACATTCGTCTGTTGCACACCAGGTAACAAATCTGCATTTAGGACAACACCGGGACTACCTGAATTTGGTAGAAATATACAAGAGAGTGGTTTCAGGCTGCCTTAGGACTAAAAGGTATGTAATTTGAGGCCAAATCAAAAGGGATCTTTTTATACTCTCAGAGCTGTTACAAGTCCCCAACTCCAACATGGGGTCCGCCTGCCACTGTTGTCTCTTACTTATTATGTTCTTATTTCTATGTGAATTGTTAGATACAATAGCAATAATGTCAGTGACACTGAACGTTGCGACTAGCTAATGGTTTACCACTTTGCCTGGATGCTTATTTTCTATAATTTCCCACCTATGAATTAGCATGTATCTTGCTGATAGGGACTATTATCCAGTTGAAATCCATATTCTACTGAAATGGATCACTTAATTAAAACCGTAGTGCGATTCTTATTGTGTAGAGAAGTATTTTCCCAATCATTTACAGTACACTGAGTACTGTTATAGCTACAGGAGCAGTGCAGTATAATAATATACTCAGGAATAATAATTTGCACCTATACAGCATAAAGGTGGTTAATATTTTTTGAAGAGCACCACAGGATACACCATCAGACTTGAACTTGTCTCATTCAAATTCTGCTAAATATGATTTGACACATAAATGCATTTCCAAATAATATTCCCACTAATTGTATCAGATCTTTTCTGACTAAAATTTCAAAGAGTCTTTAAAGAAAATGTTCAGACTGAAAACTCTAAAACCATTCAAACAAAATAATTATTGTTTTTCCTTCCTTTAAAATTGCGCTTTTTAATGAGCGGATTGCAGGATTTCAAAATTAGCAGTTTCACATGCTATTGAACCTCCAGTGACAGCTATTTGGTTTTTTTTTTCTCTTGGGCACCAAAAAAGGGTAAAGATTCCCACTGATGTCAAATTGTAACAGTCCCATGGAAACAATGGAATTTTTTTTTTCCTTACAGACCGTCCCCAACTTACAGCTGCCAAGACAGTCTCTAACAGCACAGATACTACTTTAACATTGCACTTTCATAAAAGCTACAACAATCACAGAGGTGGTATGTGATTTCCAATGGGGGAAATATTGACCTTTATGACAGAAAATAAGAGGAGTGATAGACAATAATGCACTTGCTGTAGTAAAATAAAGTACTTGCACAGTAAACATCAGAGCCATGCTGTGGAACATCCCTACCTGAAACCAAATGCAATGAAAAACCTCTGTTGGATCAGCTTCGCACGCAGCCTCAACCCCCAGTCATAAACGAAGTGTAATTTCTTCTTTCAGAGCTATCCCCAAGAATTCATTTTTAGCACCTTATTTTAGTCAATTTTATCAATAGAGAGTCAAAAAAAAAATCCAGATACATTGATTCCATAGGAGTATAGACACTATCAATAAATGAAACATACATAATATATTTTACAATGTGTTTTCTAAAACCTCATCCCTTTAGCTGTAAAAAGTCTGTTTCTCCAGCTGAACTATTAACTCAGAACTTTTCAGAGCTTAAAACACCCCTGATGATTCCCCCTTCTTTCCCTGCCCTATTCCTGTCATTTCTGCGCCTGGTGTTGACTTGGAGCAACATGGAGATGCTGCAGCTTGGCTGAGGACCAGCCCTCATTCCATTACCAGCTTTTCAAACCACCCAGCTCCCTGTGAACTTTTGCATCAACTCTTCTTTAACCCACAGAAAGATAAAAGACTGTAATCATTCTTTGATGTCAGTGTAGCCATTGCTTTATGATTGCTACCATCACTACAACATAACTAAATTTTTCACCGGCATCTGGAGGGGAGGCCATGAACCATTTAACACGGCATGGTGGAGAGTATCTCAACCATGATCTCAGCTGCACTTCTTAGATTTTATAGTGAGGGCAAACCATTTCCCTGCTACTCTTTTCATGAGTAGGCACCAGGTCACACACTGTACCCCCTCCCTTCATTACAGGATAATTCTTTCCTTCGCCTAAATTTCTGGGCGATTATAGTTTAACTCCAGCACTTTGACCATTTCAAAGAAGCAGTAAGTAGCTTTTAACCATACCTTCTATTAATAAATGTTGAATCTTAGGTGATAGAAGAGTAATACGATGCAGAACCTCAAAGAGCTGATGCTTCAACTTCTTGAAAATTAAATCAAGTGTTTATGAAGACTCTATGTGATTAAAATCTATCATTACTAAGGAATTCATTTTCATATCTATGTTTGAACAACTAGACTTAGCAAGTACCAAGGTCATCATAAAATTCAGTGAGAGCTTTTATTGAGTTAATGGCAATAAATAAACCTTTTATTTACTTAGTCTGTATCCTGGTTTCAGCTGGGATAGAGTTAATTGTCTTCCTGACAGTCTGTTAAATTGATTTATTTATATAAAATGTTGAAGAAAAAAATAATATATAGTAGTAGCAGAAATATTGTTCAGCTACAAGGTCACTTGTGGACTATATCTTCTTAATAATGCCAGTGAAAATCTTAGGAAAACTTGCAAAGACAAAACAACATTGCTACTTAAATTTGTTTCAGAACATTTCGTATGATTTCAGCAACAAGATGTGTTGTGAGAGAACACACAAGAAGTCAAAGGCAGTTTTAGATTCCATATCTGTTAAAAACAACAAATTCTGCCTGTTTGTGTTACTATCATAACAAAAAGTCTTGACTGCTGGGGAAAAAAATATGACCTTAGCTCATATGTACCTTAAGTGTTAATAATGTGACGCTATTTAACAAGCCCAACAGATCACTGAATTTGCAGACTGTCTTGCAGATCTTGACACGTGAAAGCTTCAACATGTCTCTTGTACAGCAGGATTTTATCACATGCTAGTTGTCATATGTGCTATGTGCTAGTCCAAGGTCAGATTACCGTGGTCAACGCAGCAAAATTTAAACCACCAGTTCACTCTACACAAAGCCAAAGCCACACTGAAGGAGGAAGGAATCAGAGGATAAAGTGACATGGAGAACAGGTCCTCCCTTGAGGTCCCTACACGTTGGCACAGGTGTAAGGTAGAATGTAAAAACCCGCAAGTGGTTGAGTAGTAAAAATGATTTTGCCAATATTTCACCCACATTGTCATCATGCTCTTATGCAAGGATACCTTGTGCTCAGATCCGCCAGAGGAGGTACTGGGGTGAGCTCTTGCTAATCCACTTAGATAAAGTTAACTTTTCAGGTAAAGGAAGAATTCTTTGCTTTCTCATTCTGACAAGCAGTGCTACCCACCAGTTGGTAGTGATAGTGGCCTTCAAGAGAGTACTGGTTATACTTACAAGAGAGGAACTGAAAGAGGATGTAAATCCATAGTTTCCCTTTCTTCCACCTGTTTGACTGGTAGCTTTCTTTTGCCTTCCATCCGCTGCTGTCCTTTGGTTCCAGCAGAAGTTATGGTATAAGTATCTGTTTCCCATTTCATTATCTCTGGAATCAAAATTTGATTAAGGGGGAACAGGGATTTTTAGTTGGTCTTACTTCCTGCAGAGCTCAATAAGGACAATTGACTAGCCATGAGTTTACAGATACCAGGTCTTAATAATACTCCCAAAAGTGTATGTTGCAGGGGCATATACACTTTGTGGTTATTTCCTTGTTCTGTATGGGCACTATGTTGCAATGTCCGAGTTGTAAACTTTGCTGAAAACAAACATTCAAACAATCCTTCTTCACTGAAATGAAATAGCCTAAGTCAAGAATCTGATCTCTACTGTGTTGATCACCATACAAGTTAATCAGAACTTCTTTGCTTGAAGTTTGAAATAACTGCAGAGCTCTGTACCTAAAAGTTGCTTCTGGAAGGTGTTTGCAACTAAACCTGAATCGTGTTTTGCCCAACCACGCACTGACCAAAGACTATCATTTTGAGAGTGGCCAGCTTTTCAAAGAAGTCAAATTGAACCAGTACGTTTGATGAAATAAAGGGGGAAAACTCAGATATGTAACTTTACATGCTTCCATTTTTCCTTTGCAAAATGACCTTCAATTAAAAATTGATCTAGACGTTGAAGAAGGACTGAATTCTGGGGATATAGTGTGGAGAGGGAGTTAGAAGGGTTATCTGACTCGGAAATAAAATGGCTCATTTCCAATGCACCCATCTGACTTGTACGTAACTCTTTTTGTTCCAGACAATATAGTAGATCGCAGGTCTAGTATTAATAAATGTGGTACCAAGGAAGCACATTTGTTAACACGTTACCTCCAGACAATACCGTGTTAGGAGGGGGGGGGGGGATTTTTCTTTTTAGTAATATTTTAATATCGGCCAAAGTTAGTGTAGTTGTATTTATGAAAATATTTTTAAATACTTTTTTTCCACAATAGCTTACTTCATCTGAGCAGGTATTATCAAAAAAACTCCCCCTATTTCCATCTGCATGAGGAGGGCTTGCCAGCAAAGCTGTACCAGTTCAGCTAACTTCTGCTAACTTACTCTACGTCTGATCCAAGCAGCTTGTAGCAAACTACCTAACATTCATTTCATTCTCAAGAAACCATTTCAGCTTTTAAAATAGCATTGTGTGCTTTTTTATTTTTAAATTTATTATTTAAATTTCATTTTTAAAACATTATTTTTAAACTGTAGCTGTTCCTGGATATAAATATGAACTAGAAAATAATTCAGAATGAGTTAACCAATGTTACCTTAAAATAGGTAGGACAACCTCAGACTATATTAAGCAGGGGGGTGGGGGGTGGGGGGTGGAGATAAAGGGAGTAATACTTCCTCTACTTCTTCCCAAAGGCAAAATTCTGAGAGGCTGTGAAGTCTTTGTACTGTAATTCAGTAGGTCAACCCTACAGCCAGAAGAACTACTCATTTTTAATGACATGTGTGGCAAATTTTGCCATTTCTGCTGCAGACTGAACAGATTTTCATTTCTTTACGGGTTTTTATTACAGAAATCATTCAAGCAAACAAACATTCACATGAAGGCACAGTACAGATGCTTTGGGTTTTTTTCTTCTAACCTTGAACAAAAAAGAATAATAATACTGAGATTAAAACATTTAAAAGCTTTACCTTTAATTCCACCCAGTGTCTCACTTCAGTGGCATCTTAGGCCAGTCCATGTACCAACAACTATTTAAAATCCGGTATTTATAGAATATTTTTAAATAGAAAAAAACCCAGTATTTATAACCTCAGAAATAAAGCTCTTTTATGCATTTTGCAAAATAATAACCAGTAAACATATTTTTTTAAAAAAAAAGCTTATGAGCTATCAAACAAATGGTCTGCAAAACTTCAGGCAAAATCTTGCTCACCTGAAGGAAATTAAGTATTACCCATTTTTTACCATTCTGTGCAGTCTCCACACTTTTGCACCTGAGCTTACAGGCTTCCCAAACAACTTGGGCTGGCAGGTTTAAAAATCACTCTTGTTATTTTTACAGCACTACACAGAAGATTTGATTTTGATGGTTTTAAGCATACCTTTGCAAAATACGTTTATGGAGAAGCGATCACACTAAAGTTGACAATCTGATTACCTAGTTTCAAAACAACATAAATTAAAATGGCTGCACTAGCATACAAAGCCTCTATTACAGAGCTTTATAAAGGAAAAGCTGAGTGAACTTTAATTACAGCAGCATTTCCCATGCCACTGTATTACTGACAGGTCTATTGCCTCTTGCTCCAAGCTAGGATTATAGCTTTACTCAAGGGCTTTCTGTTTGAGAACCTCTGGCATAAGCTTTCTATGACAAAGTGCATGAGGAAAGTGCCTAGAATTGCACTGTCTAAATCAGCATAGCTCAGTGTTTTTCAAAATGAAAATCTGGCATCCTACGGGAGTCCTGATCTCTTCTAGAGCAAGCTAGGTCCAGCAATGGCACAAGGCACGATACAGTTCTGAGATACTGGGAGCGGGAGCCATAAAACAGCTAGATGAGACGGGCAGTATTGAAAAAACATTAAAGCAACATCACAGTTGAGAAATCAAGCACTCAAAAATGAGGAAATTCAAGTGTTATGATTACTTCTTCGCCATTAGCTCAGATACCTTGCACATAGCGTACTTTCAATGGCATAAATTAGACAATTAAGATAGAAGGCTGGTCTAGGTAATACTCTGAGTCCCATCTCCAGCTGCTATAAAATGTCCTGTCTCCATTAAAGCCACTGCAGCTTTGCTGATTTAGATCAGCTGAGAATCTGGTGTAATAGTCAATATGTTACTGCAGTCATTAAGTGCCTGAGTTAGAAGGTGCAGAAGCAGGCCAGAGATTTCAAAAGCCTGATTCTTTCTTTTCCTTGCTTATCTCAGAGGTAGTTGTGGGGGAGGGAAGTCAAATTTGTGAACCTTTTAAAAAGGTAAAAGAAAGCTTTAAGAGCATCCAGTGCCTAATACTGCTAAGGATGAAACAACAAGCCTTCTTTCCTCATGTTCTTAGTGATAATGATCATAAAAAGTCACTAAAGGCTATGAATTTCAAGGAAGAGCTGACACCAAATTGGTCACTGGGAATGCTAAAAGTGAAGTTGAACCTTTATAGATCTTTATAGCATAATGAACTCACAACTTACACTGTGCTTCCAGGGATTTCTTCAGACTCAGCCAAGGCTGTTGTGAGACCACAGCTTGATGGGACTGCACGACAGAGGAATGGAGGAAGACAAATCAGGAAATCATTTCACTTCCTTGACTCAATTCCAGCTGTAGTCTGTGCAAACATAAATTCTGCTGCCAGACAGCTTTAACTCCAGCTATTCCTTTGAGGTCATTAAGGATTTTCATACCTGGAGGACAGCCATACATGCAAACACAACCTGTACCTGTCTTTGCATATATCTCTACCAGGAAGGCTCTAGTGAAGCAAGAAATTTTCCCAGCAGAGACGATTCTGCTCTGGGCATGTGCTGCGGAAAGCCAGAATGCAAAATCAAACTCATTGTCTTCAGCTATATAATCTACCAATTTCTAACTCATAGAAGAAGCTCAATACACTCCTAGCAAAAGCTACACCCCCGCCCCCCCCCATACCTCTGTATGCAAAAACTTAGGTAATTCTGAAACCGTCTGTAGTTAATGTGCAAGTATGCACCCTGTGTCTAGCTGAACAGTTGTAAATCTCAATGGAGAGTCATTTGTAGGCTCAGAAGCGCAGGGACAACAAATAGTTGAATAATTCCTTTGCTTTTTCTTATCTATCATATCCAAGAAGAGGATTTCCCTTTCTAATAATGCATGTTTCCTGAACTTGCAATCTGAAATGAATATAATTAAAAGAAAACAATGCTGTGGAGGGGTACCACACTCATGACAATATGAACCACACATCTGTAAATATGGTAAATTATCAGAACTAATGCATCAAAGTAAGAATGAGAACTTTCTAGTTTTTCTCTTGATGTTTTCACCACAAACAGAAATGTCTTCCGTGGACCATCCCAAGTTTCCACAACACTTACCAATACAAAACTCCTGTTTGAGAGCAGATCTGATCTGAATACAGTCTTGATGCTGTAAACATTCTGGATGGATGGAGTTTGGGGCAAGATGGGAAGATGGGAGGAGAACTGGTAAGACTGCTGCCAGCCCACCCAAGTCTCTCACTGGTGCCTTTGCGACAAGAGGCAAGGGCCGTGAAGAATACAACTGTGAAGAGATCAGCTGAAAGGTGAATTAGAAAGACTTTGCTGACTGGTCCTGAATTTTAAAAAGTACGAGCCAAAGCAACATTTAGTGTTTCTGGTATTAGTACATTTTTGTATCCCTTGTCCTCTTAATTCATCAGAGCTTCTTTACATCTGTTTCCTCCTCTTTCTTCCTTCTCCTCCTCTACTCCTCTACAGCCTCGTCCATTCTGTTACTTTCAGCTCTATCCTTCTTCCTTGTCTGCTTTTGTCTTCCCTCACAGGTTACAAATTCTTATCTTATTTAGAGAAGCTCAAAGACTACAAAATACTGCCAGGTTTATCCTGCGTCCAGTATTCCTATGCAAAGTTCAAGGAAAATCCTCAGTGTAAAACAAACAAATAAAAAAATCATTTCAAGATCCCTAGAAACAAGATATTTAGAAAACTCTAAATGTTTTTTTTTTGGTTTGTTGTTTTTTTTAAGTGCTATATATGTGCGCCCAGGCTCTGCTACTATGTTGAGTAAAGCTGTTGTTTCTCTGCTGTAGCACTAAGGCCATATGCATGCACTCAGGACTGCTCGTAACCCTGCTCACCATAGTCTATACCTATCTCTCACGTGGCACGGGGATGCTCGTCCTCATGCATTCTGCCACAGCCCATCACAACTCCGCTGCCTCCAGGCTTCGTGTTTTTTGCCGAGATCAAGAGATGAACTGGCAGGTATCTGTCCTCATGTTGCTCAGTAAAGAGCTGAAATTAGCAACGCCGAGACAGCTGTAATTCAGAACCATCGCTACAAAGATGTTTGAGCCTTGTTGATAGCAGGTGTATGACACCAAAGCAAACAAGAGCTAAATTGAGATGGCTGTAACTCGGGGGCCCACAGTGACATCTACCGGAATGATTCTGTTTGAAGTTCCATCAGAAGATTTCGTTCAAGCTCACCCAAGAGCCTTTTTTTTCCTTTCAATATCAAAGGACATTGATAATACAAAATCATCTATAATCTTGAAAGAGGAGTGTCAGAGTGTAAGGCAGGCTACAGAGTATTGAACCTGGCTCACAGTGAAAAATTAATCCTAAACCCTTTGCCATGCCCCTCTCCTACCCAATTGTTTTCTTCACACCAAAGCCTAAAAAAGAAAGACCCCAAGCACTCTTGCAGTGTAGTCAGAGATAATGTGTACACAAGCTGGCATCGTCTTTTGATCATTTCATTGAGAGCACGGCTTCTGATTGGAGTGGGAGAGTCGCCAGGTTTCTAACAGAGTGTTAAATCCTTCCAAGTTTTCCCAACCATGGATTTTTTTCCCTTCTTCAAAGCAGAGTGTTAAAATCCTCCAAATCTAAATTGACCAACTTGAGCATACTCCTAGAGCATATCAGCCGCATTTGATAACTTGGAACTGCTTTTCAGTAGCAGTTGTAATAGGATTTTAACAATACTAATTCCATTCAGCAGTTCTACTTCCATGGCCTTTTTCCTAATTTTTGCTGCTGCTGCTGCTGTTGTTAACTGAAATGTCTTTCTTTAAAGCTGAAGTGCTTCACAGCATTAACAAGCAACATCTTTGGCACTCTGGGTCACGCCTTTTCAGGTCACCTTTCTATATGCTGAGGTAAGACCAGGCACACACAAGCGAGACGCCTTGATCATCCTGCTGGCAAGGGCATGCTATTCATTTTAGGATACGTATGAGTGCCCAGCCCCAGCGTGGAGACTGTCAGAGGAGGCCTGCTAAGTCAGGATTTTTTTCCAAACAGCAGCATCCAAGAGAAAAGAGAAACTGGCAGTCAATAACAGAATCTGGGAAGGAGAACAGAGAAGTCCATGGCTCACCTTGCAGGACTCGGAGCAGCCATGAGCTTGGGCATCTTGAGGCTTCCAGGAGGTGGCAGCAGGAGAGAGAGGGAAGGAAGCTGCAGGAGAAACAGGCCCCATGGAAATTGGAAAAGGAAGAAAGCTCTGTGAAGATTCCTTGTAAGAAAAGCAGTAACAGGTCTTGCATACATTTCTGTATCAAAAACTTGCAGAACCACTATGCCTTCCCACCCTTAAAATTTAACCTGAAATAGGAAAATCAGCAGAAGTTGACTCGTGAATTTTTGAAATCCAGATTACTTATTTAAGTTTTAAATTTTAGGTACCCAATTACAAAGCCTTGACCTATCTACTGCCATGATCATAAATTTGCTCTTTATCTGGGCAAGCAGAACCTATCATTGCAAGCATGCCATTACCTAGGGTACCTTCATCTCTGAAATGCTTGCCCAATCCATCCACAAATTGCAAGGTAAGACAGCTCCCATGATGAAAAGTACTGACAAGGATGGAGCTGGGAACCTGCCTGGTCTATCCAGCAGGGAAGGACACAGAAAATGGGTGCCATGGAGAGCCTAACATGGCGCGTGACAGGCAGGCTCGGTACTCCGCGCTATGCAGACTTTCCTGAAGTTAGGTGTATATATACCTCAGTTGCTTAGACCACCCATATCGATTTACACAGCCCATCTGAATAGCTAAGAAAAGACAGAAAGATGGGGAAACACCCCAGAATTACCAGTAGCCTACTGGTTGCATCATTTACCCAGTGTATGTGAGATCGTATTTCAAATCACAGTTGCTCAGGACAAGGATAATTGCATTTATAAAGGGCTTTATCCCATTTCGGAAGCCTGGAGACTTCAACTACCTTGAGGTCTAACCAGAAAAACCTGTCAGGAGGGAGATGTCACCAGCATGTAGGACATCCTTTGTGAACAGCTGAGTGACAATTCAGAATGTGAGTTACTAAAGGTGGCCTGAGATGACCAAAGAGGCAAAAAGTGGTTTAAATCATAGATTAAAAGAACGCTTAAAAATGCAATTTGTTAATCACATCCTTGAATACTGTAGATTCAAAACTGAACAGACACATTATACAGCTCTTCAGTTAAAAGACAAAAGCAAGGAGGAGAAAAAGAAAAAGAAACAAAACAAACAAACAAAAAACCCCAAACCAACAAACAAAAAAAAACCCCAAACCCAGACAGGACAACTGTCTAGATATTTGCACAAACAGTGTTGGACAAGGTTTTCTTTAATTTCAACAAAGAGATGTCTCACTCATGGAGGATCTGGCCAAACTTTTCAGACTGTATTAAATTCTGACAAATTCCTATTCATTTGAATATGGGAAGTAAGAATTTTTATTGAATTCTAAATCTGCTCCTAATTCATCGGTCTGTTCTGCAACTGCCAATTGTAAAAACCCACATATTTTGAGGATAAAAATTTAATGGTTTGACTTTGATGAGACTATTCATGTATTTGAACATGTGTTTAAGGGCTTTTCTGGCTGTAGGCCTAACCACAGATCCTTTATTCTTTAGTGTTATTGGAAAATAAAACAAGCACTAATACCAGTTTTCATTTTTCTCTAAGAAATTATAATATTTGGCTTTTAGCAGGTGTTTCCCTGGGTTTCTCAGGAAACATTAAAACTTGGTGAACCTGCAAATGTGGTTTTTTTGGACTGGATTTAAAACCTGATCTGTAGTAACGCAGATAGAAACCATGGGATTTCTACCTGGCAGTATTGGTCAGACTGGATATTTTTATGTTTATGGGAGATCTGCAGAGGAGCTTTGCATATCTGGAAAAAAACCACATCTGAAATATAACTCCCATAGTATACTGCAGCAACACAGGAAGATTTAGTTTAACATCGAAGTGATCCAAGACAAACCCTTCTGAATTAATGAAGCAAACTGAGCTATTTCTATTCAAGTGATCTAATACAAAGTTAAATATTTGGTTTGCTATTCCTGGTAGAAAAGGGGTTGTTTTGTTTCGTTTTCAAAATTAAGAAAAAATTATTTTAAAATTATAAAAATAATTTGCTCATATTTTTCATTGAAAATTCAGTTATGCAGAAAATTCAAACATCTCGGACAGACCATCCTCAACTTATTTATATGGGTTTCACTGCTATAATACACCTCAGCTACTAACACTTTTACCAGATCGAAACAGTTTAAAGGCTTGATAAAATTTCTATTAATTTCATCCATGTGTGAGTTGACATTTACGTAGATGGTGCTGAATAGAATTCTCTTTTGGTTCAGATCTCAGATCCTTAGTTCAAAGTTCCTAATTGGTTCAAAATTTTAAGTCCCTAATAAAATAGTCCGACATACAGAATATGTCCCATTTTCTAATTCTTCTTTTAAATTTTATTCTTGAAAGCTATAAGTATTGGGTTTGTTTTCCAGAATGTACATGATCTGATTGTGAACGTTCCCTTCAATTATTTAAAAAAGATACCACATGAATAAGAATCAATATTGTTCACTAAAAAAAATCTGGTGGGCCTTAATTTCTTATAATTTCTGAAATTTGAGATTAAGCAACCCTTTCTGAGTCATTTTTCATCAATCTATTCAACACACTGAAAATAATGGTCTGATTTTCAGTAACATTCTTTAAAGTCTATATATTACAAGAATTATTTTACACAGCTGTAAACAATGGTTGAAATGTAAGGGCTTTTGTTTTCTTCAAGCCAAAATGACTAGGGTACAAATATTTCTTCAAGACAATGTAGTAATTTCACTGACCTCTATTAACACTGTGGGAAGGACCATTTTTAAATGGCAAATCCTCAGACCCTGAGTCAGAGGGTATCACCAAAACTCAAAGAGGAAAATTATGAAATAGCATGGAATATGAGCAAACTACTACAGAAACACAAATTGCTTACCACTCAGAAGAGGGAGGAAAAGGCATCTCTGTGATAAAGCATTATTCTGTAAAAATATTAAACAGTCGTTTAGTCCAGCTGACAGCTCTAACGCTTCAAGAGCTTAAAAAATTTCTCAACTAGAAACATAGTAGTGCCAAAAATGCATCAAATGGGCTTTTAAGAAGTCATGCCATCTGCTGTTAACACTGCAATTTTTGATCACAGGCTTTAGCTCCAACAGTTTATGAAATGGGTGAATTATTCTTCAGCCTTTCCACGAGCCCTACAGCACAAACTTATCCTATTATCTTGTCCACCCAGTAAGACAGACAAGATGTAAGGGACATTCTCTAATTAGACTGCAATGTTATTAGCTCATCTGGAAACCACTTGGCAATATATCATGCAGGAGAAGGTAATTATTCCTCTTTTAATCATTTCCAGCTGTTTGAGTGCTGTTGTCATTCCTTCGCCCTGCTTCAGACCAGTTCAAGCATTCTCCTAGGACCCCCCTGGACCTGCCCCCTTGCAAGCATTACCACAAGTAGTACAGGGAGGTGCCTCCTCACTGCTGAATATATACACAGGCTCACATACTCATTCTCATTTGAAACTATTAGGTAATCAAACCCCTCTATAGAATTAGTGCCTCAAGACATAGCAGGAATTAATTTGATGCCAGACTGGTGGCAATTCCCTTCCTGATGCCATGCAACAAAGCACCTTCTTCCTGACCAGGCCAGCAGATTCCATCAAACCTTGATTATTCAGTGCTAACTGGTAAGTAATTATCAGTCTTGTCTGCTCATGCCCACCTGCAACCAGCTGCTGACTCTCCTTGTCAGCCCACAGAAGCACAGGTCATTGCGATGGAGCATTTTACTCAGTAGCATGTAGTCAACTGGAGCTTGGCCACGGGTCCCTCTGTGACCTAGTAAATATTGATGCTCTCACAAAATTTCAAACTTTTCTCACGTGAATATATGGTTATGTTTTCTGCCAAAAAATTGAGGAAGAGCATCATCCAGTCTGATTGCCTACATGGGTGGGACAACCCCAACAAATGCCTTCTGCTTTTACTGGTGGTATAGTGACTGACATGTCCCTTACCTCCAAGTACCCAGAAAAGAGAATATTGGGCATCTCCCAGGATCTCTCTTTGACGTAGCAGTTCTGCTTTCAAACCTCATAATTAAAATGCCACTACAAAGACCCAGGTAAAGTTGATCTGCTACAAAAGTTGATGAATTACAGAAGTGTAGAAGTAGGTGGTGATACTGTATTACCAAACACATACCTGACCTGCAGGAATAATATAAACCAAATTCAGCCTTATGCATTAAGACCTTTTTTTGCTAACCCACAAACAACATGGGAACCTTACTGCCTCGTAGGACTAAGTCTCACTTTAATGTGACCATGCCCAAATACAAACCAGTCCATTAGCTGTTTAATTAGCAGTAGAACAGGCATAACAAATTAAATGCCAGGCATTAACCACCCCCAGTAACTCAAAGCCTAGTTGTTCACATTGTGCCACCGTGATACCTTAGCCCAGAAATTCATTCTTTCATTTATAAACTGCTCTCTCAAGTAATTACTTTGGTAAAGTGCAGAGAAATCGATAAATCATGGTGAACAGAGTGGCAGGCACCCCTGCTACTGAAGCTGGTTATTTGATAGTCCCAATTCTTTTCTGAATGTTGCTGATCTTAATTTGCGTTTTATAGGGTAACAGGCTGTTCTTCCACTCTGCCAGGGGAGTAGAGGGGTAGGTTTGGGGTAGATTTATGAAGAAACAATACTGCTCAAATCAGTTGCAATTTCATCAATCTTCAACTATCAAATTCTCATTGTATTTAGGATGTGTTTGAAGCAGCCTGGTGGGATGGAAGTGGTGCAGGCACAGCCAGCTGCTGCCACGTATGCAGGAAGATTACTTCAGTTCGTAAGGCACGACACAAGAAGTACATGAAACAGCACAAGACATCTCTTAATCATACAGAGAGCTCTTCCAAAGCCTCCCTCTGCTCAACTCTTTCTTCTCTCTTCCCCTTAGAAGGCACTCTTCCCCTCAATAGCCTCTATATATTTTTTTTCCATAGATTTCTATGTCTTCTCACTACACACAGACATTGCTGAAGCCTACAGAAGGAACTGAACATACTCTGGCTATACTATTCCAGAACACATTCAAACCCAGCTACTTATAAAACAGTTTATAAAATGCTAGCTGCAGTAAGCTCAGCAATAAATATTACTATCAACATCCTTCAATTTTTTGCCCTCAGACACATCAACTCTGTCTCCTGAAGTGGTTTCTGATTCAAATAGGATCTACAAACCATAGAGAGTCATGCTAACATACTGCAGTCCAAACACATATAAAGCTTCACAATGATCAAAGACGACAATACCAACACTTGCAAAAGATATTCTTTAAAACACTCTGTTTCTGACACTCAAATTCTTAACATCAACAGCCTTTTTCCCAGCATAAATTGTAAGAACATCCTTTTAACGGGTGTCATATGTTTGTAGTACGGTTTGCATTTCCTGCTTTGTATTGTATTTCACTTCCTCCTGCAAGTACTCCTGCAGGCTTTTCTCCCATGCAGTTTCTTGGTTCGCCCCTAGAACTCAGCGTTACAGAGAAAACTTCAATATAAAGAATATTCTCCAAAACCACAGCCAGTTAAATGCTGTGTTTTCTGTCTTTTGACAAAAACAACCAAGCCTCTTCAGCATTCTTGGGAAGTAAGTGTACCAGAAACATTTACAAGACTTTCCAGAAAAAAAACCTGTGAAGGTTAAAAATTTTAAACCTCTGGCATGCAATAAAGAACATTTCCCATCAAAACAGTACATTTATACAATATTCACGTATATGTTATCACCAATTCATACAGCACAGTCCCAGTTATAGTGAGACTGACACTAACTTTCACAGCTTAATGAGAACAAGCTTTTCCTTCTAGATTTTAAAGATAGAAGGGCCCAATTAAAATGGTCTAGCTGAGCTGCAGAACACCAACAGCCATAGAAAGTCATCCAGTCGTTTCCGTGTCGAGTCAAAGTAATTCACAGCTGCACTAGCACATGTATCTGTCAGAAAGTATCCAGTTCCATTTAAAGATTTTGCCCAGAGAGCAATATATCCTTTTCTGCTTTTTGTTTTTCTCATCTAGCTTGATGTTTGTATGTCTTTGTTTCATAAAGAAATTTCCAGAGTCAGGTATCTTTCCCTCACACAGGACATCTTAGGCATCAGTAGTTACTTTTTAACTTTCTCTTCAGCATATTAATATTTATAGACCGTATTTATAAATTAAAGAAGAAAATCTCAAAAATATGCTGCTTAGTCATTGGGGATGAATAGCATGACTCACAAAGACTTAGATGGTAACAAAGTTAATACGAATCATGCACTGTACCAAATGTTCCCTTATCCAGGATCTAACAATCCCCCAAATTTTGCTCTCTGTGAAGAACAAAACTGCTCAATATGCCTCATGTAGCTTGGGTTATAAGACTGTTTCAGTCATGATGGTATGGCTAGTTTCCAGGATCGTATACAGGGCACACTGATGAGCATCGGACACCTTTTCATCCATTTTCCAAGCAATTTTTGATGGCCCATCATCCTGGGCACCTGTGAGTCACAGTGCAGGCTGCTCACAGCTGAGTGGTGACGTACAGAGATTCCCACACAGTTATCATCATGTCAGGAAAAGGTTTGGTTTCACGCAGCATACATTTTGAATAAATGGTTTTCTGTATTTTCAAACTACTCAAAATACTTTATTCCAGCACCAGTATTACAAACCCATCCTTTTGGCAAGCATTACTTATCCTTGTACAGCTCCTTAACACTTCCCCTTAGTGGTTTAATTTTGGACAAATGACAGGTCCAACTCTTCCTGTCACTCAGGCAATGCTATAATGGAAGCATAGGATTCCCTTTAGGGTCTGTAGGCCATACACACTCTAACAAGTGTTCATGGACTCCTAAGGTATGCTCATACCACTAAATAAAAAGGCAGCCAAGGAGCACATCTGAGTGCCAGACCTATGACTATTTGTATTGCTTCACTGTTAGTTCAGTTTTAGATCTGTTTTAAAATTCACCAAAGAGCTCTCCGGAGTCTGCCATCCAGGGAGAAAGCTCTAAGCAGTGTTAACATAAGCCAGTCAACACCACTCAGCCTTAAAGGCAAAAACTATTGTCTGGCCTTCTTTTATTTAACAGCAACTAATCTTTTGTTCAGCCATAACTATAGGGACATTCCTGGGTGAGACAGAAGTACAGAAAACCACTCCTTCATTTTGCCTCAGTCAAGACTTAAGTTGAACACGGAAAGAAATCTTTACAAGCCATGTACAAGAGCAAAACCTACTCGTTTTTTTTTTCATTTGTGCTAAATGGAGAGGGAGAGAACTGTGAAACATGTTTGAGAAACCACCTGTGCTGCTTGCAAGGTCTTCATGCTCAAAGGGAAAAGCCAGGGGGAAAAGTGTTTGGATGCAGGTGAAGAAAATAAAGGTTCTGACTGAGTGGGGGTTGGTTTGGTTGGGTTTTGAGGAGGGGGTGCAGGGGACACATAACACTTCAAAATCTGACCTGGTTTCTCACAGTCTAGAAGATAAAATAGAAGATGAATTACATATCCAGATATTAGCTGCTACAAGCTTTTCATCTAAAGCCTGAAAGGCAAATATCATGAATTTTGTTCATCACTTTAAATTAACTCCAGGTAGTGAATTAGCTCAATGTAATTCTTGCAGTCTCCCTCCCCCCTCGCTTTCTTTCTCCCATCTTGAGCACTGTGTTAAAACAAAAAAAAGAAAAAAAAAAGAGTAACAAAATAGACCAAACAAATTACCCTAAATGTACAATTCCCAAGTGCCAGAGACTTCACACTCACATCCCTAATTCAATTGTTTCATACTAACTACTTGCCTATTCTAGAGCTAATTTAAAACCTAATGTTGGTGCCTGAATTTTCATATTTAAAAGCAACATTCCATAGAAGACCCTTTTTTCTTTTTTTTAAACAGAAAGACTCTGCAGCAGCTGTCAGAAGATCTGTGGTGTCTAAGATCAGTTTCCATGGATATAAATAATTAGCTATATGTTCTTCTCCACCAGCACAAACTTCTTGGCCCAGTATGATTAATTCCCTGCTGCCAGCATACATCACAGACACAAGTATGCCTTGCATTAATTTTAAGGGGAACTTGGACAGAAAGGTTCATTTTGCTATCCTATGCCACAGTTTTTAAATCCTGTCTCCTCTCCCTGTTCCTGTTTATTGCAAAGCCTTTAGTTTTGCCATATCTTCCATCTATCCTTGTATTTTTACTGATGTCCACAGCTATGGTTCAAGTTATATAGTTTATCATATCAATTCATAATTCAAGTCAGTAACATCACTAGTGCATAAAACTTAATTTCAGTGGTTATCGACAATGAATGCCAAGCGAAATGAAAAAGGTACGTCCATTACTCATTCCCAGAAGCCTCTATCCAGTGTTTCATGCCCCTACTCCCAACCATGTCACTTGGTGAGGAAAACTAACAATTCTTAGTCTCAAACAGTAGTAGTAGCTCAGCTAGTGATGAAACATTGTTCTAATCCTACAGAGTTAGCAAAAGAGAGTGAAACAGACTGGAAAGACTGATGTCAAAATTACTTTCCACATAGATTAAAATAGAAAGATTAGAAGACTAAATAGGTTTCTAAAATCAGCAATTTAAAACAGAGAATTGTGATGAAAATCTTCATATTCTGCATGTGGATGAGAAGGAAAATGAATAGCAGACAATTAATTGGATGGCTCTCGTATCATTAGAAAATGGGGAAACTTCAAAAATGCTGCCCAACTGCAATCTGTGCACTTTTCTTTCTCTCCTTTTATACAAAACTCAGGGACGAGGAAAAAATCTGAAGTTACAAAAATGACAAACTTAAAACAGCATGTAGAGAAGGAGGAGATCATACTCTAGAAACAGACACACACAAAATCAGGACGTTAAGAATAAAATTAGGAGACCGTTAATTGTCATAAGATACAGTATTTGGGCTCATAAACAGCAGTTAGATACCGAATGGTAAACTGGTAGTCATAGATAGGATTTTAAATGTTTTGTCCTTCCATTATTTTATAAGGTGCTGAGAGGAGCAATTTTCCAGGAAATTTCAATACTGAACATACTGCTCAATACCAGGACATCTGTGTGGGAAGATACATTTGGAGATTCAAGATACAAGGCAGACAGCTTCAAGTCAACATGAACATCAACTGAATCCAATTACTACTAAGTAGAGAAATCCACTGATGACCTGGTTTCTGAACTTCGCTATCAGCTATAAATCTGTCGATTGTAGAAAAGAAACACAGCTTCTTGAATAATAAAAGCTCCTCAGGGGTGTTTTCTTGCCAGGCGTGGCTCGTATTAGTACAAAAAATATCGTTTGGCAATTAAATAAAGAAAAATCTTGAGTTGCCTTAGAAATCAGTAATCAGTGGTCAAGAACTGAATTCTGTCCCTTTCCTGACAAGGAAAGCAAACAACATATATATCAGTTTATTATACCTTAACCTTTTATCAAAATTTTTATTTTAACACAGTAAGGTTTTTGAAGGAGGAGGAGAAGGAAGAAGTTAAATACAGTATAATTTGCGTTGAAATCCTGGCCCTACTGAATTGGGCAGTTTTGCTACTAAGCTTAACCGGGACAGGATTTCACATATATTTTATGTGAAATAATCTTAGTCAAATTTCACCTGCAGCTATTTATGGGTATAATCCAGAGCCCAACTGAAAGATTCTGTTTTGTGTGGATTTTGCATGAGAATCTGAACAGCATCTTGGTTTAGCCTTTTTTTTTTTTAAACAAAACCAAGCAAATAAAAATCCAACAAAAAAAATCCACAAAGAAGGAAGGAGAATGGAAGCGAGCAATAACTAAAATTCCAGAAATCATAGGCCACTTAATTAATACTGCAATGTCCTTGGTTTATCAGTCAGTACTCTATGTTGCACACCTCGTTTCGTTCACTCCCAGAATGCAATGGGAAGAAGGAATTTTGGATATCTGAACGCAACACCAAACCATGGGGGATGGAAAACGTCAAGTCAAAAGAGACCCAGCTGATTGCTTCCCTGTGTACACACTTTAAGTTTATTCTTATTATGGTTAACTGCAGAATGTGTGGTGCTTGGGAATGGGAGTGATGTATCGTCTGTGAGGATGCAGATTAAAATTAATCCGGGTTTTCATTAAATTAGTAGCCCTAATAAGGTCAACCAACTAAGAAAGGGTGATATCACTATCTTTCAGATGAAATTTCTGAAATTCGCCTCAGTTAAAATTTCCTGTATGGGAATGGTGAAGGTCACCACACTGATTAAGAGGACGGCCAGTTCATTTTGGAATTAAAACCCCCTGCAATTATGAGGCTTTAAACATAGAAAACAAAAGAGGTTTCAGAAGGCTGAGAGCAGTCCACACTGCACCTGACAATGATGCCAGCACTTCACACAGTAACGTAACTTTTGCAGGGGCCAATGAAAGCAGTAGAACAAAAATCCCACCAATGATTCCCATACGGTCTGTAGAGTATCTACCAGGTAACACGTCCTCTGAAGGCAGCGTCATAAGAAATATAACAATACACATGCATATGCCTGAATCCCTTGTTTTTAAAGCTTAAAGATGCACGCTGTATGGTAAAGTGCAATTCAAAATGGAAATGGGGGGGAAAAGTGAAGTTGCTCCTTCGAGCTGCAGCACTATCCACAGCTGATCATCTACTGTCTGCGAAATCAAGGTCAGAGCATTTCCAAAGAGACAGAAATCAGGATTGACCTAAAAAAACCCCAAACAAGTCAAGTATGCTATACCTCACAAGCACTGACTATATAGCCCTTACCGCAAAATGTTTATGATCTAAATGATAATTAATTGCTTAAGCCACATTCTTTTGTTCTCCCATTGACCATTACCCAATAAATTTTTAATGCAAGTTGACATAGGTAAAGAGCTGCAACTAAACATCTGCTCACCTGATCCAGGAACAGGCTGATTTGATCAGGCGGATTCGGGCATCACAATAACATCAAACAGCACACATAGATTGGCCCTATGTTTATGAACTTCAGCTTTCCTGAACACTTGGCTATGACCCATAATTTCCATTCACTTCACTTCAGCCAGTCTTCCCTGGTGATTCTTTCTTTAAAATGCAAGAAAAATAATCAGCCCAGTATTTTGAACTGCAAGCAAGTCTAAGAAAAAACTGCAGTTCCTGCTCAGAGGGAAAAAATGTGAAACAGAGAATGAAATCCATATAATAAATTATTCCACAAAAGCCATGTAATCCTCTGAATTATGCTCATATATTTTCTGGTTTTCATTTTATATGGACATTGACCAGGGAAGCTATTTATACAGGAACATTTTCACACTGTCTGCAATTTGCATGCTGTCAGTTTTGCTGCTGACTTTGAAATGGGAAGTAGAATAAGACTGACATCTATGGTGTGCAGATCATGGTGTGTTGGGCAGTCCACAAAAGAATTGCTTATCAGAGTCTCTAAAGGTGTAAAAATATGTTAATTTGTTCCTAGGACTGTGCATACTGAAAATACTAACAGTGCTAGTGCCACCTCCGAGAAAAACAGAGATTTTGAAGTTAGATCATGAGATAAAATTCTCCTCTCCTAACACTACAAGCAAAAACATGAGGTTTTGAAATAATTTATAATCTTGTGGGAAGCAATATTGCTTTATTGTTGTTTATAAAAGAAAAAAAAACCCCTCAGTAAAAATAGAAAAAAAGAGAAGAAAAAAATTGTTTCTCTCTTTTGAGCTTCCCAGAGCTGAGCCTGCTATATTATATGCCTGTGCAGTAGGAATCAGAGTGGGGTTTGTTGGGTTTTTTTTTTTAATAATATAAGAGTACTCGAACTCTATTTTGAAACTGGGACAGTACTTGTGCCAGCTACGCTGCCAATGGATTGATTAATTTCTCATTGACACAAATGGCCTGAGTAAGCTAAGGGTGGTTGTTCATTTCCTGCTGACAAGTAGGTTTTGAACCCAAAATTTTTTTGAGTCTTATCTGGTTTTGGAACAATTCTTAAAGTAAATCTGATGGGATATATTGTGCAACCTAAAACCAAAACCGAAAATGAAATAACATTGTAAAGGAATCTGGCTATTTCTGAATGTTAAAGCGTCTGCAACAGAGAGCAAGGATGATTATTTGTACCTTACATCTGAGGAGATAAGAGGCCAGAGAAGTTAAGACCAAAGACAGCTAAAATGATACTGCCCAAATGTAATACACAGCAATTCTCTGGCTGGATAGGAAAATAATGAGAAAAAGGAAAAAAAAATACTGAAAAATTGGCAATAAATAGCATTCTCAATTCCCCAGTGCCAGTGAATAACAGAACTGCAAATAGGATGCCCAGGCGTCCTAACTTGCACGCTAATGCCCAATACCGTCAACTTAGCACACTTGCAGAAGTATTCTTATCCATTAATATTGCCAGTTACTGAATATCATTTCAACCCAAACCAATGCATGTAGCTACATATTATTTCTACATTTTGAAAGCAAATCTATCAAGAGATAAATAGGAGTCTTGGATAAACTGTCTCCAGTGACTTGTGCAGCACATTAGATATCCTCTGTTGGAAAAGCAGTCCTCTCCCTACGTGCAGCCACCGAGCGTAACACATAAACCACCTAAGCCGTGGCACGTTAATGTAAACCAAAGGAAAGGGGATGATACCTCAGATAAAGCACTTTGAACAGGACAGCTGCAATGTTTGATATATCGAGATCATTACAATGCTGATTTCCTTCCTCCTGAAACTGGGAAAAACTACAGGAATGAAAGGTTACCAAAGAGCTAATGGGTTAGTAGGTGGGATTTTCAGCTGGAAACTCTTGCACCGCTGGATTCAAAGCGAACCTGTTCTGGCCTTGCCTTTCTCATGTGACTTCACTTAGATGGCAACATTTTAGTTTTAAACTCCATTGAGTACTAGATATATTTTGGGTACTGAACATTTATAATTAAATATGTTTATACGCTACTGTATTTCAAAAGATGTGGCATAAAGATCAGAGCGCTGAAATAATTTGATTCATGCAATTTAACCTGGATGTTGTATTTCAGGTATCAAATACTCAAAACAGTACTTTCAACATGTATTTTGCAGCCAACCCAGAGAGGAAGTGTGCTTCAGTAAAATACATTTTACTACATTCTCCAAGTTAATAGGTACAGTAAAATTATACTATAACTGACAAAACACCCATAAATGTGATTAGAATTAAGCTTTTTATATCAAAGCAAAAGACAGGGCAAGAGCCAATTAATAAATAGTTGATTATTACATTTAGCCCAGTGAGTAATCCAGGCAGTTTATCTCTAAATTTTGATGTCTATCTATACACCACTATAGATTTTCAGATGTTTTCTTATTAAATTGGCCAACAAATCAGTTTTTACTGGGCACCTTGTCAAAGGTAATGCAGGTTTTTAATGCAATGACTCACAATTTTTTTATAATCTAATAACAGTGGCCTGAAATTGAATACAAATCTGAAAATTCACTTTGTGATTAAGACTCCACAGCAGCACGATATTTGGAGACAAGGTGAAACCCCACATTTTTATGTTCTAAGATGTTTTCTAGCCCAATGAACATGTACAAGCAATTATTATACCAAAACTGTTAAAATGTTGCCATTTAGCTACAATTCATGTACTTTAATACATTTGTCTGCTGCCTGGTTGACCTCAATACAGTTTGGTCAATAATTTCCCAAGGAAGCTATTTGGGATATAAAACATCATCTGAGTGGGAAAAATATTGTAATCCATATAATACATATATTTTCATTTTTTTAAAAAAAACAAACCACCAAACCACTATTAAGAAACTATATTGTTTTACAGAATTCATACGTTGGGTACAACATGCTGTAGGGTTTTCTTCTTTTCAACATCTCTCCAGCCTTCCTCCACACTAAAATCTGAAGGCTTCCCTTGTAATAACAACAGTTTTTAATGTGAGCCCAACTCTATGAGGATATACACGGCTATATAAATGCACAACTTCTGCCTGTCAATAACATTTTCAGAGGAAACCAGCAGTAAGGGGAAAAAAATAGGTGAAAAAAAAAGAAGACATATTTTCAAATTTAATGACTCTAATATATACACTCTAATAAACACAGTAATCACAGTTACAAGGGTCCAGACAATTCTGGTCATTTTTTTAAATTTTCTTGGAACTAAAAGACAAAAGCTACAATATTTCCACCTCCCCTTCTTTGAAACAACAATTCATTTTAGTGTTGATATTGGAGAGAAAGTTACTTCAGAAACTCTTCAGAGGATATTCTTTTTGTGGAATTTATCAAGTCACATTACATGTAGCATTGGCATAGTTCTCTATTTTTATTTTTGTGTCCTGGTTTCATTTCCAGTCAGAATGCATACTTTTTGTTCAATAAGCTGCAGAAGCAATTAATAATCTTCATCCTTTCTCTTAAACCAGAATATAACAAACTGCAAGTCTTGAAAATAAGTTCTTCTTGTATAGCACCCATTATGTCACAGAAAAAACTCCAAAATAAAGCTTAGATGAATTTTCTTAAGTGAAGCTGTGAAAATTTACCCAATGTGTAATAGACTCTTATAATACATAGGTTTTCCATAATTCCGATTTTGATTTGCATTCTCAACAGATAAATCACAAAAATCAATGCAAGTTTTGACTCAAACACGAGCTTAATGTCTGAGTGTGCACTTCCAAGAAAACATAAAGAATTTTAAAGAAAGAACTCAGCCAAAATCTACCAATTTACCTCGACCTAATATCACACACACAGTAACCACAATATCATACACGCTAGTCAGTTTTGCTGAGCTTGCACAGAAACATCTTTCAAGCTATTTGACAGCATGATGCAATTCAAGCAGGTATCATTCAAATATTTACACTATGATTACTTAGATAAAGTTTCAATCATTTCTGTAAGCAATTTCAGGGGGAATCAAACTTGGAAAAATATGGAAATTACTACAGCACTACACGTCCACGCTTGCACAAATACCAAATTTAATGTGCAGCATGAATCATTTTTAGCCCTACTAAGAGCTTGAAATAGAAAGAAGCTATCTAGAATTTTTAATCAAAGCAATTTTTTGAGGATGCAAACCACTCCATAAACCAATAAATAAACAGTCTGAATGGACAAAACATCAAAAATCAGACTGCTTCAGCATAAGCATGTGCAGCCTGCTAAAATAATAATGGCTCTAGCAGGACTCAAGTATTCAAACCTATCTCCAAAGGTACCTGTGCAATATTCACGTTTGTACAAGAAAATTGTCTTTTCTATAGCCAATTGTTTGACTGGCATCAGCATGTCAGATATACAGTTTCCAACCGTGTACTTATGCCTGCCTGCTTGGCTAAGATGATGTAAGAATCCTCGGATTTCTCGTCTAATATAATCACCTATCTAGCTCAGGAGATGCTGCAGGAAAGCACGTAAAGTAATAGAATATAAAAAGCAACAGTTTCAACCAGCCAACTTTAGAAGGGCCAATTCTGATTTGATTTATACTGGTTTAGGTCAGAATCTCATTATGTCTACATAATAATCTATCTTCCTGACAAGAAGGCTAGGTGCCTTTGCAGGCCCAGACTGCTCAACAGTTGCTGCAATCCTACAAAGAAATGTTAACTTAGCTCTGCTGACTCATTTTAGCATTTGATTTATTTCAGCTGGCAATAAGAGGAGACAGGGAGTGTCTGTGAGAGGTGGAATTTGGCTGGGTAGCTGTCAGGTGGGGAATGCCTTTAGTTTGTGGGTTGCCTCCTTATTACCCAAAACTGTGTCACCTTTGCTTGGGTGCAGCGGCCACGGTGCTGTATTCCAGCCTAAAGGAGCAGGAAGTTTGGGAAGAGGAGATGAACTCTGATGGCACACCTTCCAAACCAACGCACTGTTTGCATTCGCACATTAATTATTGTTTATATTTGCCTCTAATCTGCATATGTATTTTAAATGATCCACCAAAAGTGTGCTCTTACAATTAAGAGTAATCTTCAATTACTTCCAGCCAGTGTGTAGTCTCGCCTGCCAATTAATTACAGAGTTCATGAAAAGTGTTTACAAATTAGGCAATTGAAAGGCTAAATACAGCAGAGGAGTCATTCTGATGAGGCAGGAAATAAAAATGCCCTAAGGTAATTTATGAATCTGTTCTTGTGTCCACAACCAAAGACTGAAGGGAACGTACTAAAACTCAGCTGGCAATATTCCAGGGTGCCAAAATGATGTTTTATACATAATAGGTCTCCACAACTTGTAAGATTTATAGCGCATTCTGAAATATGAGGCTCTTAATGGCGACAATACATCAGTCCTTGTTTTACAAGTTACAAATGCTTTTTAAGAGCCTTTTTCCTAACAGTGTTTTGACTTCATAACAGCTGTAATTAATGTTGACAGGAGCTGTGCTCCCTAATTTTTCACGCTTTGTAGCAAGAAAGATGTACCATCAGTGATTTAAAAGTTAGAGAAAAAGGGGAACTTATTGTAGGAAAGTACCTGAGTTATTCATTTCAGTCACCTACAAATACATTTTATAATTGTTCTGATAAACTTCTATTCCTTCTTCAGACTGCCCCTAACAGTCTGACTAGAATTGCTAGGACTGTTCTTCTAATTTCTAACCTTAAATGTTTTCATGCCAGTTTATACCCACTTACTTTTGTGCCAACATTGTCTCCTAAATTAATCAGGTAAGATTTTTTTTTTTTTAGAAAAGACATAATTATATCATGGAATTCAGTGCCACAAGATGCTGGAAGTATAAAGGGATAAATTAGAAAATGTGTATTTACATAAGAAATATATAAGCTCAAAAAAATGATCAGATAAATTAATGGAAGTCCATCAAGGGCTACTACAAATGCATATATAACTTCCTGAAGTTCCCGCACTTCAGAGTGAGAATGTAAAGTAGGAAAAAATACAACTCTGCACTTGTCATTTCCTATATTATTGCCATAAGCATCCAATACTAGCTACTAGCAAAGAAAAGGCACTGGGATAGAAGATAACTCCTGGACTGTCCCGGAACAATATTTTCCATGTAAATATAAATCAAGCAAAAGCCCTCATCCTAGTCAAAGATTCTTCTCCACTTAATTTTTTTCACTTTATCTGAATTGCCTAAAAGAAGCCCCCTTCACTCTAAGTATTGAAATATGTTGAAGGTCTTCAGTGCAGTCATTCAGCTCCGGGGCCCCCAACACAAGAGGGACATGGACCTGTTGGAGCGAGTCCAGAGGAGGCCACGAAGATGGTCGGAGGGCTGGAGCACCTCTGCTATGGAGACGGGCTGAGAGAGTTGGGGTTGTTCAGCCTGGAGAAGAGAAGGCTCTGGGGATGCCTTATAGCAGCCTTCCAGTACGTAAAGGGGGCCTACAGGAAAGCCAGAGAGGGACTTTTTAACAAGGGCATGTAGTGATGGGACAAGGGGTAATGGATTTAAACTGAAAGAGGGTAGATTTAGCTTAGAGGTAAGGAAGAAGTTCTTTTTGGGGAGGGTGGTGAGGCACTGGAGCAGGTTGCCCAGAGAACTTGTGGCTGCTCCATCCCTGGCAGAGTTCAAGGCCAGGTTGGATGGGGTTTTGAGCAACCCGGTCTAGTGGAAGGTGTCCCTGCCCATGGCAGGGTGAGTTGGAACTAGATGATCTTTAAGGTCCCTTCCAACCCATTTTATGATGGCTAGAATCTGATGGAATATAATTTTCTAAGAAAATTAAGGATAGCAGTTATTAAACACTTTTTTCTTTCAAGGAATTATTGAAAAATCCTCTACATATTTAATAAGAGCAGCCAAAACCAGGTCCATGATGCAACTGTTCATAAGCGATGCCTTAAATAGCAACCTTTTGATTAGCCTTGGCCATGTGAAAGCAGTTTTCCTCTAGATTAATTGACTTTTTCAATTACTATACAGAACGCTGAATGTGACTTGACAGCAGTTGATGTGACAGTAACAACAGGACCAATCCTTGTTTCTGATCCATGCACTCTAAATGTATTGCCATGGAAACATTTATCCCTTTACCCCTTTTATGCCGAGATTCGTTCCCTTGAACATGTCCAGATACGTAAGGCTGTTGGCCTGTATATTTTAACAGTTACTGAGGGAGAGACTGGGGGGCCACAGGAAGAGAGACGGGATGCTTATATAGCCTGGAGCAATATGTTTATGAAAATCCCCTCACAGCGAACTATGTCTCTTCCTGACTGAAGCAGGCTCTCAATGTTGCCCCTAAACTATGATCAACCACAGATTTTTGACAAGTATCAAAACACATTACCATGTAGAGTTAGCAGGCAGGCGGAAAGTCCTGCCAGAAAATTGTATCTCCTGGCAGATATACTACAGCAATGTCTTCTTTATAATTCAATGGGAATTAATGCAGGCAACAGGTGCAAAGCTGTCTCTGAAACACTGATTCCAGCTCAAATCTCCAAAAAGCAGTACATGCTTCTCCAGAGACCAAGGTAGGCGAATTATTAGGCTATGGCAGGATTAGGGAGTAAAGGCTGTTATCTCTTCTCAATGAATATTTTTTATTATCTATAAATAATAGGATTTTGGTTGTTGGGTTTTCACAGAAAATAAAATACTAATGGACCACAAGGGGTCTCTAACTGCAGGTTTCAAGCAGCATCTGTGCTTTCAGCTGTAGTCTGGAAACACTACCTCTAATGGTAACACAGCAAGACCAAAATACTGATTTCCTTAAAGTCCTTAGCAGAATTCTTCGAGGTCTAGCAGCTTTATCCCTCCAAGTCAGAGAAAGATATTCATCTAGAGATGAGTGTGAAAGCTATTCCCTTGCCTGAAAAAAGTTTCTTATTTGTAGTTACATATTTGTATTCCAGAACTATCTAAAATATAAAATTACATGTTTTAATCAATACTCAATATTAGTCTTTGTATAAGAGGTATTACAGTTGCTTGATATAATAGAAATTAGGTCAGCTTCAGTTTATTTATAAATGCATGCTGTTGTCATTTAGATTTTTTCAGGAAGAAACAGTCTTTGTTTACATTAAGTGACTGTTTCTGGACTTTAATTCCTATTTAGTATTTTTGCCTTGCAAAGGTTTTTGTAGTATTTCTTATCCTGAAAACTTGGAGCATATTGGCTTATTTTTTTGTATCCCCAGAAAACGCATCTATCCAATTCAGGCTGTTTTGGGGCTGAACAGTCTCCTGTTCTCTGCATCCTATAGAGGTTCGAGTTCATGACTGGAACGTAAATCAAAATGCTAAAAAGTGGTCTGCACGTAGGCTTTCCAGCTTACCCAAAAGACACTCCTTCGGATGCATGATACCCCTCAATACCTTACCGTAGCATTAAATAGAGAGAAGCACAACCCCTCCTAAATCACTTAAAACATCCCCGCGTCAGCAAAGTGCTGGCTGGTAATTTCCCATCGGACTATCTGCAGAGCCAGATGCAGAGATCACCACCATCCATAAACTGCAGGCTAAACACCTCTAGCACTGAAACCCAGGAATTCCGAGGTTTAGCTGTTTGCCTTTCAAGTTTAAGATTAAATGCAGAAGAGGAAATGCAGTTATTAAAAGAGCTGGTCACATGAAGTAGTATATGCTATATCACAGGATAAAGATACTAAACTGGATCCACCTGCCATTAAACAGAAAATAAAATCTCCTACTGACAACTGTCTTCAGATAAGACTCATTGTTTTGAAATTGAAACTGCATATATACAACTCTAAAATGTGCTTCAATATCACAAAAGCTTATCTGGAGAGAATGAGGATTTTGGAGTAACATGTCTGGGAAGATTCTGGAGCAAAGAAGATACAGCAGTTTTCAAGAATACTTCACTAACTTAAGTGAGGAATTTTAATTATGTTTCTGCACTACCTCAATGTTATGAATGAAGCCATCTTATACATAGAAGTTTTCAGAATTCAAATAGTTTATTGTCATAAAGCCAAAAAGAAAATTAAAGATGCAAAAATCTGGAGAGCCTTATCAAATTCCACTTCTAAAAGGAAGGAAAAAATAAATGAAAATTTACCAAAAGGGAGCAGGTGTTACTCTATGAAGTGACAGTAGAAGAAGTGAGAATTACAACCTGAAAGGAGCTTAGCTCAGAGCCACAATTTTAGGCACTCAACACCTACAATTAGGGTCAGAGTTAAAATAAGTTACCTGATGTGTGAAAGCCTAATACATCCTATTGGACATCTTCCCAGTTAAAACCTAGCTTTCAGTATCAAACCCTGAAAAAAAAGGAACATACGCTTCTGTTTCAGGACACTGAGCAGTCATTGGTCAGTGACTTTTCAAAAGAATATTTTTTTTTTAATATCAGGATACGGAGATAAATTCAACCTCAGTATCCTGCAAAAATAAGACTTTGGTCTGCAAAATATCCCCTAATGGCTTGTTTTAACGTCAAAACATTTCTATGTCTCATTTCAGTACTACTTTTTATTTGATACTGTATTATCATTGCTATTATAAAGCCAGTTCAAAGCAAAATTAAACAAATACTTTTATCAACCCCACCCCACACTGTCATTAAAAAAAAGACAAAAAGAAGGCCTCGTTTCCTTTCTACCACAAGTATTTAAAAAATGCTATGCCTTCAATCAGATTCAGAAGGAAAGCAACATTTTAGTTCAGAACTTCCATCCTTCACACAGCTCAGTGTGTAGCACTCTCACCTGGATTTCTGAATATACCAATAGAATGTCACCAAAAATGTACACGTGCACCTGAATTTGATAGTCAATAAATATTTTATTGCTGGAAAGAATTGCCCTTGGATCCATAAAGTGTTACTGTTATTAAGTGAAAAATATGTGATTGTTGTGGAGGCCAATTGTTGCCTAGCTTTGCAGAATCTATCATAGCAATTATGCTGCTATGTGTCATCAGTTACAAGTTACTTTAATGACTTGTTTGCTAAATCTGACTCCTACCTACAAAAGTGTTTTAATTCATTAATTTGCAAAATACCTTAGTATATAAGCATCAAAGCTGTTTTAAGAGCTACAGAAGTGTCATCCACTATAGAAGTTAACTGCAAATTAAATTGGGAGTGGGAAAGAGGAGGGAAAAATTATAATGGGTGTTTATACACAGCTGAACAGAAAAGCAGGGTATTGAGTCAGAAAAGTACATTTAAACTAATGTAGGCTTTCCTTCAATTAAGTGCACTGACTAGGATTAACTCACTGTTAGATTTTGACTTGGCACTTGGGCTTGTTTATGGGAATAGCTCTTTGGGTTGCTCTTAAGTCAAGGAAACCTAATGTCTGCCACTGGGAGACCATATGTTCCACCCCACTCAAACCCATCAGGCATCAGTAGGTGAGCACTTTTTTGAAGGAGCGTGTCTAAAAATATCATAGCGAAGTGAAATCTCTCCCCTCAGAGACACTCAGCTGCAGAGAAACCCACCTCCCTGAGGTTTTGGGGAAGCACAATAGCATGAAGATACAGATGAGTCCTGGTGAATGAGATCAGCCACAAGACAGAGCACGCTGTATTTCAGCAGTGGCTATTATCACCTCTGGAAGAAATAAAAGAGCTGGACAGCCTACAGATCTTTATATTTCTGAGAGCTTCAAATCATTGTCAGTCAGAACAAGGAGAACTGCCTGAATAAAAGACATTGTTCTCCCAGAAAAGCACAAAGACTCCAAACTGGTAGCAGAGCAAAGAAGAAAGAATTGATGCTCCCACACTATCCGTAACCTCAGAGAAATAATTTTTTTCTACTTACTAATTTTTTATATAAAGAGATTTATTCTCATTCCCTCTTATGTAAGTAATCTCCTACTTAGGGCATTATCAAAAGTGAGAATAAACAGTGCTGGAATTTAAGGAATTTGGCTTCTAATGACCGTTAGTAGCTACTGCATTTAATTATTTTTTAAATCCTTCTTAGTAGGGAGAACTGGATTATGATCAGATTGCAGAGCAATAACTTTGGAAGTGACCATGCCAGCCTCACCATGTGAACATGATATATGGTGTCAAGCAACCATAGGCAGTAGCTATGGTGACAGGAATTAAACTTCAAAAAGGGAATTTCACATTGCACAGGACATAATGCTGCACTATGATACCACTGATTTACACAGGTGTGCACATGAATACAATAGCCTCAGGGACGGAAAAAATTACAGCTAAGTTAGATGAGGCAACACCAGTAATGTGTTTATTTAAAAGGTGATTTTTGTTAGTTAACTGTTTTCCCTGTATATCGCACCTTGAACATCAGTGCATGCCGCCAACTACTAAGCTTAACAATTTATTAGATACAGCACATTGATAATTTCTCTAAGTCTTAAAACAGGCTGAATCAAAAGTGAAGGAAGGCACTCCAGGGAATTCCTGGATGACTGTTTTTTCAACTAACTTCTACCCTCCTTTAAGCAGTCATGTTGCCTGAGAATCTACCTGAAGGTGGGAGATTATGTTGTTGCAGAAACTGAACATCATGCAACTCTTAATAGGCAATGGAAGACCTGGAATTAGAATGGAAATAATTTTGTAGCCCCAGCTATAGGATTCTGATCAGCTCCCTCAGTAATTACAGAGAATAAAGAAAGAGCAATTTAAACAGAGACCAGGCAGAATCATTAGTGTCATTGCACAATCTCCACGGAACAGCTTTGTCAAACCAAAAAAGGTAGACCTGCGTGCTTAGAAGAAAAACCTGTTTGTGCCATTCTGAACTTTAACCGGCAACAGTAAAATAAATCTGCCTCTGTAGAGAGGGACAGAGGAAAGGAAACTTCTGATGGAGCTGAGTAATAAACTCCACCAGCTTCTCTTTATCATTTGAGTTTTCTTGAAGAGGGTCCTTTCCAAAGAAAAAGACATATTGCAAGTACCGAACAACATACTGTACTTAATCATGGCTTTGTGATGCCATCAGGCAGGTTTTAAACATTAGCAGGGACTGTAATTTTCCTTGCAGTGCCCACAAAAATGTGTATTTTCAGGGAAAAAAATAGACAGAAAGACAGTCACATTTGACACTGAAGACAGAGAGCCTGCGCCTAATGGGCTGGAGAAAAAGTCTAAAAGCAGTTCATCTCTTGGAACCCCCTGAATGACCCTTGTAATGCAGTTGTGGCTAGCAAGACATATTGCTACAAAATGGGCAAGGGACAATTGTGTGAAGGACAGTTAAAACTTGCACACTTGGTCAGTTTTTCAAAATATTTTGAGGCAAGACATCAGCTTGCCTCCTAATTCATCTGAACAGCCTAATACAGCCACCTTCAGTACTGTTAATGTATTAACATACATTCTGGCAACCAGTTTAATGCTAAACATGAAGTGCATAGCAAACAGAGCTCTAAATGAGATACATTATTTTCTATCTGTATTCAGACTTCGTGTGCAAACCACAGACTGGTGTAACCCTGTAGTTACTGCCAACACATTACCAAGCCTTACGACCTTACGAGGGTTGTACTTCCTACAACCCACAACAGCATCACACCACTGATCTCCTTATGCCACAGCAGCGTTAACCAGGAAAAGCAAGCAGTCGTAACTCCCTAGGTAGCCGTGTTCAGACGTTGTGAAGGGGACATTCACGTAACCCACCAGTGACTTCAACACTATGACAAGCTTAGGACAGATGCAGCGTCAGACATTGCCCCTTTATTGCTGGACACTGCTTTGAAAATAGTACAAGCTCTCCAAAACAGAAGAGATGACCAAGTGACAGAGGGATTATTTCTTCACCCAAGCTCCAGAGATCCTTTACTTTCCATGATGGTGCCCCACAACGTCGAGCACACAAAATCTAAGTACAAATTCAGCTTAGTAGAGTAGCAATGAATGCTGAAATCCTTACACTAGCAAGTTTCTTATTGAAAGACCTGGCAGTACTACTTCACAGCTAAAGTGCTACCCAAAGCAGAGCAAAAACCAAAACAAAACAAAAAGGAAAACAAAAGGCGGCAAAAAAATGCAGCATGGACAATTCTCCTATGAACGTTGTTGCTTTTCATTCAATGTAGATACACAAAACACTCGAGTTTTGGGGTAGGTATGTCCCTATTCAGGAAGAAAAAGGACCAAAACCACAACGAGAAGATGAGATTGGCCACTATCTGCCCTCGGGTGTGCTGAATACACCAGCCTCCCTAGTAATGAAGGACAGCAGCAGTGGGAAGCATGGAAACAAACAGCTTTATTTTTCTTTCTGTTGAGAGGAGGAGGTTGCAATTAAGTTGGTGAAACAACTAAATGAGAGGGTGTGTGAAATCTAGAGGGGGAGGGAGAGTAGGGTGAAGTTTTTTCTTTGTGTTGTTTACAAAGCCCAGCATTGGTAAGCTCTGAGAAGGGGCAGTGACACAGTGACAGTTTCCCACCCTGCAGTGCAGGACTGTCTTTACTGCTACCAGCTGTGGAGCAAACAGAAGACTACGTCTCCCTCTGGCATATGCTTTCTCAGCAGCAGCATTCTCAGTTGTCCCTTCTCCCTCAGGAGCATTTCAGGGAGAACTGAAGGAGTGAAATAACTGGGACTACATCCGATTTGCCAAGCCTCTTCTCTCTCTATGATCTGCAAGTCAGGAAACAGATTGACTGTTGCGTGCCAGGCTGTTCGCAACGCTGGTAGGAAGAATTGGGGGGTTTTGCCATAGGCTCAGAGAACTAGGTTAAAATAAATTAGCAACTTTTAGGCTAAAAGAATTTAAAAACTATTTTCTGATAACAAAAACAATTTCCAACCACCTAAAGCCCTGCATCATTCTCACATTTCCCAGAACAGAAGCCTGTTTTAAGGGGAAATTATCTCCAGAAAGAGGACTAGGTGTTTTGCACCCCCTTATTCCCTTAGAGAAGATGGCTGTAATAATTATGAAGATCCCAGTAAAACAGGAATAAGGATATTGCATCCATCTCCCCATAGTAAGCACTCATCAGCAAGAAAGGTCATCACTGACCTTAATATTGTGGTTCGGAATACACATGAAAATCTAGAAATCACTGTTGAACTTACTGGCAACCCCATATGCACAGAGCCCTTTGGAAAGCAGGTCCATGTCTCTGTTAAGGTCAGTTCTGCCAGCAGTCTCCTCTCCCAGGGCTGGAGAAACTCCCAGCAGTCCTCCAACAAATATCCTACAATGAAACAAAAGAGAGGGTCAGCATTTTAGCTGTCCTGTTGTGATTTTCCTCAGCGTTCTGTGCACTCAGCAATAAAGGGCAACCTTAAAATTGCAAATCAGAGCTATATACCAATTCTGTTTGGCTCCACCACGGAAAGAAACTCCTGCACTACTTACCTCCATGAGCTCTCTGGCTGAGGACACCAGAACAATGGCTCTGCATTGAAATTTTGGCTGAAAAATATTAACAGTTTTAATTTAGCAGCTGCAGACTACTGCAGCAAAGTTGCATGAAAGGCAACTCATTCTTCTCTTTTCTTAACTATATTTCTAAGCAGGTCCTCACTGCTCTAACCTTTTTGGGGGGGATTATGGAGATTTCCCTGGCATTGATGAATGCAAACTCTGCCACAGATTTTAATACGTGGGATTAGTTTTAGGATCAGGGTTAAATCTTACCCTTCATAGCCTAAGAGAGGAGAAATCTTCGAAGACTTATATCAATCAGATCACTGGGGTTTTTTCTTCATGCTAAGCCTGTTTTTGTCTCAGTGGACTTTAGGAGCTATGAAGTATCATAATACCTGTTGCAATATATGTTTGCATGTGGAAACACTCAGGTAAATTCTATTTCAATCTATTCTAATTCTGGTTTTAAAATAACAACATCCCCTCTTACTTAACAGGCAACTCATTCCTGAAATGCATTTAATTTTGAGGTTCAAAGTACTGTCATTCAGGTTAAAAAAGTGATAATTTTACCCAAAAGCAAACAGAGTAGATAGGCTTTCTTTTTTTTTTTTTTTTTTCTTTTTATACAACACTAGAACAGCAGAACTTCACAAACAACTAAGGCAGAGAGGAAGCATCGAAGTCTTTTCTATCACTTGTTTTGAAAATAGACCAATCCCCCCCACAGCCTTCAAATCCTAGCACTCACCATTGAACTCAACCCCAAAATATATTTCCTGCTGCAATGGGTGGAGGAGCTGAAGGACAACAGATAAATCCATGTGCTGTGACGTATTCACTTATCTTGAATCAATAGTCATGAAATCAGCGGTACCGAGCTCTCACCTACGTGTAATAAATAGCAGAGATGAGGTGGACACACAACTTGCATCCACGGGGGTGCTATACGTCACCCCTTTACAGCTGGGGAGTGGCGAGAGAACAAATTAAGACGGTTTATGTGATACTGTGATAATTCTAGATGATTTTCCTTTTTATCCCTTCCCTTTCTGCTCTTAGCAAGATCAGTAACACTTGCCAATTAATGGGCATTTTATGAATACTAATCAAGGTGGAGAACATGCCTATTTGATGTAGATAGTTGATTTTACTGCACCAACTTTTCTGCAGGGCAAATGGAAACACAGGGAAGGCAGTCACCGGGAGAAGCGAGGCAGACCAGTGGAAGGAGCCCCCGGTGCGGCGGAGGGAAGGGGCATTGCCAGCACTAGCTTTGCCACTGGCCAGCTGCCTGCCTTTCCCTCTGCATCTATAAAATGGAGATAAAGGTGTTTACTGCAATTTAAAACAATTTGGGATGCAAAGCCTGTGTAAAATCTGTCTTGCAGTTTTGCATCACTACTAACAAGTCCACTGTCCGCAGTCCTATAGGAAAGATGAAAAAAGGAAATAGCAAAGTAACGGTTCCCTACTCTAGTTAGAAAATCATGCCACACCTCTGGGCCTTGAACACCCTACTCATCTCTGCTCATCGTTCTATGACTACCAAATTCTATTTAATATTTCATTAATGGCTTGGATGATGGACTAGAGTGTATACTTGTAAAATCAGCAGGAGGACAGGGGTTGCAAGCAGGCTGAGGGTCAAGATCAGAATCCAAAATGAACCTGATAAATTGGAAAGAGAGTTTTAAATCAACAAGATGCAGTTCAATAAAGACAAGCTCAAAGTGCTACACGGACTAAAGAGAAATCGAAACGTGTCTAAAACATGGCTTGGTGACCTAAGGTGGTCCCTTTCTGCCCCACCTAAATCCTAAAGTGGAAAAGTCATGTTTTTATCATGTACTGAAAATGTACTACATAAGATGGGAGTTAAGTGTCGTAAAATTTTGTGCTTTCATTTTATTTGGGGATTATTTCAACTTTCAAGAAATACCATTTATTTAGAGCAGGAAACGCAACAAAAATGGGGACCAAGCATATTAAAGCAAAGGTAGGTTGAATCTTTACATAATACTGAGATAGTGATCGAGGCAGGAGAAGCTGCATAAACCTAGAATGTACAAATCAATGCCAACACGGCCTGCTAAGTAGGACCTGGCAGATTACACTGGCACACACAAGAGGACTCTGGTCCATTTTGTGTTTGTTCATTCTTTCCCTCACTCTTGCCCTCAGTGCAGAAAGCATTCAGCCCTTGAATTTCAAGTGCCAGTGTATGCCAGCCCCTTTTCTGATTGCTGCTTCTTTGTTTAAATTACAAGCTCTTAGCAGCAAGCACCTTGTTTCATATTATGCTACAAAACACCCACCACTGTGCTGATGTTCTAACAAAGACAGACAAGACAATGGCATTTCAAAAGGCTGATTAAGAAAAGCCATTACTCATCTCCAGAGACTCATACAATTCCCCTCGGGAAGATAAATAGTGCTACAAATATAGGCCTTTGCGAATAAGGCACTGAGATGATAAGAACTTAATTTCCATAGGAGGAATGATATACATTGAAATTATAACTGCTTTTATTCTTGTGTGAACTTCCAGCCAGAATTTAGCTGCAGCATCACTAAGCAAAGGAAAAAAAAAAAAAAAAGGTAAGGTATTGTTTAAGTCATATTAAAACACATGGCAGCTATAAATTTCATGAGACTTTCATGAGTAACCACCATGTAATAAGAGAGTATGTAGTTAATGAAGTCCACAAGCCAGTAAGTTTGTTAAGTCACGTGGAACTGTCTGGCCTAACTAACCTTCTTTATTACATGAATCGTCCAAGATATAGTAGTGTCCTGCCTCAAACAGCTGAAACAAGGAAGGAAACTAGACAAAATACACAGTTCATGAGTTTCGAAATACTCATGAAGGCATGATTCCCTTTAAAGGTTTACTGGTATTACTGGAACTTAAACACGTGCAGCCAGAGGAGAAAAGGACTTTGGGTGTATAATCTGCAAAATTAATAGATGTTCAAAAAGACAAATAGATAAATGCTGTTTGCTAAAGGGAGAAAGGGAAAGTTCTTTCATGTTTACGCTATTGAAGCATTCTGCCTTCTGGTTTTAAGAACAAGGCCCACCTGGATTTTTGAGCATTTAGCAGCAGTGTCAGAGAACTATGCACTGTAAATAAAAATTCCATTTTAAGTGACTCCAGTACATTTTAACTTGTTTGTGGTCTTAAAATTCCACCGGGGAGGAAAGTTTGCATGGTAAGTGTTCTTCAAACAGCTATTTTTTTTCTCTTCCTACAGCTTAAAGATGTAACCATATATAAGAAATCTCACAGGCACCACATACAGCTATATGCATGCCCCACAGAATGTCCCTGCAGTGCAACTCCTACGACAGCCTTTCCATATTGCATGACATGCTTGACCTTAGTTCTGAAAAGCTGCTAGAACATATCACTCCATCACATTGAAAAATTTTTCGGTCCAAAGAGTCCTAGCACCTTTTCCATTCCAACCTTGGAAGCTGGGCAATGGACTTTATTCCCAACTGCACCAAAGGGACTACTCTGAAAAACTCTAAAGAACAACAGCATTGGATGTGAGGGATTCCATGAGGGAAGTCGGGCTGAATTCCGGCATTCTGATGGGAGAAAAGCAGTGATAGCCATCCCTTCAGCAGTCTTCAAAATGTTATTGTAGAAAATCTTATTTTTTTAAGACACAGCTCTCCAGTGGGGGATTGCTTTACTTAAAAAGATGACAAATGCCACCACAAGGCTGACGTGCCTGACTTTGCCAACACCTTCCAAAACAGAAATCACAGCTGACAGGCAAGACTGTTTCCACATTAAGACCTATAAAAAGAAATTAGAATGCCTTGGGGGGAGTCCTTTCCTAAACAATTGAATCTCAATTAGCAATTCCTCCTGCATTTTAAAAGACTTACCCAAAGAGTTAGAAATGCCTATTGGCTATTTGGTTGCTCAACCAGGAATGTCAAAATAAACCTCTTCAGACTTAAGTTCCTCTTACTTAGAGGAAAAAAAATATTCAAAAACTACAATTCTAGTATGCCTGATACTGTCAAAGCCCAACAAGACCCAGAAATATAGATTCCCTGGCATCAGAAAACATGTGGAAAGCTGTTACAACAGATGGGTTATTATAAAGACTCCTTTTAAAAAGAAGAAAAAAAAATGTTAGCCACTCTCAAGTATACACCTCATCTTGGTGTTCATCTAACCAAACATAACTTCTACTTTTTCCTTTTTCCCTGAAAGGAAATAAAGGTCTCAGAGTATCTTTAATGTGGGGTCCCTTTAAGCCTGCTAAACTGAAATGGCAGAACATCCATGCTGCAGGAAATTAATTAATTGTGTAAACTGCCAGCATGTGGAGCAGGTGGCTGGACTTCTCCTAACAGAACAGCATAAAGCCTGTGTTTAGATTTGGTTCCATAAAATATTACAAAATGTAGAGACTAAAACCACAACAGAACAGCATGGTTCTGCTCCATCCAGCACTGATTTCTCCAGACATGTCAAGCAGCCAGGAAGGGGGTGGGGTGTGAATTTAAGTTGTTTTTTCTAATAGCAAACACAGAAAATGGTACCAACATTCAGGAAGAGGATCTCCCACAAAGTAAAAATTGTATTTTCTTACTCATCAGGCTCATGTCAGGATTGTAGATTTGAATGACAAAAGGGACACACAGCTGCTACCTTTTATTCTGATGAGATTTGTGAAGCACAGCCAAAAGAGAATGAGCCCCATTCTCAACACCATTGCTAAGAAGGGCTTATTTGTTCTCTTCTGTATGGTAATCTACTGAGATGTCTCAGGAGGTAGGAAAACCTTGACTATTTTCCCTGGTTAACTCTGGGATTTTGCTAGGTTTTACAGTCAGATGAAACAAAAAGAGCATTTAATATCCAAATTTACAACTCCTTCAAGCTACACAATGTCTCTCAGCAGTCATTCCATGCCTGCCTGTCTGCTACTTGGTTCCCAGGTGACAGTGCCATGCACCACTGCACCACCAAAAATCTTGATATGGGAGGGGTGGAAGGATTAAGTTTTTTCTAGGTTCCCCATTGTCCTTGAAGACATCTCTCAAACTGCTTTCCTCTCCGATACCTGCCGTGGCCTCTGTATTTACAAAAATTTGTTCTGTCCTACACAGCCTGCTGTTATACATGCAGGCTATTTATCTTGAGATAACTTGGGGGCATGAATCTCAATAGAACCATCAATATGTTTCAGTACAGTAAGTCTACTAACACGTAAAGAAAAACAAAGGGAGAAACAGTGCTGGAATTTAGGTTGCCAGAATAATTTTATAGGCGTGCCAATTGGGAGAAAATATGGAAGCCCTCAAATTAGTATTAAACTCCATAATGTACTTTCTACAAAAATATCCTTTTGACAGATGTGGACTTTCAGGCTTATTTGTCTGCACCTTGCATATTTAAAAAGTTAATATGAACATTTCATGTAACTTTGATTTTTCTTAGTAACGCTCCCCGTAACAGGGAGTTAGTCCTAAGTACCTTATTCACCACACAGCTCAAAGGAATTAGCTTGTTCAGAGCCATCCAGGTGTTAGCAAATACAATGTAGAGATGCCTTAACTCTTTTGTGGATCTAACTCAATAGTTTATTGACAAAGATACCAAGTATGTAATTTATATCCCATATAGTAATAATGTATGAGAATCTTTCTACTAAAAAAAAAAGTCTGAAATAGTCTTTAACTTATATAAAGTAATTCATATGTTTACTGTATACTATTTTGGTAAAACAAAAGTTTTCTTGGTTTTCAGGTATCCCAGTCCTTCCCTAAGTTTCAGGTTAAAAATTAACTGAAGTTTCTTTTTTATACCTCCAGATAGATATGCCATGCAGTGATTCAAGACAAATAGTGAGGAATATTTAATTAACTGAAGCTACAGGAGGAGTTTCGGGTAGGCAGAATGTAATTACCCGAAGTAGAACTTACTCTCAAAATTGTGATTAATTCCTGCAGAAAATAGCAGGGAGTTTTAAAGACAATAAATCACTGGAAGCTGAACTTTACATCACAGCTGAAAGATGGTGCCTCCTGTATTTCATTTCTTCCAGCAAATTAAGAGACTATGTGGGTCAATGGGTGTGTATGTGTATGGACATGTGTGCACATGTGCACACAAAAGGAGAAGAAAGGAAGGAGTATTCCTACCTACTTCAGAATAAAGGGTCACCACCTGAAAACCAGCTGGTATCACTTGTGATTTTCCCTGGAGCCACACTGAATTTTTAAATTAGTGTGTCATCTTAATTCTAACAAATCATGTTTGAAGCCAAAAAGCCACATAGAAACATTCCTATCATTAATTTGCAAGAAAATGCACTCCTCATCCATCTCAAGTTATACCTACCACAATTTTCTCTTATAGTGACATCAGTTTCTATATCCTTTTAAGCCCTAATGAACAAGAATACTATTTACTTTCTTAAAATATTTATTTTTCTGATAAATCCCAATAACCCCAAGATTCCTCTTTAAACCCTCACAATCCTCTCTCATGTAATTGAGACCAATGAAAAGATATCTGATCAGACAGAGTCTGTATATCCCAAGATCCACAGTCTTCCACAGCTTCTCAATATATCCCACCACATGCCCAAGTCCTCTGGTAGAAATCAAGAAGAATGTGCTGTGACATAATCCCAAAAGTAAATGATCCGTTGTAAGGGTGGGACAGTCTTGCCACCGAGCCTTTTTCATGACAGAGTTGAGAAGCCCTTGGGATTGCTGGGACTGAAATGGTATTTCAAGGAAAACCTTGCAAGGAGGTTTGGGAATTTTGTGTGCCAGTTAAACAGGAGAGGACGTGCACTGGACCTGGTAAATTTGGGTGGTTTGTGGATTCTCTTAGGCAGCAGGACATCATCACACTTAATTTGGTAGCTTCCTCTGCTTATCCATTTTAGGTTGAATGTCAGGAGAACTACATTTATTTAATCAAGCAAAACCAATCATATATATGCATTTGGCTTCTACAAAAACATTTTCCATCCTCTACTCCATGCAATGAGGATGAGCTGCAATCAACATCTTACGGAAAAACCAAATCATGAGCCTAGAAATGCTTTCCTTTTACTGTGTCATAAGTTTTCTGCTTTGTGATAGTGTTTCCTGCTCATACTAATGCAGTATTCAGAATAGACTTAATTTTGCATGTCAGCAATCTGCTGTTAACTTTGTTATAGGCTTATTGGAGTTTTAATGTTTCAATACATTAATTAGTACATTTGTATTCTAATTGGTAATTTCCATTATACTCTCATGAACAGCAAAGTCTCTCAGCTTTCAAATATTTCAAAATCACTCAAGCTGTAACATTTCTTTTGAGGTAACTAAACTCTACTGAGCTATGTACTGTCTACTAAGGGCCCTGCAGGCATGTCGTGGTAAAGGGGGTTTGATGCTCAGCTGCTAAATAGTTAGAAGGTAAAAGCCAAATGGAAATTAACTTCAGTTCAATCATCCTTTATCATTCTGCAGTTATATCTAGAAAGTTGTCAGATGCTAATTAACCAGGGCTGTTCAGAACAGTTTTGATAAGGTAGTCAGAACTTGGAGAGGATAAATAGATTATTTTGTGAAGTGAAAAAAAAAAAAATAACAAAAGCTGCTAACATGACAGTTTTGGATATATGTCTTCTGGAATTAATGAGTGTTATCACCAGCATTTTATTCAGATGATGAAAATCAAATAAGTCAGTCTGTCAACAGCAATAAGATAAAACCAGAAAGTATTTAACTTCTTACAGCAGAACCATACATGGGCACACTATAAGCTTTAGCTTGTTAATAGCCTGTTTTTTCTGTACCTGTAATAAAGACAGACAGATAATTCAACTCTGATGAACCTGCAAAATCTCCTTAATCAGTAAAAGCCAAGTGGACGAATAAAGCAATTTGGACAGCTGTATAGAACCAACTCCTATTATCAGCTATTACTATTATTGTTCCTAAGAGCTAAGAAATTGGAATATTATTACCAAAACCCACATATAGCCACAAAGAAATGACAGAGTTATCTTAATGGTTGTTTTAAATAAAAACTAAAAAGCCTAAATGGGTAGACAACTATTCATATCACTGTGGAAGTAGCTGGGCAGAGTATCAGATGTGTTTTGCTCTAAATGGGATGTAAAGGATCCATGGGAATTTACACAATTCTTGTCCCACAATGCTACAAGAAAATCTTTCTTTTTTTTTTTTTTTCATATCCTGTTGGAGAAAGCTACAAAGGCTACAGTAAAGCTAAGAGATAGAAATGCTAAATATCTTTTCTGGTAACTGAACACAAGTAACAAAACTGATGAAGTAGCGCTATGAAGGAAGAGTGAATGAAGAGATATATAGTTAATTCAGATAACTTTATTGCTACTTAATACCAAACGGCAGAAAATTCATATTTTTTTTCCTCCACAGATTTAGGGTATGAGCCATTTTACATCAAGATTAATGACAAAATCTCACTGAATTGAACCGAACAGAATAAATCCTATAATTCTGTCCAACTTTAATGGCAGTTATACCTATAAAACAGGTGTATAAGGAGGCTTTAGGCAAAATGGCAAAATACTGAGAGATTATTTAGTGTGAATGAAAATGACATTGAGATTTTAAAAGACAAGAATAGTCTGCTTAGACTGGGGAAAATGAAGATAGAGGGGAAAAAAAAAACCCCTAACTTGTTGCAGGCTGTATTGATCAAGGTCAGAAAGTAGAAGAACTTCAAAAACAGACTTCCAGCACAGAGAGAAGTCAACAAAGATCTCTAGTCTGAGGCTGAGGAGGTGGGTGGTAGGTTAAAATAATTGATCCTACCTGCCCCTTCGTGGATCAGCCCGTGCATGTTATATTATAACAATGGAATTGTTACCCATTCATCTTAGTGTTTGCTAGCCCAAAGATGGCAACCCCAAAATAAAGCTTATCTGACTTAAAAACTTCTTCCCCAGAAAGAATCCACATCTTGCACTCTATAATGGTGCTTGTCAGTGTCCCCACGAAGTGCCACTCAACCTCTCCTGTGCTCAGGGTGGGAAGGACCTTCAGCCTGTAAAGAAACAGTCGCCCACTGCTCTGCAGGTTGCCAGGTTTTCGCCTGCCCTCTCTACTCCAGTGGTCTAACAGATCCAACATTTTTCCCACAGGCAGATTACTTCTGATCACCTTAAATCACTTATTCCTTGTCTTTGCACTTTTGAATATTAGTTCTTCAAACTCCTCCTTTGCTTCTCATATCTGTCAAAGTCCCTTTCATTTCATTAGAACTGTTTGGACTCCAAGTCTGTTTTTAAAGGTGTTTTGGGTTTGTGTGGTGGGGTTTTGGTAGCGGCGGAGGCACTGCAGGGGTAGCTCCTGTGAGAAGCTGCTGGAAGTTTCCCTGGCTCCAAGTCGGACTGACCTCTGGCCAAGGCCCAGCCCATCAGTGACGGTGGTAGCACCTCAGGGAGAACAGATTTAAGAAGGGGAAATGTGCAGCAGGGAGGGGAGTGGGATGTGAGAGAACCCCCTGTGCAGATACTGAGATCAGAGAAGAAGGAGGGGAGGAGGTGCGCCGCAGGAGGGCATGCCCCTGCAGCCCGTGGTGAGACGGCAGGCTGTCCCCCCCAGCCCATGGAGGGGAGCAGGGGAGCTGATACCCACCTGCAGCCCATAGAGGAGCCCACGACGGAGCAGGTGGGTGCCCCCCAAAAGATGGCCAGGACTCCATGGAAAAGCCCATGCTGGAGCAGTCTGTGCCTGAAGGACTGCAGCCCATGGAAAGGACCCACGCTGGAGCAGTTTGTGAAGAACTGCAGCCCGTGGGAAGGACCCATGTTGGAAAAGTTCGGGAAGGACTGTTTCCCATGGGAGGGACCCCACACTGCAGCAGGGGAAGAGTGAGGGGTCCTCCACCTGAGGAGGAAGGAGCAGCAGAGACAACCCCAACCCCTATTCCCCGTCCTCCTGTGCTGTTGGGGGGGGGGGAGAGAAAACCGGGAATGGAGTTAAGCTGGGAAGGAGGGAGTGGTGGGGGGAAGGTGTTCTAAGGCTCAGTTTTACCTCCCAAGGTCCTTGTTTTGTTTTGTTTTGTAGTAAATTAAATCAATTTTGTTTCTTCCCCAAGTCCAGTCTGTCTTTTGCCTGTGACCATAAGTGGTGATGATCCCTCCCTGTCCTTGTCTCAGCCCACGAGCTTTTCATTCCATTTTCTCCTTCCCATCCCACTGGGGAGGAGAAGTGAGCAAGCAGCCTCATGGTGCTTTGTTGCTAGCTGGGCTTAAACCACAGATAAACCAATGATAGATTTTCGTTTCAATGAACTACTGTATCTTATGTCTTGAACACATTACATGGGCTCTTGCCTTCCTCTGTTTTTTCCCTTTTATATTCTGGGGTGTGCATGCTATCCCCTCCATGATGCTAATAAGGTGCTCTTTACATGCTTCCGTGCCAATTCCAGGCATTTAATTCCCTGATTTTTTTCCTTTCAGGCAGTTTCTAACTTCTTTTAAATGAAGTTTCCTTCCTGCAGCCTAATATTGCTTTTTTTACCCCTTGGTGTGATACCTCTGAACAATGTTTGACTTCCTGACCTCACCCCATCTCCACTCAGCTCCTCACAGGTGCTGAGGACTACAGAGAGACTTACTGGAAGTTACATACCTGGCACTTTTATCTCTGTCACTGTAGTTAACCGACCTAGCAATTCCGCATAAAATTACTTCCACAAAGGAGTTACATTGTATGTTTTGTGGAGCGGGTATACAGATCCACGCGCAGGCTAGGGCTAACACCCGTGGCAAAATCCTGAGGAGCTGTGGAGGCCTCAGGTGCAGTTTCTAACCACGGCTCTTCTCGGAGCTTTTTTTCAGGGCCAGCTGGGCTGCATAAGATCAGGAGGGAGGGATGGGGAGAGGAAGGTGGCAGCTCTGCAGCCTGGGACTGCTGTTCCTCAGGCGGAGATTCCCTCCCGTGGCGAGTGGCCCGGGCAGGCGCCGGCTGTGGGGGATCGTCCCCGAGGAGAGGCCGGGGCTGCCCCGCGCCGGACAAGGCCCGTTCCAGCCCCTCGGATGAACACGGGGAGGAAAAGTCTTGATTTAATGTACATACCGCTTCCAGTGTTTGCCTTTTGGTTTCCCTCCAGTGAACCGTGAGGGTCAGGGCTGAAATATATATCATTATCAACCAGGTCAGCACTGAGGCAGGTGGTGGTCACGCTGCTAGGTTGAGGGAACTGGAGAGCGGGGCTACTGGGGCTGCAGCTGCAATTAAAATCAGTATTTAAATGTTGAACTTCCATTTAAAAACTGTGAGATAATAATTGATTATATTCCTAAATGTAATTCTCCATGTAACTGATTATTGTAGCTGCAAAGGGAGAGTACGTTTTCGCGAGGAAGAGGCCGAGAGGCCTATGCAATGGGAGGGAACATGTTCTGTAACATAGTCTCTGTGAAATCATCATGAAACAGTGTAAAGGCATCTATTTTATGACAGTTAAATAATACCCAAGTCTACTCATTTTCATTAGCTTCAGAGCTGCCTAGCCATTTGACAGTCATCTGACTTCCATTTCAATTTTATTCCTTTAGGGAAGTGATTGGAGAAAACTCTGAAAACACACAATGAGCAATAAAATAAATAAAAGAAAGCAACTATATTTATTAAATCAAGCAACTTATGCAAGATATTTAAGGCAGTTACTTACAGTGTTTGCATTTTGAAAAGGTCAAATTAAATTAACCATTAATTTATACCAGAGTTGCCCACGATAATTGTCTTAGAAATCTAATCTGAACTGGCTGATATAAAGCATGAATTTGCTCAAGCTCCCTCACTCACTCTCTTACTGGACATAAATCGAGTGCAATGAAGGAGGAGACCCATTTTTTTCTTCTGGTAGAAGAACTTTTTGCAGTTAGGATTAGGCATGATCAGAACTCAACAGGCTGGACTCAAACTGTGCTTTCTTATTGTTTCCTTGGGTGAAGTTACAGAAAGCAAAGGAAAACTGGTTTAGTCTTGTGTAGCAGAAGTGTGTTCATACAATTTTTAAATGGCTCACTTGAAATGCCTACAAGCTTCACCACTGCCCGCATGAAATGAAAAATTTTCAATATGCTTTTACCTCCATGTGCTCAATATATTATTTATATTGGAGAAAGATAAGGCAAGAGAGGGAAGACTACTGTATCAGGAGAACAGATTAAACAGTCTCTTGATAAAAAAAATAAGACAGCAAAAGACCCCCAAGTACATTCAGTATTCTTATTTACCTCTTTCACGATTTTAATTCTAGCTAGCAGAGTAAAAATTTTTTTAAAATTTGTTACTCTGGGAAAAAACTGGAATTCCTTCTCTGTACTTTTTCTATTAGCCACAAATATCATTTAATCAATGTTTTCTGTGGTATATTCGGACTATTTTGTGACGCCTAAGCTGTGCCCAGAGGACAGGGAATCACAGCAGTTGCCAGACAATGCTTCTGTTACAGAATATCCAACAATTCCAGAAATATCCTAATATTTTACCGGGAACTTCCATTCCTCAAGGCCTCAAGTTATGTGCCTCAAGGCACATAACTTATCACATCTGAAATTAATCTCTTCCTTTGCTAGCTAATGGCATTTGAGGACCCATATCAAGCATCTACAGAATTTGAGGAAGATTACGGAGATGTTGGAAGTGGTGCAATTGCTTCACAATTCAAGCCAGAGGGGCGGCAGAGTCACTACAATCTCTTTAGGGCCACTGCTTGTGCCACAAGACATGCACGTGAAAAATGTATGCAGTGTCCTGCTCCACTTGCTGTGCCCTATCTTGCACATCTAGGCTAGTGCTAAAATTTCATGTGCTTCTATTTCAAACCAAAGTTTGCCTGTGGTGAGCTTATTCTTGCTAACTATAAAAACCCTGTCAGACCTGGCAGGAAAGCTATCACCTTTCTCAGCAAAGCAGCCAAAACTGGAATTAGGACAGAGAAAGAAGAATCCTCCAGATTGCAGACTTTTTAGGCAGGTTCACAGAGGTTGTAATGGCTAGGCCAGCTTGGATGCACCGAGAAGTGCTCTGTGCAGTTGTGAAACAAAAAGGTACTCAGCTTTCAAAGGTAACGAGTTGTTCCAAGACAAGTAGAATGAATGATGCCACCTTTAACCAGCTAGTTAAAACAATGTGTGCGTTCAACGGTGAGGTGGCAGGCCAAACAGAACAAATACCCTACCTGGCTATTTTTAAACTGAGGATACAGCAGTCAGGGTCTCTTGCTTCTACAAAGCCACTGATTTTCATGAAACTTCTAGAAACTTAATTATCTTTCAGATCTTCAACCTTTTGTCTGAAGTGATTAAAAATTGCCATCACTTTCTAGAGATATTGCTGCGTGTGTGGTGAATGCAGGGAAGGGAGAAACTCCCCTGGCAGACAGGAAACTTAATTTTTCCTTCATAAAATAAGGTAAAATAATAATAACTGGAATGTGCCTGTGCTATTAAACTTCCCCATGACCATCATGTAGCTTTCTGAGATGGGAACAGTGTCCGTCACAAGAGTGAGGTCCTTGAGTGCAGCATATACTAGGGCCCCTATCTTCCATTCTTGCAGTTGTCTTCACAGGGGATGCCTTATTCTTTAGAGACCTCTGGATAACCTATACAAATGGAGAAGGACAGAACTTTTTAAGGACAATCACACCTGAAATCAGGGTTTGGAAGTAAAAGCAAATAGGAACATGGCAGTAATAGCCATCCCTGCATTAATCAGCAGGAAATCCTGCTGTCAGGCTTTGACAATTGGTTTAATCTAGATTTAAATTTACCCTGATCAGTTTATTTTTAGTTGCTGCAATTAGCGTATCTGCTAAAAACCAGAGAATTAGACTTAGGATTAAACGCAGTTCCTGGAATCAGTCAAGAACAAGCACAAAAGTGTTACTCCCATGGGTGTTACACCTGCTTGTAGGCCTGAACCTGTACTGCTGTGTGAGTCGCTGGAAGCCTGACAGCTGATATACCCAGGCACTGATTCGTCCCAGGAGGCGAGTATGACCCACTTTTCATTTTCAGGTTTTTCTGCAGTTGTGAAGTGAATTGTGTAATGTGGGCTACCTACCTTACTCTGGGTGTAAGCAGAACCCATACAGACTGTCGCTACCAGTTCGCCTGCGTGAAGGCGTTAGGCACCACGTGTTAGACTTGCTGCACATGCACTAGGGCAGTGACACAAAGATGTCAGACCTGTTGCAGAAGTATGTCGTTCCTACCTCACTCTTGCACACCAAATCCAGTACTTCCCACAGTGCCAGCCTTCCTGCACATCGCAGAACAGCTGAGAGCTTTCCTCTTGGGCTGCTGAACAGACAGGAGCCTGGCCAGACCTAACGAGCAGTCTCCCACTCAGGCTGCCACACTTCCCAACAGGTGTAGGAAAGGCTCAGGATCTACACTGGTAAATTTTCAGAGTGCAACATGTTCAATAATATCTAGATGTGGTAGTTTCAAGCACCATACGAGATGAAAAGTTCAGCCCTGCAGCCCCTGGTGAAAGGAATAAAGAAGAGGTCTGGTGGGAGCCACCCAGATTCTCCCTGCTTCCAGTATCCTTTAGCTTCACATGGCATAAGTAATGGAATAAAGATATAAAACAACCTGAATATTTACCAGCTAGGGAATTGCAGCCAGGGAAATTAACACAGACACCAGCTATTTAAAGAACTTTCTCGCTCATCTTATTTTTCCTGCTACAGCCTTCCCAATGCCGTATCATTCCAAGAGAGCTTCAGAATACAAGACAGGTACAAGTTAATGGTCCACACTGATCTTCTGTCCTATGTCAAGCTGAAAGAACAAATTCTCTCAGATACACACGGACAGCATCTAAGGTCCCATTTAGACACATGTTAGAACAGTGTTGCATGTTACCATGCAAAGAAAGTTCTACACTGTCTTTGAAGACCCAGCCAAACCTTCATGCCTTGAAAAAGCTAACTAGTAGCTTTTTCCAAGCAACACAAATCCCATTCCCTGGGCTTTCTGTCAAGTAGCTGTATTATGAACACCATTTACAAGCTGCCTAAAAAGCACAAAGCCATGCTCACTGACAAAGGTCTTCACATTAATTTTCTAATTTGACATTTTCTAAACAAGCTAATTAGTGGAGTTCAGCTTTTATCGTTCTAAACGAACAGCAAAATAGGCCAGTTAATTCATTTACAAAGAGTATGTGAAAGCCAGGACTTGGACGTCCTTCCAACTTTCCAAGAGTTTGTTCCAAATGTTAGCATTCAGAGAAATACAAGTTATAGATATGTTCCAATTTATACCAATTTATATTGGTAAGCCCCATGATGGTAGTCAAATTTCTGCCTTCAATTCATTAAAAAAAAAAAAGGATAAAAGCACAGTTTAAAATTAAATGTGGAGCTTTTATTCATATTGATTTAACATTACTATAATCAGCAACTCTCAACATTAATTCAACAGTTCCACCTAATCTCAAATAAGGTAAATATTAAACACAAGCTTTCTCTATCTTTTGGGCAGAGCAAAACTGAATATACTCAAAGTTATGCCTTGATTTTGCAAGTGTAAATCTGTCTGTATGCAGTAGAAAATGCAAGATCTTTTTGATGCAAACTGTTGCAAATGTGTGCAAAAGTTCTATCATATTTGTAAATACTTGCATATGAAAAGTCTTAATTTGCTTAAAAATTTAATTTGCTTAAAAAGCTTAATTTGCTTAAAGAAAAGAAAACAGGAATTTAGAATTGCAGTTCATAACAACTTATCATTCCTCAAAGTTCAGTGATTTAGCACTGACTTCTCAGCTTGACCTGGATTTAATTCCACAATGGATAAAACTGGTCCACACTTACTTATTGATTTGTGAGAGTTTTCTTTTTTAATTAAAAAATTACCCTGACCAAATAATGCACATTATAAAAAGGAGAGTTTGCTACTGGAAAAAAAGAAATATCTACATTTAATAATTTGTGGAGTTTCTGACACAAGAATCTAAACAGTAATTGTACTTAATTTATAACGTGTAAAGCACTGAGCTAGATGATATTGCATTACAGCTGATAATGAAGAGGCTTTTCCAAAGCAAAAATATAATTCAGCAATGATTCCGGATCTTTCCCCTTAAAGAGTCTCTGGCGATTATGCACACATTTTATTTACATGTAAACATGTACCTCCTTATAAATAAGTATATAATCAACATCGTACTTTGCCAAACTCCCTTCACTCCCATTAGAACATAAAGTGAATGAAAAAGGTAACATTATTAGAATTAAATGTGTAATGTAATATTTTAAAAGCAATCTACTTGCTTCAAGGCAAAAAATATCAAGGAGACTAAATTAATTTGAGCTTTAAACTTAAGAAGATTTCATGCCTCTGGTTTGTCTATTCTTTGCTATTTGGTAAGGCAAAAGCAACGAGATTAAAGCTTTTGAAAAAGAAAGTGCTAATTTGTTTATACTATATTTTGGCAATAAGCCAAGTGGGGGAAAAAAAGCTGTCTGGCAAGAAGCTCCAAATCAAGGAACTGAAAATTAGGTTTCATAATGCATAAATAAAAAAAGAACTCAATTGTTTTCTTAATAGTCAGAAATTCTCTGAGGTTCAGGCTATCCTTGATCTGTTCCCTTGTGATACTTTCCAGAAGAAAGCCCATCCACAAAAACTTCCAAATTAATATGAAGCTTTCACTTCTGTTTGGCAACTGTGAATTATTCATTTGCAGTACATCTCACCGCAGAGGATTACAAGGTAATTACTGTCCCAGAGGTATTCCTTGTACTGTAGCTGGGATGATGTATACTGTAGTTGAGATGATGCATCTGTGTGTCAAAGTATTATTTTTAAAAGCGCACACCTGAACCGCTCTTCAGGTCCATTTCTGTACTGATGGATCAGTATGACCTCTGAGGTTTTGCCATCTTGGACATCTCGATGGCACTAAAATACCGAGTTGAACTAAGTCTCCTGAACTAAGCAGCATCAAGCCCAGACTTCCAATGGGACAGCAGTTAGCAGAGAGAAAATCCTGACTCTCTAAAGATGAGGTTCACTCCTTTAATCTATTGACTGCTGTTCAACACTCTGTTAGTATGCAGACTTAAACTTCCCTGGTAATATCATCCTTCCTGACCGTAAGTACGACAGCATCTCACTCACTCTGAAAGTTCTCAGTATTTAAGCAGTTTGTCATGATATGTGTGCAACCAGGTTTTACCCTTAGTCTTCAGAAAGGAGCTTGTGGTAATGGCAGAAGGACGGGTAGTGGCAGATGCATCCATTAATTTCCTGACCCAAAAATCCAAACACAAGAAACTGTTTCTCTAACATACTTCTCACTTGTGCTTGCAGACACGGAATATTGTTCACCAAACAAAACAATGAAGTTATTTCCAAACAGTTTTTAAAAAAATAGTTACCACCAGCCCTATTTTAAAGGTTCTGCTTTAATTTCAGTGGAGAAAAGAATTAGCATACTATTTTGAAACTGATTTCTATGCTTGCAGTGCAGACAGGACAGAAACTTACTGGCTTCCACCAAATTGCACCAAGAAAGAAAAAGTCATGATGAATGTATGACAGAGCGAACTATCCTGAGAAACCATGTGTTACCCTGTTATGTCCAGAGACAGGGGTTTTTTGAGCAAAACCAAGCCTCCAACAAACCAGAGCGCTAGTTCTTCTAAATACGCACCCACCAGAAAGTTCAGCTGTCACTGCTGATGTGGAAATGACACGTGCATGCGTGCAAGGTATTTTGTGACTGGAACAGGGGAAGACAGGAGCAGCAGGCTCCTATGGCTGGTGGAACAGGACGAGGCATAGTCTGCTTGGCTGTGGCTGTGAAACACACATCTTGACACCACCTTGCAGCACTTCCCTCCAGCAGCCTGGGGATCAGCACATTTCTCATTTTCAGAATCACGATCAAAGATAAATAGGCAGCGTAGAGCGATAGCTGGTGCCCCTCACTTCAGGGAACGCAGAAGGTGCCTGACAACCAGTCCTTCTCCATTATTGTGGAGTTTAAAGCACCACGACAACGCTGCATGTTACCCAGACAGCTGGATGTCTCCATCCTGCCCATGTGCTCAAGCACGGTAGCAAGATGAAGCAAAGACTCTGATCTGGAATGCAGCAGATTTTGAGTGCAGTCCCAGCACAACCGTTGACCTGCTGGGTGATCCCTGTTACCTCCACATCTTTTTTTGCTTTTTCATCCTTTCTTAACTCTGAGGGAGCAGGGACTTTGAGTTTTGAGCTGTAAGCTTCAAGGGTGCCCTGCAGCAGTCCAGGAATGCAAAAAAGAAGGTTTACATTAAATCTTCAACGTTACAGATTTCTTTGTTGGATGTCACCTTGGATGGCCCTTAGTGCCCAGCAACTAGCCCAAACCTTCACTGAGGGCAAAAAGCAGGCAAAATGCCCCTACTGTCTTTCTGGGTGAGCAAGATTGTGAAGCTCTATAACTAATCACCACAGTGATACATGTTGATTATGATCAGCCACAGACAATTTTAGACTTAAATGGAGAATGACAGTGACAACCAAATGAGAACAGCAGCATCTGAGGTAAGACAACTCCAGATGACAAAAAGTTGCAGGAGTGAGAGCAGGACCAAATAGGACCAAATCCCTCTTCTATCTTACCTATTGGTTTCACCGCCAACTCTTGGCTAATCTTTTCCCTTCCAATACTAAAAGCCACCACCAGGTCTTGCAGCAGCAAACATATGAAGGGCAAGATGCCTACTTGCTTAGTCAGCAAAGCTCTATGTAAAGTCAGGAGGAAAAGCTGACGTGCAAGGTTGCAACGATGAAGGGTAGTTAGGGAGCACTCAGAGGAATTCTCACATGCCTAGACAATTCTTAGTAGTAATATAAACAGAACAGCACATGGACTTCAGGAATGTAAAGATGAAGCCACTAGTACAAAAAAGCTTATAAACTAAGTTCAGAGAAAAGTAAAGGAGAAGGAAGGGTGAGGCAGAAGGACAATATGATTATGTGGTTATTTGGGGAAATAATACATATGAATGGAAGATAATGCAGTAGGGTTTGTTTGTTTGTTTTTAATGCAGCTGTATTAACATTAACTTTTAGACTATTAATAGTCAAGGTCAAAAGTCTGCTTGGGGTAATATGCTCAAGGAGCAATTTCAGCAGGAGAATGTAGGATGCATGTCCAGTGGTAACAGGCATGGAGATTCTGGCAAAGGAGACATTGAACATGAAACAGAAAACTGCAGTGAGGCAACTCACTTTGAGCAGACCACGCAGGCATGGAAGCATTTGACCAAGAAAGGAAAAGTAAAAAAGAGAGATTACTTCAATGGCTGAGAGCCTCTAGACTGAGGAAAGCTTTAAAAAATCCCACAGAACTACAGTTTCCATTTGAGTTGAACAAAAACAAGGCACTGAGTGCACTTACATGCCAGGTCACAGTTTTTTTCAGACTTGTTAGTTTATTTATGTCCTAGTCAAAATGCAACATAATTAAAATGGAAGTTAACACACCTTAGGATTTAAAAAAAAATTAGAAATAAATATCTGAAAGGCATATGCCTATCAAAAAACCCAATAGCCCCGAGAAAGCAGCAGGTTGCAAAGAATATTGGTATCAAGCCATAGATGGCATGGCAATAAGGCAGAGGGAAAATGTTCCAGCTCAGGCAATCCAAAGAGAAAGTAACTTTGATTTCCTTTTAGACACTCCTGCCTAGAGCTTCTGATGCTCATCATCCTTACTGCTGACAGCTCCTTTCCCGATGCGAAAATCCCAGCCCTCATAAAAAGCATCCATTTCTGTGCAAGAGCGAGCAGCAGGCCCTCCTCCTCTTCATATCCCAGTGGCCATACCTATCTGTATTTTACCACCACAGAACTAGCGCTTTCAAAACTTAGACTTATACAAGCCATACAAAAAGAAGTGTGATGCACGTGGGCCAGCGATGGCTTACATTGATCCATGACTACTAAAGCACAAACAAGAAAGCGCTCCAGAGGTGGTACATTCTAAACAGAGAAAGGGAAATAGCAGCCACATACTACGTGTGTTTAACCGGAGAAGCTCACTCTGTCACAAAGACCCCTTCTGTGAGAAGGCCACAAAACTGCCAGCTGAAGAGAGAAAAGTAAATGCTGAGAAATCAGCGTGGGAAAGTCTGAAAAGCTCCAGACCAATATTCCTGTTGAATCAGCAAGACACGATAAAGTCGGGACACCAAGAGTCTGCCAAAGGCCACTGTTACACACTGGCATTAACAACTGGTGGTGTATTCATCCAGTTCCAACAAGGTGGTGGCTTGCTCTACACAAATAAAGACTACAGGACTGTACCTACACCTGGTGAAACACAAAAGCCTCTCAAGGACTTTCTGAACACCTATCTACCCACCTATCTACTCGCACATCAGTATAACCCTCCTTCCCCCCCTCACACCTAGGGAGCAGCTGGGGTTGGCCAAGTCAAGTCTACTGTCTCTCATTAGGGGACATAAACCACTGCTACCCATGGATTTGTGAGGCTGTAATGGCTTGGGGTGGGGGGGTTGCACTCCATCATCAAGATGGGGAAAGAAAAATGAGGGAAGTTGGTGAAAAGGCATTCTGACATTTTAGATCATAATTTGGAGACAATGACCGAGAACGCAACCAGTTACTTTGTTTCTGTCAGTCCCAGGTTTTCAGTGAACATCGAACTGTGTTTTCTTCAGTCTTGATGAAACTCAAAAGACTGCATGAAGCAGCCCCAAAATTGAAAATATCTACTGAATTATATATAAAAAAAGGTTTCTGCAAAATTAAGTCAATTTAAATGTATTATAATGAGGATACTCTCTAATCAGCAGCTCAGTTAAAGATGGCACACTGCCAGCGACCCTCTAGGCTGTGTGGTATACACATACTGCCTCTTGGTGTTTCAGAGAGGCAGGGTCCAGTGCTACAATCTGCTGTCACTGCGTGGCATGCACCTCAGCAGACAAAATTACACATCAGAAACAGATGCTGCTGAACACCTCACTCTCCAGGCCAAATAACAAAAGCTCTTCTATTAAAATGACGGTCCAGCATGCACCCAAAACATTGCTTTTCTTTCTCACCTCTGATTTTATGTCTTTCCTACCCTGCTGTTATTCTTATTTATATTACAGCAATGTCCAGTCTACAGTAGTCACACCATGCAAACATGTAACAGGAGACAGTTGAGTTTCCAGCCAAAATAAACAGCACTTAAAATGGAAGAGGTGTAAACTTAAAAGCATATGCTGAGAATGGAGATGCAGATGGTTTAAGTGACTTGCCCAAGGTCAGAGATGAAGTCCGACGGCAAAATTAAGCTATGTGCTTTCCTTGGGATTAATCCAGGTCAGGGAGAGAATTTATATTTTTCCCAAGGGCTGTAGGTAGGGGAACTACTTTGCTGAGAGCTCAGATCAGGGTAATATACCACGCTTTTCCTCTACAGTGAACGGCATGCACAAAAACTCTTACCCAGAAAGCTAAATTTAAGGTCATGGACTGCAGCCAGCTTAAAGCTAAACACATAATTAAGACCTTGGCTGGAGAGAGGTTCGGTTAAGCTTGCAAATTGGTGCACAGCCATCCCCTGATTTCAGACCACCTGTACTTCTGCGACAACAATCCCTGTTCTCAGATATAAAAAGGAGTTGCATGCAGATGTATCAATAGGAATCACATTCATGTGTCAGGAAGGTATAATTTGCTACTCTTAGGAATCAATGGAGTTCTTCCAGATTTTCATCTGCATAATAAAATGAAAATTACTGTTCAATTTCATTCCTTGATGTCTTGCTGATTTTTCCCTCCCACTGAATAGCTAAATTATTTTCCAGATATATTAAGTTCACTTCCCTGAACTTTAATTTTTTAATATATTTTTCTGCCCCTTTTCTTCAGCTTCTAAATTCCTGTGTAAAATTAAAGTTGTCCACCCTCACCAGCATTCACCACTTTTCCTGATTTAGCTGCCTCTGGGAATTTCCATTTTATTTCTCTTCCAGATCAATAACAAAGATATTTAGTAAAATCTGAAAGTTGCTCAGCTAGATATCTTTCATATGTATCTATCACGGATATCTCTGTTTTCAGGCCACGTGATAACACCCTTCATAAGCCAATCTGAAATAATTTTCCACTAAGCATTCAGAAGGCATTCAATCTCCTGTTTCCATTCTCCTGTGAAGCTCATAGGGATAATAGAGGCGTTGGTACAACGAGATACCTGTGGAGACTGAAAAGGATGTCTGAATACAAAGGATAACTTACAAACAAAGTTAGAATTACGGACAGTGGATGGTGAGACTCAGAGAATGCCATCCTCACCCCAGCACCTTCCGAGCATCTCCTCTGAGCTCGCTCTCGGAAGCCAAAGGACTTCCCTTACCCCGTTCTCACCTGTGCCAGCACGGGTGACGCAGCCTGAATGAGAACCCCGTCCTAAGTAAAGAGCTTTTTCTCCTCTACAACATAACAGGTGACAGAGGGGTTTGGGGCACACAAATTGTCCTTCACAGCTTTCTAACCTCTCTCATTCCTCACAGTAGATTTGCTTGTGATTTCCTCTACGTGCAAGCTGTTAGCATTGTAAGCGACCTTCCGTTGAGTACATTAGTAGAGAACTCACATTTTACCCCTAGCACCCACTGGAATCCGTATTATCTCGCTTAGTAACCCATTTCTGCTTCTGTTCTTTAGAGCACTTCAAATGAGAACGTGAACATTTTTGTGTTTCTTTAAAAAACACAAGTATTTTCCCTAACGCTTCTGTCACTGCGGTTTCTGCTTTCACTTCCAATATTTTTATTCCTGCTGACGTGCAATTTCAAAATGACTGGCACAATACTTTTAAATTATAAACACCCTCTAAATAGATTATTTGCTGCCAAAGCACTTTATTAAACCTATCAACTCCTCCCTTGGATTACTAATTCAATGCTAATTTTGAAGGACAAGGTTATGAGGGTACATACAGCTCTTGCAGCATTTATTATTTAGAGAAACTATTATAAACTCAGGTAGCACCATAGCCATTTGTGAAGCATACATAAGAAAGGCAAACCCCACCAAAACCAAAACATACAACCACATGAGGGATGGCTTTTTTTTTTCTTTTTTTTTACCTGGAACACAGGTAGTAGACAGCATGATAATTTTATATATATTATATATATGAAAATAACATTCCTGATTTGTTTCCATAAGGATGAGCAATATTTACTTTTTTACGTACAGTTAACATATGTGTTGCCTACAGAATTTTATCTAGGTAATCCACAAAAACCAGACATGTATTAGCAGCCACGCAAGGGTTTGACACAAAATGGTCTTCATAAGGCGGACTACAACCTTTATGTATAAGCACATCTTTCAAATTTCTAGGTATAATTCCCTGGATCATGGGCTGTATGTGTCACTCCAGTTGGAAAAATGCCAAAACCTCTCACTCCAGTTCTGGAATATAGTGGGTAAAGGAGAAACAGCTCTAGTTCCTGTGGATCCTATGCTGCCTTCTTCCTTCCTTACAGATGCAAGACCAACCCATCAGCATCCTGGTATCGAGTACCGTAGGGGACAGGCTTAGCGGAAACTCTTTCTCTCCTTGGCCGTTCCCTCCTAAAGACCGACCCTGAGCCATCTGAGCACACCGGACTCTGCACTGAGGGTTTGTGGCCAAAAAAGGTTCTGTGGTTTGGGTTGTGCCAGCCCTCCTCAGACCTGCGGAGTGGGATAAGGCTTTTCATATCGTGCGCCAGCAAAACAGCCAAGCCCGGGGTTTAAGGCAGACTACTGAGCTGCTGGCTACACCAACAAGCCCATAAATTACATCATCCCTTGTGGGAAAGGTCACGGTGAACCCCATGAGGGGTTTCAGGTGGTATGGAAACCAATGATAATTTGCCCAGGACAGAAGGGGACAAACACTCCCATCTCACATAGCCTTATCTGCACTCAGCCAAATATCCCACTTAAAAAACAGAGGGCAATACTTTTGTTGTAAAGACCGTTTCATTATCTTCATCTTCCTTGGTTTTTTTCACACAATTAAAAATATGAAGCACAATTAAACATCTTTCCGGCTTGTTATACTCAGGTAAGAACTCAATTTCATGAAATTAGAGTCAACCTCAAGAGCTTCAAAGTAATTCCAGAGGAAAAAAGCTGACCAGAATAATGGGATTAGAAGTCAAGTACAACAGCATATAAAACAAGAAATATTTTCTTCTTTCTCAAATCAGATTTTTAGTGGAACTTCTCTGCTCTGTTTATAAGACTGATTCCTCCACTTTCCTCCGTGAGAAACATTTATTCTGTCACCTTTTTCAAAAAGAAAATCACAGATATAGTAACTACATATAAAGCTTCTAACAAATACACACCTATCTCTTTCTGAGAGCATATAAACCATAATTTGATTATATAAAAAAATACCCCTATAATTATAATTTTTAAAATGTATAATAATTTCTTATAGATTTCACTCTGAATCACTGTTTAAACACTTGATAAAAAACTTGAAGTATCAAACATAAAGAGCAAATTTGGATTGAAACCATATATGGGAACATAATTATACAGCAATTAAAGTACAATTGCATGATGATTACTAGAAAATATAAAGCAACTGACATAGTAGAGGCACTTTTCTCTTTTAATATGGTAAGTTAGGTGATTTTCTTTCCTTTATTTTATTTTAGCAATTCCATCATCTTGATTTTTTTTTTATTCCCAAGCTTAATTTTACATGGAAGCTTATTTAAAAAACATTTTCTTGGTGACACTTAACTCCCTTGGGCTGCATATCTCACATAACGCAATGTTTGGGTCACATCACTATCTCCTTATAATTTTATTGACATGAATATTAAACTAGCACTCAGTTAAACATGCCTGGTCATTCAGTGGGAAACATGAGCCTTTCTCTAGGATACTATTTATATTCCAAGACACAAGATTAATTCAAATCTCTCTTGAAAGCAATTCACAACTACACATTTTACAAAACGTCGTAATGTGAACCAACCTTTGTATTGGGTACCAACTCTATGAAGCACTTAAAATGTGCTTAAGTCTCTTTGAGATAACCAAAAGACTGAATCAGTCTCACTTTATGAAGACCCCCGTTGCTAATACAGTGTATCACCAGCCTGATACAATTTTCCCATTTTCTTTTATTATTTCTCTTTTTTTACAGAGAACCTTTGTACTCTGCTACAATAGTTTTGTCATTCTTACTGGCTCTAGCTATCCTCTAACTCTGTCTTAACAGCCCACAAGTATCTGTATCACATTAAAAATGTAATAGCTGCATCTAAAAGGGGATACGTTTTCTAATATCTGTGATTTGCACAATGGACCAAATATCCAACCTTAGGCTATAAGGAGATCCATTTGGTTTGTTTTTTTTTTTTTTTTTGCAGCTAAGCCTTTTTGTATTCACAGTGTAAATGGAAATTGGTATTTGTTCACATAACAGTTAGAATAAGCTTCTAGATGCTACTCATCTGTGCACACAAATCTGATAACAGGCATGAATATGCAAGTTCTGAATTATGTACACTTTTTAAAAGACTAGCCCATAACATCTCAACCACTTTCCTCACTGTCTTTAATCAAGTGCCTTGTTTAGTACTAAAACACAATTCACAAAACTTCAACATGTAAAACTGAGAAAGCAGGAGAAAAGGATAAGAGCAATTGCACAGAAAATTAATTTAGTAGATTTATGACAACAGCAACCAATTGTGAATTAGCGTAACTAGTGAGTGATAAGTCCTTGAAGCAATCTGGCATACAGGTATGTCTCAACAGGTAAATTAAGGTAGAAGTGTTTGTTTACACTTGATAGAAAATCATGTTTATTGTAAGAATAATTCATGGTGTACTGTGCTTCAACTATTCCTTTCCTTGTTTAGACTTGGATGTTGTGAATGTTGTGACTGTCATTTAACAAGCTGTACTTATTATTATAAACAGAATTTCTTCTAGGCCCCTCATTTCCAGAAGTATTGACAGAAAGGAAAAAGCTGAAAAAAGAATACTAAAAACCTGACCTACAAGGAAAGACAGATCTACCAAAATGGTTATACTTCCTCTGAGAAAGAATATCGGTATGAAATACCTGGATAGACAATTCGCTATTTAGGTGAAATATCATCACCTATGATGGGTAAATATGCATGCACCTTTAGAGAAATAACCTGTCAGGATCTGGTTGGCTCAGGAGTAGACATCTAAGAGAAGCTGCAGAATTCCAGCCACCTATCAAGTTTTCAGATTAGTGCCAGTGCCTTTGCAGCTAACACAGCAGAAAGACTAACCAGGGAAGCATTTGGGAAAGCTCGGTTGTTACCCAATGCATCTGTTTTTCTACTTTTAAAAGCAAAAAATACAAGAAAACCTTGAAAACAAAACACAAATGAAACAGTAACATCTGTCTGATTTTGGAAAGGACCTACAAAAAGAGCTCTCACCAGTAAGACATCCCAATCATTTCCACGTGCATGGTCTCAGAAACCAGTGATGACACTTTACTGGCCATAACGATGTCCATTTCAGTGCTCATCAACAAAGGTAAGTTCGGAGAGGGGAGGCCACGCTGAAGTTCTACACTAGTGACCTCTTTCTAGTCCTGGACTGGAAAAATACCATACAGAAAGAATAAAAACATACAAAATACAGTCCACTGTCCTTAAAAAACCCCTCTGCTTTCAAGATCTGGGGAAGAAAGGAGCAGAGTAGCGTCTTGCATAAGTAAGGCGAAAGCAAAATGGAAGCAGAAATCCAGCACTGGATGGCAGACATCTCCTGAAAGATAATTCTCTTCCAGCATTATTTGCATAGCGATGTGAACTGTTGGCATCAGAATATTTTACCTAATGACTGGATTTCGCACTCTGCATTCCCTGCTCTCCTGTTTGCTTTTTTTTTTTGGCTTGCAACGGTCTCTGTTTAACATGATTTCAAAAAACATGCAGTACTGCGTATCAGCGCTGGAACGCGCGAGACGGGAGCAGAGAAGCTGCTTGTCTCGACAGCCTGAAACCAAACCTGGTAGCAGCCACCACTTTCACTGCTGTCGAAAAGGAGCCAGAATGGTGCATCTGGGCAGTGCTGGTCTCTGCAGGACAGGCTGTCTCCTCTGATCCCCTGCCAGACAAAAGGTATTTATTTCAAATGCATCTTTTAAGGGAAGTTGTAGCTGTTAAATCCTTAAGAGAACTTATCGTAAGGCCTGAGATTCAAGCAGAAAGAGAATATATTAGAAAGAATTGGAAAAAAAAAACCAAACCCAAACCTATGTATCTTTTAAAAGAGCTTACTGTATACACCAGACTGATTTACTGCTGTTGAATAATGGCTGCGCTTACAGGTTTTTGTTATTTAATTTCCTACAGCAACGAGACCTTTGGATTGTAATTCTGCTGCTGTTTGTGACAGCTTCTGGTGTTTCGAAAGTACTTTTTGAAATGCAGTCTCAGTATAAAATTAGTATTTTGAGGCTCTGATCTAGGTAGGGACCTCATCTGTCAGAGGTCCTGGAAAGTTTGGACCAAATCAGGCAGACAAGAGTTAACAGAGGGATGCACAGAGATTTAAGGGGGATCTGAATCAACTTGCACTGCATGAGGTAGTAACAGTGCCTTGGAGGGCAGATGAGAGAGAAAGTAAAACGCCTTGAATTTAGGTGGTTGGGACCACAGGGACACAACAGTGCAGAGGAGAGGAAGGTCTTCAGTTATTTGCTTTTTCACTATATGTAAATCTTGTCATTCCTTTTTCTCCTCAAAGGATGTATCCATAATTTAGATTTTTAAAGCCCAAACTTAAAATCTACAAAATGTACATTTAAATAGTGCAAATAAATTATGCAGAGGCTAAGGATGTGTAGGTGTAAGCCCACAAGGAACCTTAGCGATATTGTTGTCTTGGCATTAATAAATCTTGGATTAGGAAAAGCGAAATTTCCCTGGCTACCCAAAATTCAAACCTGTCATCACTGCTTACTCTATTTTCATTTGACTGAGTGCTGGTACAAAGGTATTTAGGACTTGATATTCCTCTTTGTACTTGCTAGCCATAAAGTCTCCCATTGGTTTTACATCCTTCTCTCTTTATCTTATCTCATTCAATATTAATTCATATCCTCTGTAAATATGCAGAACCATGGAAATCTAGAAATTATGGCAGGCAGTGGTCCCTGGAGCACACCTTGGCTGCCCTGGCAAAGGGGTAGAAGATGTCTCTAAAGGGTCGAAAGAAGGTTAACCCCTCATTCACGTAAGGGCAATATCCAAGGAGCAGGTGGCTGCAGCTACTGAGGAGGAAAAAAAATATCCTTTGCAAAGTTCTTCCTGTTTTGTTGAGAATCAATGATTTATTCAACCTTCCATCTGTAACTGTCCCTCTTGTGTACTTCTGACCAAGCAGAAAGAATAATTCATAGTCATGTAAGGCAAATAAATGTTAGAGCAACCTCAAAATTGGTGTCCGTAACAGAAACACTTTCCTACAATTTTCCTACAATCACCTGGTAAAGTAGTTGCTGCAGTTTAATGTTTCATTGACCCACAGGAAAAAGAGATTGGAGGCTATATAAATGAGTCAAGGCCATCACTCTAGGATGGAAAAGCTGTCTAAGTAGTAAATTATCCCAGGCACAGATCTGTTCTACCATGGACAGATTATTACAGGTATCCATCCTAGCTAGACTTAAATCCAATTAAAGCAAAAACTGAGTGCGTAAGAAGCGCCACATTGCACCGACAGGTCATCCTCTCAGGCCAGCCCTCCTCCTGGCTGGCTGTGGTAGCAGGGGACACTGGTCCGAGGATGCTTGGGCACTCTTTGCTGTTGGTTCTTCTCACACCCCACCAGCAGCCACAGCTGTTACCGTGGGGATGAAGGAGAACACATTCCTGCTTGCTCCTGATTGTGAACCTGCTGTTCATGAATCTGTCTAATACCTCTCTGATCCTGCTGATACGACCTGCCGCATGTCCTCCTCTGGCAACAAATTCCAGATTTCACTAACCTGTGGCTAAGGAAGCATTTCCTTCAACCGCTTCAAATAATAGTTTTAAGAAATACCGCTAGTACTGAAGTTTTACTTTTGCTATATTCACCACCTCCTCGAGTCTGTAATCTCAGTCCTACCTCTTAGGTGTTTAAAGCGGGTGTGCCAAACCAACCTTCCCAGTGCCTCCTCGTCCAGCAGCGGTTCCAACCCCAACACCAGTTCGGTCGCCTTTCCTCACACCTTCCCCTAGCTCTGTCCTGCCTGAGACGTGGACACCAGAATGGCACCAGTCATGTCCCCACCACAGGTCTGCCCAGGAGTACGATGGTTTCCTCTGTCTTTTCCCACTCCCTCTCCCACTGAGCAGACACTGCACAAGGTGCTGCCTATCACCCATTTAAATCGACTGTGAATCCAAACAACTTTATACAATTATTCCATGTCCATCCTTCTGCTTCCTAATTCTCTTTTCTGCCCAAAGCCCAAGTTAAATGGCAGGTTTTACAGCAGATCATAATACTTTTAAGCCAAGGACAACGCATGCAGAAAACACATGAATCTTTTTTACTGGCTTAGGACTATTTCCATGTTGACCATTAAATCTTTACCCGCAAATGACTGTTTAACTGTAGCTTCTTTATGATCTACCTCCAATGCTGTCAAGACAGAGCTGTACAAAGAGGCCTTAATGCAATTTCCCATTCAGGGTCTAAAGACAGAACAGATCATTAATTTTCATAAAAGCAAGCAAAGATTCAAGCACCCAGAAGGGAAATGCTTAAGTGCATTCTCAATATTAGGTACATTATTTAAATACTAGCTAGAATAAAGGCTTAAATGAGCTACATCGGCCACAATGTCGTTACCAATACCTATGTCCATTAATTACATCTTCATCTCACCCTTAAACTTTTCCATTAGAGATGACCATTTTTAAAGTTTTTAAAGCATTTTCATCTGAAAGACTATTCTTTGTTTCTCCCAGTTGTAAAAAGATTATGAAACGGCATAGAGGAGTAATATAATGCAAAAACAGAACATGGTATCTTTCAAAAATCATGACACAAAATCATTAACACTGATTAATGATTTTCAGATACCTAGTCCACTTTGGTTTTCAAGTGTTGTTTTCAGTGCTTTACATATGTATATGCATATCTAAATGTATGCTTTAAAGAACGCAAAATAAAAAAAAGTTAAGTGCCACAGGCTAATACATCATAGTCATCTACAATCATCAATGAACTGTGAACAGTTAACAATAAATAGCAAACATAAAATTCAAGAGGCAACAACTAAAATAAACTTGTCAGCTAAAAACCCTGAAATTAGACTCATTATTAGGAAGATAGGCGGCAACTGCGTCTAATAAAATCCAAGAGCAATACACTGCCATAAACCTGGGTTGTGAGATACCGCCACGGCAAGGTGCAATGAAATATCACAGTGTGTCACAGCCTTTACTGAAAATCAAAAAACCAGAAAATTAGCCACAATGTAACCTTCTGAATCTTCTAGATCCTCATCAGTTTGTCCTTCAGCCAGAGAAGGCTTCATAACCAAAAAAGGCTTTCACTTTCCTACAATCAAAGGAAATATATTTTATTTCTCACTTGCAGCTTATCTGGACTCTATAGGAATGACTGTTGATGCAATGATGAGCAGATGATAGAAGCTAAGGTTCAACTATCCGTATCTCCTTTCGGCATGTAATCTGCCATTGCTAGCGGGAAGAAGAAACAGGCTGTAATTTCCAATTCAAATACAACGAGAATTGTTCATGCTTCAGTCATGAACCTACCTGTAATGTTTACTGAAACAATGTGCATGCCAAAGGATTAAAAGCCAACAAAGGTCTATCTATCGGCTTATTATTATTGTTAGATGGTTTGGGGTTTTTTTGTGGTGCGGTTTTTTGTTTTGGTTTTGGGCTTTTTGCTTGTTTTGGCTTTGCTTTTTTTAATCCTTGCTTCTCTCTAGGTTCTTAATCAATATTAAAAACATTGTTCTAGCAACCACTAAATCAAGCAAGCTCATGATTCTGCAGATTTGATGAATGAATAAGTCTTTGCACAGGCAGAGACTAACAAGGTCAGTTTTTAATAATCTTTTTCATTATTGTGTGAAAAAAAACCTTCCATAAAGGCTGGCAGCGTTGTGTGCGAGTGGTTCATCTGACTCCTCACATCAGACTGAGGTTCAGAGTGATTTTTTTTGTCCAGGCAGGCCCATTATCAATAATTCTTCCCAGAACATCTCTAGATAAAACAAGTCCCCAGCACTCTTTCTGCTCTCAAATTTCTTCACCTGCCCTATACTGCTGCTGTTCTCCCCTTATATTTTCACTTTTCCTATTTTGTTATGTGCCTCCATTGTCAGGAGAAAATATTTTTTCTTTAGTCTTCCAACGCTATGCCTAACGCCACTCTAATGCCACACTAATGTGCTACCAGTGTTCTGCGTATGCTAAGAACATAATTTTTCGTGCCTTTTCAGACTGGAGCTGCAGAAGGTGCTTCTTTCTCTGTGAATAAGACAACATGGGTATATTTTTTTTTCCCTGATCTGCTGAAGTCTGGAGAGCAGCGTGTTAGCCATGAATACTAAGTTTGACCACAACCGAGTGCTTCTTGCAAGCAGAGATCTACGTTTGAAACTCTGTGGCAAACAGACTGTAGTTCTTTGGTACTTGGTACATTTACATTAACTACAAATATATTCAAGTCACAATTAGTCATGTAGCTTTCCCCATTCTTCCTGAAACATCTATCTTTTCACACTAAGTTATGGTTTTAATAAATATAGAGGAAGATTTTACATTTCTGCATGGATACTTGGTAAGAATATTTAGCTGACAAGAGCTACAGAGGTCACACCTCATTGGTGTTTCAATATTTCTCTGTGCTACGTGAATATATTTACAACTGGTTTTTTTCCTCTACTGTTCAGTCTTTGTTAATGCTTGTCTTTCTCAGGCAATTTAAACAAAAAACCTAAAAACTATTTCAGACCTTTAAGATTTGTGGCAGCTATGTTACCACACACTTAGATGTGAGGTTTTTTGTGTTAATTAAGGAACTACACATAGCGTATCTATTAATGCGATTTCTACACCTTAATGAAGACTGACAAAAAAATTTTAAAATGTATTGAACTCATAACCTCAAGTACACCGATAAGCCGCATTAAAGCCAGTGCTTCTCTAGCAATTAATACAGCTAATAATATTTCTTCCTTGTTATCAGCCAATGTCATATGTTTGATTAACTTACATCCAAAATGTTGCCCTCTCTTTTTTGTCACTGAGAAAATGCTAAGAACTTGATTCTTTCTTTTTGATTAACAGTTTCAGTTGTCAAAGATGCTGGAAAATATCTTAATTTTTTTTAATAGGTTAGTTTTAGAGCTGCTATTAATTAAGGTTTTTAAACTTTCAGTCCCTCTTTATTTATTACAATAATCAGATTTTTTAGATTCTGGCTCATAACAGCATACCAGAATTCTCTTACTCTTCTGAGACATCTACTATTTACAGGAGGAAAAAAAAAAAAAAGCCTTCCCTCATGAAACCTAAAAAGAATCATTTCTGCACGCAAGGTGGAATGTATTTAGATGTATGAAGAAAGGTATGGTTTCCCTCCCTAAAGAGTAATGATTCGTACGGGAAAAAATTCTCCAGAACTACTAGCGTAATATTTTTTCCCAAAATAATTATGGAACTGATTCACTCTTGCATTACTTCAGTCCCAAAATACATTGAAATCAACTGACTTCAAAACTAGAATTATGCTGCAATGAATCAGTTTTTACATATATTTAAACCAAACTATTTCTAGATATGTGTCCTTTTAATATTAAACACCCTCTACAATGCATGTGTTTCTGCACCTGAATATCAAACTACTCATGTGTACTCTAACTAACCCTTAGAGATTGCCTTACCCGCTGCTTTTTGTTTGTGCAAGACAGAAATGATGAAATATTGAAAAATTATACAAAACAATGAAAAGCAAAGAAGATCTCTGTTTTCTTATCTTTCCCCACAATGGCCTGCGAGTCCTCCTCTGCTCTTGGCTTCACAAAGAGGAATGAACCCCTTTCCTTGAGGATCCCTTCCCCGGCCAAATATTGTGGGGTGCTCCAATTACACGTTCTCTTCAGTCCCTTTCCCTGCCGTGAGTACAGATGGATTTCCAAACTAGAGGAATCCTTACACTATGTATTTTACAAGCTGTGAAAGTCTTTAAGTTATCTATTCCTAGAGTGCTCAAAGGCTCATGGATCCAGACACGCCTTCTACTGATGAGGACAGCCATCCTATAGAGAGGCTGAAGTTGTACGTCGATAAAGGAGGATGGGCAGAAAGCATCAGATGCAAAAATACCAGAGTCTAGTGGTACTATTGATTTTTCGGGGATATCTCTCCATGTATCTTGAAAATAAAAGTATTTTACATACCAGGAAAAAAAAAGTAAAAGAGGGAGAAGAGCTCTATCATTGCCTCTTCCAAAACATATTTTTAAAAAGTACACAGAAATCGCCAATAAAAAACTGAGTATTTAGCAGATTCAAATGCACGACTGAAGCGAAGGAATTAGGCATCCAGCATCATGAAATGTCACAGATGGATCACTCGACTTAAGCATGACAGTGCCTATTTTCAAAAAAGGATGCAATTAAAATACTTATATGCTGACACAGAGAGTAATCACACAAGAGATGCACATAAGCAATAGTTAAAATCTTCTGGGCTTTTATGAAGGATATCAGTAAAGCAGTGAGCTTGAATTTCTGCTTAACTGATTTTTTTTTTTTTTTGAGTAGGCTTACTAAGAGTAGCAGTTACACAGTTTTAGAAATCAAGAATTATATGGAAAAAAAAATCCCCACTGTTGAAAATGTTACCACCTGTAGACCGCTCACTCAAGCCATGCTTGATTTCACAGATAAATTAACTGATATGTTACAACTCAGTATCAAAACTGAAATTAAAATTGCACTTTATTCATCAATATATACACACATAGGAACATACAAATGGAGATCCATTTTCTGAGCTTTGTCAACAATCACAACCACTGATCTATTACTACATTTTCAGTATGTTTCAGTAAAAGCAGTTGCCGGGTTCCAACAAATCACCCAAAGACCTTACACAATTCTAAATTTATGTTGATTTCTCATTAACCCAGATTTCTGTTTTTTTTTTTTCCTTTGAACTTTTAAACAAAATGTCTGTGACTATGACAGAATAGCCTTTTAGCCAAGAGAAGAACCAACTTTGCTGAGAAACTAAGAGATTTATGATAAGAGAAAATTTACAAAGATAAATTTAAATCAGAGATAAAAACCTGTTGGACCAGGGATTTTCCACCTTAACATTCATGCGTTATTCCTTCCACTGTTCCAAGGAAATACTTCCCAATGTTTTTTTCCTGGTATTTTTCTCTGTTTTTTCCACTTTTTCTTTTTAGTTGCATCCTAGCAGATGCAGTGCAGCAGAATCCATATTAAATATATCAACGCTTTACCGAGTCTGTAGACTAAACAAGCAGATCAAAGCTTCATGCAAATCACATAACCACTACTTGATGATGATTTTTTGCCAATGGCTATCTTCAATTGACACAGATATTGGATTAAGTGCTAGAGAAGACAGGACAAATCTGTTTTCCATACAACCACAAAGTGCCTGATTGAGACTTAGCAGCTTCCATCCGAGTCTCTGCACCGAGCTGGAAACGCACAGTCTGGCCATCCTGCGATAACGGCCGCGATAACAGAGATTCGCTTCCTATCTGCCTCCTCAGGCGCTTGTTATTGTCACTTACTGTCTAAGCAGTAGTCATCAAGGACAGACACGTCCTGAATTTAGATCAGGCAAAATAACCAGTCAAAAATTCAGTTAGTGTTAAACGACAGGACACACGTGTAAAGCATTTGTGCTTGTGGTCCGACTGGTGATGGTAGCTGGAAGCAGTTAAAACCAACACCCAACGTCACTCTCCCCCCAGCTGCACAATAATATAGGCGCTGAAACAACTTCGTAGTTCTATCTCTCTTGCCTCACATATATATATACATAAAAATTTCCCTAAAGTGCTAGGTCAGAGGCTCCCATTTCCATGGTCCTCAAAAACGTACAAACAGTTGCTTGACGGTTCAAGGCCTCCAACATCTTACTGGTAACGACCAGCACCAAGTGGGAAACTACAGCCCCTGCTGATGGGGCAGCCACGTCTAGAAATAAGCTGCCTGGGTTCGCCCCCATTAAGACAGTAGGAATTGAAGAGTACAGGGTGGGGGAGGAATTGAGGACCCAACGAATCTGTAAGCGCGCAGGTTTGCCAAATTGCACTCTGCTGCATTACTGCTACTGTCCTGCTGTAGGAAGCTTGGTCCGTAGGACACTGATGATACAGGACCCATGCAAAATACACTCCGAAGCCTACAAAATCCACAAAAATAATTCCACAGAAATCTGGAGGCAGGATTTTTCTTTAATGCGATTCGGGTTAATGTACAACGCTAAGAAGATACTACATAGAGCAGAGAGTATCTAATTTATTCATAGGAAAATGTTAGGACCTCTGCTTTAAATTTCAGAAGTTCAGAAGTTTACTGCTGAATACAAGATATCTGATGCATAATAAAAATGTACAAATGAACACCACAGGGTATGGAAAACCCACAACATACTCAATTTTTTTTAAGTAGTAGATGCAGTTTTTGTTTGATATGCACAATGACACTGTGAAATGTCAAATAAAACAGTACCCTGAGGAACATGGTATTGATCAAATCTGAGACTTTAAAAGTAACAATTTCTGTTGCTGAGCAGACCTGCCTGATTTACAAGCAAACTGCATTAAAAAAAAATAAAAAAAATCATTTTAACTATTCAATGGAATTTGAAAATAAAAGCATCATCAGCTGCTAAGCCAAATCAACATGAGTTAATGGTGTTCAACACCATTTGTTTGCTTTCAGTTTTATGAAGGACTGTGTGCAGTCCCAGTGACTGAGCCAGAATACAAAGAACTCCGGGTTGTCTAAGTATATGAGCTAAGTTCAGTACATACAGATTTAGAAAAAACCTGTACTTAACCTGACTAAACTGAGGTATATATAAATGCAGATGGTTGCTGGAGCACGTCCTCTTGAACACATTTCTGGACACATGAAGGAGAATGTACTGAAAACAGCCAACACAGATTTAGCAAGAGTAAGTTACACCTGACCAACCTGATCACCTTCTACGTGAAAACGAATAGATTCAGGGACAAGAGGAGAGCAACACAGACAATTTACCTCAACTTTTTCAAAGCCTTTTGACACTCTCTCCCAGAACAGCCGTGTCAAGGACAGCTATTCCCAGCACTTGTTACACCACGCCTAGAACCTGGCATCCAATTTTGGAGCCTCCAACACAACTCAAGCACCAATAAACTGGAAGAAGTTCAGTGGAGGGCTGCTGTGATGATCGGTGTCTGGGGCACTTGCCCGGTGAGGAGAGGCTGAGGGAGCTGGCCTTGTTCAGCTTGGAGAAAGGATGGTTTTGGGGGGAGATCCAGCAGCAACCTGAGAGTCCCTATGATGAGGTTATGGAAGATGCAGAGCCAGGTTCTTTGCAGTGGTGCGTGGCAGGAGGATGAGAGTCAATGGGCATAAACTGCAACTACACTTCGGGAAAAGCTTTGCCATCCTATGGATAAATCTAGCAGTGGCAGAGGTTGCCCAGAGAGGTTGTACACTCTCCATCCTTGGATACTTTCAAGATGAAGCTGCATAAAGCCCTGAGCAACTTGGTCTGATCTTATAGCTGAACTTTCGTTCAGCTAGAGGTTGGATTAGAAACTTCCTGAGGTCCCTTTCCAACCTGAACTACTCTACAACTCTATAATTCAATGAATCACCTATGTTAAGTAATACAGTCCCAAGCCTGAAGTGAGACAGTAAATAAAAATAAAAAGGCAAAATCTCTCTAGCCACTGGAAAGAGTAGCTCTTTAGGTATGCCAAAACTTAGTAGATCAAAGATTATATCCTTGCACAACTCCCAAAGAGGGGGTTAAATTTAAATATAGCTACTTAGGAGCTAGGTTTCTATTCTAAGCTAGTTATCTACATCGAGCAAGGCACCTCCAAGAGGTGATTCCTGTCATTCTTAGTTGATTTAAAGGTATCGTACTCAAGCACCACAGAAGTGCTGCCATCAAACTGGCAGCCAGCAGCTACTAGAAATAGGCAGGTATCTATCATGCTGCTGTCAGATAACATTGCCACTGCAGCAACACTACTCTTCCTGGTAACAATGGGTATTTTCACCTTATATACAAGTACCTGTACTTTTTTTTTTTTTAGCTGGCTTTTGTCACTGGGAAAACGTTCAGTTTCACAGATATCGCTGTAGTATAACAGCTGGCAAATGTTGCCTTAGTAATTGTGACCTCTGTAATGAAAGGCATGTATAATTGTGCTGGTACAATGAAGCATCTGACTGCTATGTGCATACATATATATTACCATTAAAATGCCATTACTTTAATAGTTGCAGTATGACAACAGCCGTAAGGATTAGTAGGAGAAACCCTGCAATCATTTTCTCAGAGTTTATTTCAAATATTTTATTGTTAATAAGGTTAGATGGTAGAGCCTCCTACTAAATTAGCTAAAGAGTTTGAGCCTTTCCAAGCCATATATGCATTAGTCTCTGGGTTGTTAACCTAGAAGAGTGTTTTAGGCTTCCTGAATCTACACCACAATAAAGCTTTGTTTTCTAAAAAAAAGTTAAACTCGGTATAGTTGTTGCATAGTTGTTGTTTGATCAGGAGAAAGTGCTTGAAAATGTTGAAGAACAGCATACACATGTCCTTTTTCACTGAGTTTTGGCCAATGCCTTCTGTGTTTTTGAGGGTTTGTTTGGGTTTTGATTTGGTTTGGGGGCTTTTTTGCATTAATATGTCTCATGTACTTTGCATAGTATCAGTTCAGTGGGAATAATCAAGTTATTAGTCCAGGACAGCCTTAGTCTGACAGCTTAGCAGCTTCACAGATCCCCCAAACCCTGACAGTAATGCACTGGTCTCTCTTTCCTCCAATTTCTTACCTCCACACTTTTATTCATATTTTTTAAATTTGACTAAAGCAAGTTGCATTTTCCAACTGTTTCCAATAAAGCCCTCCCTCCTCACTGCACTGGTCCTTGATAACTCTCCATCCATGGCAAATTTTCATGCTCACCTTTCTCATTAATTTAACCGAGTACTGATTTGCAGTAAGAAATTACTCAAAAGCATAACGTCATTCCTACCATTTAAGTTAGTACAATCTTTCTATTATTGAATTAAATTTCCAGCCAAAAATACTGTCTTATTTCTTGTATCTGGAGAGAATACTGGGGATCTGAGAAGCACTTCATAGGGACCCTGCCAGACTAACTCTTCTACAGAGTGCCACATCGTGCCTAGAACTGACAGCAGCTCACACACTGCCATGTGTACTGAAAACACACCGCTTGTAATACAAAACCCTAGAAAGTGCCAGTACAAAAAAAAAAAAAATTTAAAAAAAAAAAAAATCACCTTTGAACAAGTCTGGGAAAAGCACAAAACTGATTGACATTTTCTGTTGGATTCAGAGGGCTTTTGGATCAAGACCTCTGAAGAGAAACAGATTTTCAGCTTTGCACTGCACCCACTCCCTAGGACACAAAAAAAATTTTTAGTGAAAAACTGAACAATGTTTACATCACTGCCAGTTAAAGACAAAGAGAAAAAACCACTAGACACACACGAACTCAGTCTCTCCAGTGTCATATCACTACCAGAAATCCCATAGAGATATAGTGATCCCGATCAATACAGAAAAATACTTCTAAAGTATGATATTAGATGTGGGACATTTGAGGAGTCACCCTGGTTTCCAGTCCTTTAGGAAAAATACTTGAGATGCCTGGAAAGCTGGATATAAAAAAACCCCAGCCATTACTCAGCCAGAATTTCCAGGAGAGAGGGAATAAACTCTTCTTCTCTCAAGCATGGCAAAGCTGGAACACCAAGAGCCGAGGAAGTGCCAAGGAGCCTCCATCCCCCTAAACTGAAGCCAACTAAAAAGGGACCAAGTGTGCTAACTACTATCTATAAGAAAAAAAAGGATATTTTCTGTTTTTCTTTTTAGCCCTAAAGAATGGCCGTAAGGGGGCTGTCATTTATACCAGGTTTTTGCTGATAGCACAGAACTGTGCTGCCTTTGTTCTGGAAGCCAAAAAATGATTTTATTCTGTGTTCCCCTGACATCCAGGAACTAGATTAAATGACACATTGAAACAAGGGTTAGTCTGGTTTTATTACTGCTCTGTGTATATGTGTATATCAACGCACACACCAGAGCAAATTAAAGTAAAATTGCCTAAGGCATTTTGGGTTTCAAGATCTTAAAATAACCAACTTGCGAGTCTTTCTCTATTGTTACACTAAAACCACACCGTTCCCTGAATATTCTTGTGTCATTCAATAACGCTGCATTGACAGCTGCCTCTCTCTCCCTTTTCCTTTCTTCATGCCTATGGCTGCCTTTCTGTTTCTCCATCGCCTGCACTATCCCTCCAAGGAGCGAAATAAAACAGGTCTGTATTGCTCAGGAAAAAGAATCCGAGTCCTGGCTGTGATACAAGAGCAGGCTGCAGCGAACCTCACACCGAGCAAGATCCTTCACCTGCAAATTCCTCCAAGCGATGAGAGGAAAAATAAGAGCCAGTAATTAGTAAAAATATTCACAGTTAGAAGCATCCTATATAGACAACTCTCTAACAAGGCAGAAAATAGTACAGCTGAAGAAGAATTAGAGTGCAGAATAAAATAGCTGTGGAATATTAGTATTTCCTGACCGGGCTATGTTCCCAAATGTAACACTGAAATTGGTTTTATTTTCCTCAGAAGGACGCCTTCACTGTCTTGCTTTTATACCACTGAGGTTTTTGCACCACAGATTTTGTACTAATTATTTTCAAGCTTATTCCTTTTCTTTATGACACCATAAGTTCCCTCCAATTCCACGTGTCTCAGCCTGGGGCTGCTCCCCTGAAGCCTGTTTTCTAGAGGTTACGCTCCATTTTGGTCACTGGGGCTTTGTGGCTGAAGTGCTGTTTTTTGTATACATCAGGTCCTATTTCTGTCTTTTATTTGTTAGGCATCTACAGAGAACCAATTACATTTTACTTTCCTACCTTCTCAGCAGCCACTTAAGGTTACGTATTCTCACAAATAATTTAAGAAACTCAAAACCTGCTTCCATCAAGCAGAGGATGCTGAAAATGAAGATTAAATCTAAAACTCCTGTTACTAGGTACTACTTTTACGCTGTATGTGGTTCTGTTGAGGAGAAAAAGATAGTCAAGACATCACATGAATTAAAATTATTACTGTCATGGGAGAAAAAAAAAAGAAAAATCAGTTTTGCCACCTGATAAAGAGCAGATATTTTAAAAGCAAAGCCACTCTTGAAATCCACAGGTTATTTAACTTTCTGTGTGAGATTTTAATAAAATATTGTGTTTCGAGATTTATGATAGGCCCTTCTGATTCCAGCTTTGGAGGAGGGCTGAGGCGGGGCAGGGGATGAAGGAAGCAGGTATAGGATGTTAGCTCTGCTATTTGAATTAATGTTTTTCTTAGTATAACCTGAAAGCCCAACACCAGCATTCAGCCTGAAAGGGTGCTAAATAAAATCCATCTAATAAAAGATTGGCTACACATAAAATTAAATCAGACAGGCAGCTTGATTGTTTTCACAAAAAGTATGAACTGGTGCACCTATATTACCCAGAATTGCCTAACTGATTATGTTGATGAGATCTCAAACTCACAAAACAGCAATAGCCCCAACTCCACATGAAAAACATGTCAACTGTTCTTCCTGCATTTTAACCAGGTACCAATTTAAGCCATTTATAGCCTTTGTCATTATTTGGGAAATTTGACTACGTAAACCAGCTGATTTCTAGTTGATTTCATTAAATGTCTGTATTACCAAATCCTTCCGTAAATACAATGGTCCTTATCAATAAAGGCTGTATCAGATCACGGACATTAGAGAATGAGTAAATCTTTGTACGCACTCATTCAAATGGAATGATTTTTAGCCAACAGTTTGGCTGACAAAGTTTTCTTCTAGAAGGTGGATCCAGAAGGAATAGCATTTCCTTAGGAATAGAAGACAGATTTGTTTAAAACAACCGGTATTAAACCAGAGCACTTGAGCAGCAGCCTGACTCCTGAAGAACATCCCAATATGGAGGAGTGAAGCACATCCCCAAATAATCGTAAATATACACGTACACCTCTGCATATATTTACATCTATGCAGGGAGAACGAATGTATTTTCTGTGCTACCTACGTGAAGACTGATGTATTTTTTTGATCTATTGCCCTGTGTCTTTTTGCTTCTCTTAACGTACACCCATGAAAAGGTGAACCGTAAGCCTCAGGGAGCCACAAGACTGGAGCTCCCAAACATGGAAAACTGAGGAACTTGGGGAGTCCTTTGTCCTACAGCAGCTGGAAAGCAGAGCCCCAGCTCTTGCAGAGGTGGGGTCTGTTCACTCTGAAAGTCCATCCTCACCTTACTCAGGTTCAGAAAAGATTAAAAAAAAAACGAAAAAAAACAAAAAAAAACCCCAACTCTGAAACACAGGCTCCAAACTCAGTAAGGCGGGAAGTTCCACTGGGACTTTATCAGTATTTACTGCAATCCCTCCAGAACAAGAAGATTCTCTTCTATCTTTTTGTTCAGCTTATTTTTTTTAAAGAATAATCTCTAAAGTATAGTCATAAGAAAATTATCCTGCATTTATGAGAGAATTACTGTTACGCTGATTTATGTCACACCCTTAAAGTTTTTAGAATCCATAGAGACAAGAGGACAAAAAAAATCCTCAATTTGAGAGTTTTCACCTTTATTTGTAGAACTTGTATTTGTAAAAAACCTAAACTATCTAATTAAATTGCCTACGGGCAATACTAGTTACCAAAGAACCCCCCAAATATATTTATTAAATTCTGAAAACTCCTTATTGGAAGTATAACCCAGTAAATGACAAGAAGTCAGTGCTGCGCTTAGCTCCTTTTTACTTTCGGAAGAGAGCTGAATTTAGATTCTCTACAGAGCTATACCTCCTACTTAGTACATATTTCCATAACATTGCATGTGGATCAGAGCAATAAATCTGTAAAGTTTATTGACTTTGGGGGCTCATTTTAACAAAATATTTCCTCCCTTCTAAAGGGAGACCAAGTGTCCAATTACAAATCTCCAGGGGGATGCTGGAAAGAGGCAGGCAAGGTCTGGGTTCTCCTGAGTGCTGAATATTCATAGAAGGTGCCTGCAATGATGTAATTGGATAAATGATATCTAGGCATCTGTCTTATACCCAAGATAGACTACGTTTTAAATCAATGTCAATACAAAGACACAGGGTATATTCAAAACATGAGGACTTCTCCCAAGTTAAAGAGCCTGCGAGCGTAAGCGATCAGACAACACAATTCCTGGGCATTAACAACACTTTTGGCCAGGTAGGAGGAATAACTCTTTTTAGAATAAAAACCTCGGTATATCCCCCATATCTCAACGTGCGTGGCTTCTGGCCTGGTGCACATTTATCATTTCGTTTTATACAATCCCACCTGACTGGGCTGAACCATTTAACAATTCCTTCTAGACATATCGTCCTATAGTCCTTCGACTGTCCAGGGCTCTTCCAAAGTAGCTTTAACTTGACATCCTGGTTTTGCAGCTGAAGATCTAAATGCGATTGGCTGACTGTTTGTCGGCGAATTAAGTGACAACACCAAGACCGGAGCTTAACGCTGCTCTTTGGCAGCCCAAAATTTCACTACAGATTAGGAGAGTGCTCTCTCTGACACCTATCACATTTAATTCACTAGCCACAAAGAGAGTTTCACGACACGCCAGGTGTGTCTACTATCCTATTGTAGAAAGTAAACTGCAAGAAACCCAATTAGACTTTCTTAGGAGGTTCCCACCCCTTATCTGAGAAGCGGCAACTGGTGATGTGTGCAATATTAATTATCTGCAAATATGAAGCTAAAAAGGTTAATTTAAATTCATTATTATTCTAATACTTCAAATACCACATTATTTCCCCATCTGCCAAGGGGTATTCTTCTAATATTCCAAATACCACATACTTCCCCGTCTGCCAATGGGCCACGCAGGTGCTCCTACACAGAGCAAAGCATGCAAATCAGGCTATTAAGAACAAAACCCCTCGGTTTATTTCACTGGCACCTGAAGTAGCTTCCTTTTCTATTGAGGTTCCCGTATTATGCCTTGTACCATCTCATTCAGAACTTTATTTTCCTAAATCTCTCATTGATATGAATAGGATTTAGCGTATAAACAGGAGACGACAGGCCTGCTAACACTGTAGAAGCTGTTTGCAGTCACGTAGTAAAAAAAAAATCTTATAGAGAGATTTTTGCTTCCTATAACAGCTTCATAAACTACACGCAACTACGGCTTATAGTGTGTGCAGTGCCATAACTCACAACGTATTTATTTTAAGGCAGTAACTCGGAGGTGATCTTGGGTTCCTCAGCTCTGTATGCCTCGCCACAGTAAAAAGCAGACCCCTTCCTTCCCAAGCAAGAAAAAACAAAGTGAGAACGGCGAACTGAAGTATCAACGGCTGTTCCAGTTCCAGTGGTTACGACAGGAGGCAACGGGGGAAAGCAGCGTGACCTCAGACAGTGTCGCTGCACGGAGGTGCCGGAGGAGGCTACGAGTTAGTAGGAGAGATTAAATCAGCATCCTCAGAGATTTTAGGGAGTTAAGAGCTGCCCTCCTGGGAAGGATTGACACCCGGAGCTCGCCCGCACCGTCGGGGAGCACCCTGGGAAGAGCCCTGGGAATCTGGCACGTTTCAGGGTCACACAAAACCCAACTGGCTGCATGCAGAAGGACTAAACAGAGGCTCTGCTTTTTAAAAACCTTGCCCAAATTATTGTCAGGATTACCTTATATCAATAATTAGCGTCGTTAATGGCATATACAGCATATATGCCTGTACTGAATCTCTGTGGAAGATGCTCCTATTGTATTCTTTTTTTTTTTTTTTATTGTTTTGCTGTTCAAGAATAAACATAACCTCGGGGTGGAAAAGAAACACTGCAGCTATATTTTATTCATTACCTGCCTTTAAAAAATGGGAGTATTTACAACTCCAAGAAGGTTGAGGTAAACAATTAAGGAGGTGCTGCTGTTTGCTGTTGCTTAGGGGTGATGGAGCATGCAGAGCATGACACGAGCAATTACTGGACCCTGGTAAAAGTTTCTCTGCTGGCATACAAAGGTCTCCGTGTTGATTTGAAGCACCCATCCAAAAATAAAAACTGCAAGAATTAGTTGCCAAATCTAGCAAAGCCCCAAGCTTAATTGCGTAATACTTACCAGGGGATACCAAAACAGTCCAGCCCACATTTAAGAGGTTTACACATAAACGGCAAAGACATTAAGCCCTTTTCTTTACTCCGGAATGATATTAGAGACAGTATAAATACTGCAGCTGCGGTGTCTGTAAGGTAGGAACTCACTCTGTCTAGACACAAGAGAAATTTATTTTTTCCTTTCAAACACTTCCCTCAGTCCTAATTTCTAACCCAATTGCTCTCCAGTTCTTTCCCAGTGCTAACTCAAGCCACAAGAGAACATTCAGAATCCCTCCTATTCTAATTAAAGCGGGCTTGTCTTTTATTGCTACGAGGACACCTTCTGCCCTCTCCCAGGCAGCTTGATGGTCTCTATTTTGAGAGATCATCAAACTCAAACAGGACAAATAAGTTGCTGAGTCTTTGTTTCTCTTTCTTCTCTACGGTAATTAAAACTGGCAGACAGAAAGAATGCTCAGGTTGACTTTCTTTTATTAGGGTCAGCTAATTAAAGCATGATATTTTGAAAGTGCCTATCACTTTCATATCAGAGGAGGAAATTTTTCAAAACACCTTCAGGATTCAGGACTTCAGGAAACAATGATTAAAAATCTTCTATATTTAGGACCCTGAGCCCTACGGACAAGGAACATGTCTGCAGCATCTAAGTCGTCTAGCTATTTTGAAAACGCCAGCCTGAGTGCGAAGTGGCAATTTGCAGCCACTAAAAGATAGGAAAGCTCATAGGAGATGTTCGAAGTCCAAGTCTCCTCCTCGGTAAGGACATGCTGTTCCCATGCCCACTAGCAGGGTAGATGGTCAGCATCTACCCAAACCTTCCTTGGCCCCCGTATAGATCCTCTCCTCTTCTACGAGACCTGGACGCCCTCTCCAGCAGCTCTTCATGACGACAGACAGTGCCCCAGCAACACTTTTTTACAGACCAGGCTCAAAGCTAATTTATAAATTGTGAGAGTACATTTACATTCCAGAAATTGCACAAAAGTGGTTTTTATCTATTTAACAGAACTGCGCTGTGTTTACTCAAACTCTAGCCCTTTTCCCCAGCAGGCACGGAGGCACAGCTACACTGGAGTTAATGGAGCTGGATGGATTGACACCAGTGGAGAAGCTAGCTCAGGATTTGACTGTTTTAATACTAAACAGATTTCATTTGGACTCTAATTTCAGCACACTGTACCTCCCGTCAGGCACTCATTTGGTATCCTGCATGGCTAATTTGTACTGAATATAAAATATACATGTTTGCTGTTGTCTACGGGACTAAAATATTCAGCCTACCCATGCATGCTAAAGTCAGGTTCCCCTGTACACTCTGGAGTCATAAGAATATGCTATAATAGGCATACCTGTGCATTTGGGAATGCACCCAAAAATTTATAAAAACCTTTTCAACTGCTTACTGAGTCTTTAATTGCAGGCACTGACGTATTTACTCCCCATGCAATTGCACAACAATTAAAAGATCTATTTGCACGCCTACAAATTCTGAATTTCAGCTCATTCTTCTTTCCGTAAGAACTCAAATCCCACCTCAGCAGGGCAGGAAATCTTCTCGCCTAAGGTATTTTTTTCGAAAATGAGGAATATTGGAAGGAAATGAAAACCAAAGCTCCTGAGCTACACCTTTCCTTGCCATTATACCAGCAGAGCACACTCTAAGCCCTGGGAATTACATTTCTAGCTGAGGCAGAGACCAAGTCGGATGAAACAGCCTAGTGCCAAGCAACGCTGCCGCCTCGCCGAGCGTGCTGTCTGTCGGGTTACGCGGCTGTCGCAAGGCAAAGGCAGGCGACCCGCTCCTCCCGTCTGCAATTTGCTGCCTTTTGGTCATGCTACGGCAAAAGCAGGGAGGGTTGGGCGCCGACATCTGAAATAAAATGCGCTGCTGTGCCCGGTCTGAGTAGGCAAGAGAGTAGAATTCAAACTTTTAAATTAGGGAAATTTGTTTTTTTTTTTTTTTTTTTGATCAAATTTGCTTCCTTTCTAATTCGCTCCCAATAGTAGCCATAAAAATTCTGTCTGAAGAAAACATAATTTACAGGTCAGATTGAAAAATCCCAACTCTCCCAAACTCTCAGGAGAACCCTAACCTAATCCAGGCATCCAGTATTCAGAGCAGAAGCCAAGGGGAATCAGTTCCCCGTCTCTTCGGGTGGGTAACCTGACATCACCTGAAGCTGTTAATAGCCCTGAGGTTCCTTGCCCAAATATTTCTTGCCTACTATAATCAGGATAAACAACTTCTGAAAAAAATTAGGTTCCTTCTTGTTTTAATTCTAACGGGCATGGCAAAATCTTTTAATTGGCACTACCAGGAAGCCCTGTCATCTCTTCAAGCTCAGGGAATGGAGCGATACTGGGGCTTTGCGCGTCCCCAGTGAGACAAGTACCTCCAAAGCACATCCCCCAGTTTGGATGCCTGAGGAACAAGATCGGTCCAACGCTGGCCAAAGACCCAGACTTTACAACTGACTTCCCAATGGCCTCGAGGGAGTCACTTTAAAGGCAATCTTAGGCTCCTGCTCTACTTCACCTTCCTTTTTCAAATCTCATATAGCATTAGTTCAGATCTGACACTTCTGAAAGGCAGGAACCATCCTGCTTCTGGCTCAATTCCTTGCGCTAAAAACACAGGTGAGATTCGACAGAGAGTATTCTATTTATCCTGGCAATAACTGGCAACTGGTCTATGACTGAAATGTTAAGACTGGCAAAATGAGGCAGCCAGAATAAGGACTCAAGAAGGGCAAATTCAAGAGAGGAAGGCCTGAGCCTGAAAGAAAAAGCTGCAAAAGTGGAAAGGCACGTGGAAAAAAAAAAAAAAAAATCTCTACCAGCTCCCGCTGGCTGAGAGCTCAGGAGCAGCCGTGGAGCCAGAGAAACGTTGCAGTTTCAAACTGCACCGACCTTAACCTGATAGAGCCAGAAGTCCAGATGCTGATTAGACATGTAGTTCATGATTAAATGAAGAGTGACACCAGCAATCTCACCAGTGCAAAGGAGCACCAGAAAATGCTGTTTACCTTATAAAATGGAGCTATCACCAGGTTATGGGGGCTGTTGCAACTGTTTTGCTCTTTAGAAAATATGATATGCAATCTTACTACGTGATGCGAGTTTTTTTCCTTCCAAGAGAAAAAATATTGGCATACAGTGAGATACGCACTCTTAGTCTTTAGGCTATATCATACATGTGTGTGTGTGTCATGATATCTTACACGATAACTAGGCTAGGGCAATTATTTCAACCCGCTATTACAGACTTAAACTTATCAAAGACTTTGCACTGCAAGGTACCAGAACATCTCAGCAAGTCAATAATATTAAGACAAACTGCTACTCCTATATTCCACTCTGTATTCAAACGATAGCCTACATAATTTTCACTGTTAAGCAGTCTGGCTAGCAAGAGCCCTCCAATCTTGTCCATACATTCTATATTTTTTTAAAAACAAATGTTCTATGATTAATTTCTCTCTCCTAAAATAGCCTGATGATGAAATCTATGATTTAATTCCTCTGCAGTTATAGCTCTGACTACAGCCTAGAGTTCAAAATATTCTTTGTCAACTATCACAGGCTCTACTGAGCATAGATCTTTTGCTGCCAAAGATTTCACATGAAGTTGAATTTTAAGTACTAGAAGTAGATTAGCTTGGCAAATGGAAGTACTATTAGGCATTCAACAACTGTTCACACACAGCCTGGAACATAAAAATTGAGCTGATGAAACCGACAGCTTGACAGAGAAAGAAGGAGCATGAACACATCACCGTCATCAATTTTTTTTTTTTTCCAGAGAGAGCTCTGAGACAGCAAACAAAGAAAATATATCACCCACCAGCTAATAACAAAGAAAGCAGGTTGGATTTAGATTTGGTTCAAAACCAGTGCAGGCTAACAACACACCACCTCTGTGCGACAAGAGATTACTCTGGGTCTGATCCAGGGTATAGCAGAGGTCTGTGATCACAGCAGCTCTCAATGATTTTTCCCTCAGTCAGTAATGAGCTCCCCTTTTTCTCAGGGCTTCAGACCTTAACTGAAAAGTTAAAATGCTGTAAAGAGGGGTTTTTTTTCCCATTGTCTACATGTCATAAAATACTTACCTTGCATAAAACATCCTTCATGTTCAAATCACTGAGACAGTGATGGGTTTTAAGGGTCTAGCATTCAAAAAAAAATTGTAAGGTTCTACTCTTCAAATGGAGAAGCCCTTTTTGTAGGCATCCAGAATTACCTCTATTTTTGTGGTTATAGTATGATCATTAACTGATGCACGTGTATCTCCATCTAAATGCAGATTCAAGGTTTCTGCTTAAAACAGGTGATGCAGATGCACCAGCAATGTAAATTCCTTCATTCTGTATGGGCAACATGCAGCTTTCTGGTTCTCCAAAAACACATCTTGAAGGTGTATTAGCTTCTATACCCAAATGTCTCTTCTCTACTGAGTTCAGCACTAGCATCGTGACCCCATTTTATCTGTGAAGCTGATAATTGATTTCTTTTTACTGAAACCATGAACCTTGCTGCTATCCATTCTAGACTAGCCTGGATTTAAACCACCAGCAGGCTATTTCTTAATCCTACTAACAATTTTCTGAGCCGTACATTGCTTCTCCTTCCCCTTCATGTTTGAGATACAGCTAATGTTGTATGCTTGGGATATATCTAATGTTGTTTTAGAATGGGGAGTGCAATAGTAACATTAACAGAAGAGGCGTGATTAAGTAAAGAGACGCCTCTGCTTCTACATGCTCGTTTTCAGAATGGTTTAATTGGATTTCCTGACACGAAGAGAGCTATTTCTGGTTATCTATTCAGTGCCTGTTGCCTTGGGAAAAAGCCTGCAGTAGGATGCCATAGTCAGTTTTAACAACACAGACGTGGAGCAATATTAGAAGGGTAAAAAGGAAGAGTAGGCCTGTGTAATTTTCTGTCTTACAGAGACAGGTACTACAGCACAAACTGATCATCACAAACACAACGATTTCCAGAGAAATCATGCAAAAACAACACAGATCTCATGCCCCAGTGAGAAGTGCACTGCAAAACCCTTAATGTGACAGTACCGTATGTATTTTTCAATCATGCTACAAATTCTCTGTCACAGGCCTAGTGCCATGGCATGAGATGTTCCAAGGACAAGGAATAGATTGGATTAGATTAGATCAACAGTGTATGTCTTGTTCTAGCTGTGCATCAACAAACGCAGGGCTTGAGTAGGTGGCTTCTCAACAGGCTTTGGTCCGGACTTCCTCCAGCATTCAGATTCAGGGAGAGGGAGAAAAGGAATCTCCACAGCAGAAATTTCAAGAGCAGCTAAGAGTATTTTGCTGTGCAAAAGTATTTGTGCTGCTTTTTAAATAAGTTCTGGAGAAGCTCTCATCCTTATTTCAAAAAGTTATGTTCTCTGTCCACAACTGAGATTATATATTTTCATACAAAAAAAAATATTCCATAATAAGCTCTAAAATGTACGTGAAAGTGATCACAAGAGGGAACGAACAGCTTCCCTTGGGGTACCGTAGTAATAAGTGAAACACTTGTCGTTTTGCTCTATAAACACCTGCATTAAAAATACATTTGCACCAGCAAAACAATCAAATACCTTTTCCACAATCCCAGACATCAGCTGGGAATAGATGTGGAAGGATGTTAAGTCAATGGGAATTCAAAAGTGCCCAATACCTCACAGCTGAACTCTGGTGCGTTGTGGGGTCTGACCTGAAGCAATAAAAACCTGCCTGTGTTTTGGATTTTTGCATACGCAGACACACAAAACCACCATGAATAATAGATATCTCTATCTTGCTTCTAAGACTAAGCTCATGCTTTTCACGTGTAAAAAATAACTGTGTTTCAGCACTGGCTGTTCTGGTGACCTCCATGAGACTTTTAATCAAATCTTGCATATCGCTGGGGCTTCAGAGATTATTTGATTTCTTCTCAGGAAAGAGTGAGACAGCTCTTGTTTCAATTAATATTTCAATCTCACAGAACACTGCATAATCAAAAAATGTAAGAGGCCCCTGCAATTTCAAAAAATTGAACTCAGTAATTAAAATAAAGATTAAAAATATCACGGAATCCTTAGGCGGCCATAGCAGTATAAATACACCTCAAGATACCATAGCAACACTTCCTCTTTTATTATTAAATAAATTAAGTATCTTGCAGGCTCGTAAAACACCAGTCAACGCAGACGTATTTTGGGCATCGCTCCATAGAGCGCCTTCCTCCGCTGCTCCGCTTCTCTTGAGCTTGTCATATTGAAACACTAGAGGTCAGGCTCCCAAAGAAAACTAACCACTGCTCTGGTATAAATCCACGAGGAATTATGGGATTTGGACTTTATTGCGTTCCGAAGCGGCACTGGAGATGCAGCGATCAGCAGAGTGCCAGGCTCAAACCACACAAAACCACGCCAGGGCGTCAATCTTCTCTGAGTATTTGGCTGATAGGGATTGAACCAGCTAGGCAAATAGGAATTTTGCATTCTATTCCTCAGACATCTGTGTGAAGCGTAGAGACCTGTCAAGCACAGAGGCTGAATAAACAAAAGCTTCTGCTGTATTTTCCCCAGGACAGAGAATTCAGCTTCCCTTTTTGGCCCTCATAGATTCACAGGAATTTCCGGAAAGATAAAGGGGCTAGCAGCAAAAGAATGATTTATTAAAGGTAACAAAATACTGACTGGCCCATAAAGAGAAAAGCTGCATTTCTTGCACAAAGAACAGAACAGTGCTTTTGTTTCTTTGCTTGTTATAATTAGCAGTGTTGCTTTTACCAAGGATAGATCACGCAGGACCAACCTGATCACCTACTAAGTGGAAACGGATGAATTTGGGGACAAGGGGAAAGCAATGCACGTCACGTACCTCAGCTTCAGCTTTTGACACTCTCCTCCAAAACGGTCATGTATTCAAGTTTGTACATCGCATTGGATGCACAGACAACTACATGGATTGAAAACCGGTGCGATGGGCAGGCTCAGAGGGCAGGGATTCATGGGTCATATTCTACCTGGATGCAGCAAGCGGAGTACTCCTGGGGCCTGTCCCGGGATCTGTCCTCCTTCACATCTTCATCTATGACCTGGAGGAAGGCAGGCATGGAGGCCACTCTCATCCAGCCTGCAAGCAACACCAAGTCGGTGGTGGTGTCGGGGCAGCAGCTGATAGCCTCAAGGGTAGGACTGCCCTTCAGAGGGACAGGCGGCAAGAACGGGCCAACAGGAACCCTGTGAAACTCAACAGGGACCAATGCCAAGGAGGAACCCCTCGCAAGGACACAGCCGACAGCTCCATGGAGAAGGAAGATTAGGTCTTGGCAGACGTTGACTTGGTTGCGCACCAGCAAGGACCCCTGGCATCAAGGAAGGCCAACAGCATCCTGGGCTGCGTTACCAGCAGCACAGCCGGCACGTCAAGGGCAGTGATTCCCAGCGCTTGTCACACCACACCTAGAACCTGGCATCCAATTTTGGGACCTTCAATACAACTCAAGCATCAATAAACTGGAAGAAGTTCAGTGGAGGGCCGCTGTGGTAATTGGTGTCTGGGGCACTTGCCCGGTGAGGAGAGGCTGAGGGAGCTGGGCTTGTTCAGCTTGGAGAAAGGATGGGTTTGGAGGAAGGAATAGCAGTCTGCCACTACCTCTGACAACGTTACAAAGAACACAGAGCCAAGACTTTCACAGCACTGTGGGAGGATGAGGGGCAATAGGCATAAATTAAAACAAGAAGGGTTACACCTGGACACGAGGAAAAACTTTTTCACCCTGGGACAGTCAAGCAGTGACAGAGGTTGCACAGGGATGGGCAGTCTCCATCACTGGGTGTTTTTAGGGTCCCACTGGACAAAGCCCTGAGTAGCCCGACTTCTCTGCCCAGTTGGCCTTGCTTTGAGCTGGAGTTTGGACTAAAGTACTCTTGAGGTCCCTTCCAACCTGAACGGCTTTATAACTTTTCATTTCAGGATATGCTGTTTAAAAAGCCTCTAAAGGACATTCCCTTCTTTCACCTTAAAGCTTAACCGTGAAATTACACAGAGTTTCCCAAATAGGGGGACTATAAATTAGGACATCTCAGTTCCAGTCCTTACTCTATCATTACTCTGTAAGGCAATCACTCCTTCTATTTCAGGTTGAAAGGCTTTACGCAAAGGCAAAGCCTTATTAGATACCTCTGACCTGTGCTTCTCATCCCGGGGAACAACCACAAGCACTTGAAGGTGGCAGAAGCCACTCCACCTCAACGTGCAACAGCACTTCAAGAGTCCACAGCAACACTCCACAAGACATCAGGCCAGGAGGTGAGGCAAAGTAATGAAGCCATTAGAAAATGAAATATCAGCACAATATTAGGACAACTACCAGAACAGAATTGCCCAGACTGAAAACGGGCCAGAATTCAGGGTGAGAAATGTGTTTCGACAAAATCAGTCATTCAGGTCTCGGATAACTAAGCGCAGGGGAAGGGCAAGCCCTGCTGAACCCTGGGATCCCCGCAGCCTCCTGCCACCTACTAACCAGGCTCCGTTTTGCTTATTTTGCTCAATCCAGTAGAACTGCTGCCTGCGGCATTTCCTTTGTTTGCTTATTTGCTCACTTTGCTGAACGGCCTTTTCATCTCCAGCCATTTCCTTCTCCCAGCGTTTGCCTTTTCCATCACTGTTTTTACGCTCAATTAGCTCTCCACTCTCCGTCCCTTCTCCCCAGGCAGGCATCGCTGCACTTCTTGCTCGGCCATAACCACCCACAAATCTCCCTGTCACCTCCAGCTCTTCCAGAGCTAATGACCAGAACGGACCACGTGATGATGCCGGTGACATCCCACCTCACCTGTGAGCTGGTGAGACAAGCAGCTGGTCTTCTGACAGCAATTTGGTAGAGCACGTATATCCTCTAGCTGCCAGATAACCATCAGAACGGCTAAATGTTAGTGACTGCTTCCTAGAGTAACGTCTAAATTTCTCATTTCATGACTCAATGAAAATAAAGGTGGAAGGGAGAGAGAGAGAAAAGGGACAAGGCTAAATGGAACTATTTTCATATGCAACATGCGGCTAAATTAGGATGTGGGAGAGAAAGGATGAAGAATGAGCGAAGGATATTTTATCCCCAAATGAAAGTAAAGAACATTGTAACTTCTAGCCAAAAGTAATGAAATGCACTGTTTTGTTGCTATCCTCCAGATCTCAGCTGAAAACAAAAATCAGCACAAACCCACTGCAGACACAGTAGCCCACATCAGCTAAAGCATCTGATGTTTTATTATAAGGAAACTGTATTTTCAGAAAGGCAGAAAACCTTTGTATTTTGTTTTCCTTTTTTTAGTGCGTTCTTTCCTCATTTTACAAAAGCTTATTACTTAAACTATGCATTTGGGATCTGTGTTTGGGATTAGAGGCATAAAAGCGCAACTTCAGCAAGGCTGCAGGTCCTGAAATCCTCTGCGAAGCTGGGTCTTACCGATCCTGCCTAACACAAGGGACAAACAACATAAACGTGTCTCAGGCTTGGCAAGAAATTGCCTCGATAATCAGGTCTAGCACACAGTGGGGTCGTCTAAAAAAGAAGGCTAAAAGCAAGCTGTGGAAGTAGATGGAAAAGACGACAGAAAGGAAAGCACTACAAAGGACACTTCCTCCCTCCCTGCATAATTTAAGCCATGTATTTATGAAACATAGTGAAGGTCTAATTATGTTAGCTTGTAATGAACGCTTAATTGTAATTAGCTACAGTTACAGGCTGGAGGGAACAATTATTTTCATTACTGCTAATTAATGTACAGGATGCTGTGTAAGATTTTTTTTTCCTAATTCTAACAAAATGACCTCACCCACTTCATTGCTTTCCTCGTCTAATATGGCAGGTTTCAGCTCTGCCTTCTCTGCTGCTCGTCACAATCCCATTCCATTTATTCTTTTGCTTTCATTAGTCCTTTCAAATTTTCAAGCTGTATAATTTCTATCCATATCACAAATACGGCGTTAAGGTATTTAGGCATTTTTCTTAGCACAGGTGTGTAGTCTCACTAACTTCAATGGGTTTCTCAGAGCTGGACTTCAAAGTATTTCATTTCAGCAGATATTTTCCTGAAAATTGTTTTTTCAGTGTTTTTTATTTTCTTCCCCCCTCCCCCCAGGCATGTAAAAGAAAAAAGTTATCTATTTTTTTGGCTGAAACATTTTGATTTTCAAAGTTATACTGGGGAAAAAAAAAAAATCATTCTTTTTCACATATGGGAAGAGTGAAATGATCAGACGAAGTTATTCATATGGACAAGAAGTAGTTGAATGTGGGGCTTTTTCTTCTAGGATAGGTTGTTGTATGGCACCCAGAACTACCATCATGAAAACCATTTCCTGCATTTCTCCATTAATTTTAGTTTCTTTTCTTCAAATCAGTGGTGGTGTGCCATCCTCACTGAATCCATTATCAGCTCTTTCCTCTGCTGTCTTCTCCTGACAATCAAGAACTGGGACTATAGAGTCAAGTTCAGCTTCACGTCTTTGGTATCTTCCGGGTAACATTTTAAAACAGTCTGCTATACGATCATCCAGCAATTACCTTCTTATTCCTCTTTGTCTTTGGGGTTGAGGAGGACTGTTTCTAGTTCTTGGGAAAGTTGATATGAATTTGGCTACCACATAATTCCCAACAGCTGTATCATTATAGCAGAAAATTATAGTCTTTTACCAAATCTAGCACATTCTGAACACTCGGAATGCGGGCAGCACTACTCAGCACGTTTCAGCTTGACAATCCCTTCAAAAAAACAAAATTTGCATTTAAAATTGGCCTTTCCTGATTTGTGGCATAATGATAGGCCAATGGGAGAAGGCTTGCATTCCTTTTGTGTTTCATCTAGATTGTACAAACACAAAGATTACATTGTCCAGAAAGTGTTTTTGAGAACTACTGAAATCCACCGAAACAGTCAGAACTCACACACATGCTTGGTACCATTTCAAGGCAAAAGGAGTCCAGGATTTTTAAGCATATATGCCACAGTCTTACATGTTACTCTATTTAATTCAGTTAATGAAACAACAAGAACAACAACAAACTGGGAGGGATATATAACCTGACTTCTCAAGGCATAAACTAGACTCTACTAATTAGAGATGAGGATGACATCAAAGGGGAAGGCGTTACCTTTCCTTACGTGTTCATCTGAAGCACACGGTACTGCCTATTACTGTTGGATATGGACACCAGAGCACATGGACCGCACGGTTAATCCAGTGCAATGATTCCCATGTCTTCTGCTAGACATTGCCATGTAGGAGAAAGAGGAATATTGATCTCTGTCCTCATACGCTACAACTAAATCCAGGCATATTATGGCCTTTGAGAACCCTTACAAAAAAATCTCACTACAGTGAGCCCAGAAAAACAATTATCAACTCTCTATAACTACTAAACAGGAACAACCGTCCCTGAAATAATCCTATAACAGTCTCTGTTACTCCATAAACTCCATATAGGTAAGCGCCAGACCAGGTTTTCGGTCTGCAGTAAGACCTTATGCAAATCATCAAGGCTGACACTGTCAACAAGGTTGGTGCTTGCCACAACTCAGGACAATGAATCTTTGGAAATTGAGCTGTATGGATTGCATAGGTTACGACTAGGAGACAGCAGGGTCAGAGAAAACATTCCTCAGAGATGGTTCAGCTCACTCAGTTCAAGTACAACTCGCAGACCGACTTCAGGAACATGTTTGTTTTCACAGAGCGGGACCCACCACTTTACAGACATCCGTATTTCGGGACAGCCAAAAAGCCCTTATGTGAAAACTAGTTCTATTGAATGTTACCTTATGTGATAAACCCACAACGACCTACCGCAAAGTAGGTTAACGTGAAATGCAGTTTTAGTATTTTGTGTTTCCTTCCTACTGCATCTCCTACCTCGGCTTCTCTTTGTTTGGAGCAGTTTTTCAAACCAGTTTCCCCCCACTGCTGACAGTAATGAATAAAGAAGCTCCAAAGGCGCTCAGAAAAAGTATCTGAAATCCTCTACAGCAATATATAGGTACACTAAAATAGCTCACAGCACTCAGGCTATTACCAGGAGGCATGTTTTAATATGACAGATGCATAGCAGCTCATCTTCTCCAAAAGCAGGGAAGAGAGAAAAGGAACACCAAGTTCTGTGAGCGCTTTGTGACATCCCCGATTCATATAATCCACAAGCTAATGAGAAAAGGAATATGCAGATTCCCCTGGTGAAGTCCCAAGCAGCTAATATGATATGTCCACTCTTCCTATAGTTCTTTAATTAAAAGAAAAAACCCACTAGTTGCTGAAGATGCCATTAGATTTCCCTGCAGCTTCTGAATAATTCTGTGGTTTTGTCCTTGACAGCAGGTAAAGGAATAATGCATGTCGTGAGGGCCAAGCCCATTCCAAGGAAAGAGGCCCTTTCTGCAATTTTTTCCACGAATAATTCAGAAACCAGATTCTGTGAATTAAGGTCAGCAAATCAAGTGACATAAAAAGAAAACAAAATCATAAGCTGTGCTGCTGTAATTCCTGAAGTGCAATGCAGCACTCCTTACCCTTGAAACATTAACACCAACATGCAGAAGGCAGCACAAGTAGAAAAACACTTTATACTTTGGCTATCTGCTTGAGTGTCACTATGCTGAAATACAATATACAAACCCATGTATTTACCCCTATATATTCATTGCGGTGACTACACTACCTCTGGTAGGACGGAAAGAGAAACCCTGACGCGTAGCCTGGAAAACATTATCTGTCCCATGCGAAACCCTGTCATAAAGGTGTCTTCAGCTGCTGGAAGTCTGGAATGAAATAAATTTTCCAGATCTGGACAGTGGAGCAGCTCCTCAGGAGCCTCTGTGCCCAGCCCAAGCCTGGCCCTAGCAGACGAGCACCTGGGGAACCTTGCTGTGGCAATTTAAGACGCTGCTATCTGCTCTTGCCCTCGGTGGGAAGGATGCATTGGACAGAGGACCATGCCCAAGCGACCACCACGCGAGTCACAGCATCTCAGTCCGCACCAGAGCCAAAAAAAAAAAAAAAAAAAAAAAAAAAAGAGAGAGATGAACAGAGGCAACAGATTTTTGAACTGTAGTAGCCGCCGAAAACACAGACGTGTATCAGTATCAGCCTGCTGCTCTGTGTTGGGGCAGCAGCTCTGACATGAGCCAATGCTCAGAGGGGCAGGAGAAACTCATACTGCTGTTGCCAGATGTGTAGCGTCCGTAAAAGCCTTCGGAAGCTCTGGGCAGAACTGCAGAACTTGGGTCTTCTATGGCTCCTCTGACACACCGTCTTCCAAATTCATTAAACTCTGCTGTGACTCAATTAGCAATTCAACCCATCAGATTTGAGAGATCTTTCTACCTACAGCGTGGCTGTGAGGGGAAATAGATCTACTCCTCCTGGCTCCAAACAATGGGAACAAAATTATGGTTTTCATTTATTTTTTCCCCCCTTCATTGCAGCATAGCCTGAGAACAGAGGAAAAAGCAGCAACTTCAGATCGGTATCAAAGGGTACGTCAGATCACACAGCTTCTGAGGAAAACGGAATGACAGCCGAGACAGCAAGGAGAATTCCCTGGCCTGTGTCACTCAGTTCCCTTACATTGTTTTCACAGTTTTTCATGTTTATTTTCATACATTCTAGAAGCACAGACCTCTGCAGTTGCCACGAATCTTAATTATGGAAGAATTCCTATTTTTGGAGGGACAACAACACAGCCCGTACCATTCACAGGGTTCAGGCACTTAAAAGGAAACTGCACTCCTCAGGCATGTTTAGTAGCAGGGCTAGGGAAAAAACCCAACAAAGTAGGGATGAGTTTAAGAGTTTCTAGCAAGTTGAAGTACTAGCAAGCAAAGGGAGGCTGCGGGAAACTCTTCTGACTGGTACTTTCAAAATCTGGTTATGGGCCAAAAGGGATCGTACTATATGTGGAGTTAAGATTTGATTGCTAGTTTAATTAATATCTTGCCAAGGTGATTTTAAAGTCATTAGTTATTAGCACAACTGCAATAATGCTAACACTCAGTCCACAATAATACAGAAAAGCATCATACAGTTAAAATTGTTACATACACAAAAAATCCTCTTAGTAATATCTATTATCTGCACCTTTTCTATGGTATTATATTCACCCTTCCAGTGTCCATCTGTTTGATGGCTTCGTTTTTCCTCAAGCAGAGTGAGGGTACAGCTGACAAGTCATCAGCATGCTGAAGCCTTCACGGGTAATTCAATGTTCACGGTGCCAGTCCCTTCTCCCTCAGTCCTCAAATCCACTAAAGGATCATTTTCATGTTTTCTTGACAGAATCTGTTTATATGATCTTTCTTGCCTTTGGTTCCCAATTATTTGTGGGGGGTTTTTTTGTTGTTCTCTGTTACCCCTACACTGGCTTTACCCAGTGACAAGGCAGCTCTCCTGTAGTGACCGCTAACTGGAACCTCCAACATCACCTTGCCTTTTCACCCTGCTATACAATCTTTTATTTCTATGGATAGTTGCTTGCTATTACTCTAAAATAAAGCTAAACTGAAGCCAAACGATGCCGTGATCACCTGGCTGCTGGATAATCACAGCTAAAATCAGCCTGGCTGGGGCAAGCCCAGAAAGTCCCTTGCACCGTTGTGTCAATACGAAGCCTGCAGCCTTGGACTAGGAATGACAAAAAAATCCTATTCGCTGGGCTGTGACTGTTTTGATCAGGTCTGATCGATCGGATGTAAAAATTTAAAAGCTAGGAGACAGCAGGTTTTTACAAGAAGTGCCAAAAAACGTTACAGCCCATGCTTTAACGAACCTTGGGGTAGGTGGCCCTGTCTGTTCTGCAGTAGCAGCGGCTGTTTTCAGTGGGTTATTAAGATAATTCCACTCAAAGAGGAGCTCTCAGCTAACTTACCGCAGGTCGAACCTCACTTTTAGCATCTACTCAGGGCAGCCATAGACAAGTGACACGTAGCAGGGTGAAGGTTTGGATTAAGGCCACCTTTGCAAGCCCAAATTCCACGCACATCCTGAAGGGAGAAAGAGTCTTCCCCTACATTGCCACTTCATGCTGATGGGGGAAGCCACCAGCAATCCCCAGGAGAAAGTACTCCTGCTTACTGCAAGGTGTAAGGGACTTCCCCAGGGCCTGGAAAAAGTTGCTCCTATCCAAAGGAATTAGTAACAGCTGGAGAATAGACCAGGAGACCTGGCTCCAGCAGCCAGAAGATGTAGTCACTTCTGTTTTTAGTATGGCTTGGTAGAGTACACCTTCGCGTCCTAGGCTTGAAAGCTTTTCTGAAGCGATCAGGACTCCCTCCTCACCCCCAATAAGTGCGAGGCTGAGATGTAGCCACTGTGAAGTTCGAACATTGTATTTTCACAGAGGACGTGGTTTGCTGTGGCCAAAACAGGGCATTTTTTCATTCTCATACTGTGTATTTGTATCCCCATCTCTTTTAATTCAGCCATAAAAGCTTGTTGAAAGCTTAGATCTAAGTGAATCTCACTTTCCAGGGTAAATTGGGGTTGAAAGATTCCCAGTTGCCAGTAGGAAGGCTGGAATTTGAACACCAGTGATGGGAACAACTGTGACCCAAGTTCTCCCAGGTAATTCTGAGCCTCACTCCGATTTTAAGCCTTCCTATTCCCCATCAGCTTTTGTGGATAATTATAAGGCCCTATTATAGTCACAACATTTTTTTTTTTTTTTACATTGCTAATCTGTAAAACACTATAAAGGAGAAATAAAAGATTGAATTTTTAAAAAGGGTTCAACACAAAGAACTAAGTATGTGGTTAATTTAACAATGTCCTTTTCAGTTCTCCTGATAATGTACGACTGAAGTCCAACAAAAAAAAATTTACTCTTTATTAAGGAAATGTCCCTTGACCTTCACCACAGGATTAGTCTAACTCGCCTGTCTCCTCAGGATCTTACGGCTGTCTCGGATGCAGACACCTTTTAACTTGCCAGGCAGTGTAAGATCTAAACCTCTTTCCTAGCAAATGGCTTAAATAATTCTATTCTGTAAGTTATGAAAGCCTAACAGTCTCTCCTGATCTCATCTGCTCACAACTTTAAAATGTTTGAAACCTTGATAAATAAGCCTCCTCTGATTCCTACACACACGCTACATTAACACAAGTGCCTCGATGATCAGGTCTGCCGTGAGCTGCCACGGTCCGAGATGAGAAGGGATGCGCGTTCGCTGCAATTCCCTGCTCTTGCTGTAGCAGGGAAGATATCAGAGCAACATCCCTCGCTGCTCATCAGCACCCTGACTGCAAGACCATAAACCAAGGACAACTTACATCAATTCCAACTGAAAAAAACCTAGAGACTTTTCTCTGTCACTTCAGCTCGGTATCGCATCCCTGGAAGATCCAGCCTTTCAACAAGATTTCTTTCTTAATTACGATCTGTGTTACACACTTTTCTAAGTTTTTTGGTTTGGCGTGGTGTTTTTTTAAGTGATCTTTACTGGATGATGGGCATTAGGGTCCTATAGCACTTCCAAAGGTAAAGAGAGAAGACAACAAGATCAAGGTTTAAGTGTGTGTCAATAGAAGGCATCTAATTATTTTTGAAATAACTGTTTTTCTTCTTGATGAGGACTTCTGGCAGTACCATTTCTCTGAGGATTTATGCAGAACAGCAAAACTAACCCAAATCCTGTTGCGCTGGGATAATCTAGCACCCATTCAGTTCCAAAAATTTGAGGACCAAGCCTGTGTTATCTCCCATCTCATCAGAGAAGTTAATACACCCTGAGACTCTTTTAGAACCATCAGTCTTCGCTGCCAGAATGAACTAAAACCTCCTGTAGCAAAGGACTTGGTGGCCAGCACTATCCAATACAGCAGGTACTAAGAGCCATTCCTCGAGCTTACCTCCCTCCGACGCATCATCTGCTCCCCATGAAGACAGAACACATCTCGCACGACGATGGTTTGTTGGCCTTTCACATCCTACGAGGTCAGCAAAACCTTCTCCTGAACCTAGGGCAAAATTATACAGCTCAGTTAAGGAAAAATCCCAAATGAATCCCAGAAGATGCTGAATATATCCATTTCCACTCATCTATCGATAAATCATAGTAATATTAAAGAGGCAGAGCATACAGATGTTTTATTTAAGCTTTATTAGAACTGTAAGTTATAGTGATTCTTTTGTTTCCAAGGATTAGTGATTGGGCCACAGACCAAATTGCCATTACTGTCAGCTTCAGCAGCCTAAAAATCTCACCTGTATTGGAACAGTGATTTTCAGAGGCCAAAAAGCTAAATTTACTGCTAAAACAACAGAGCCCTGCTAAATTACAACAGCAAGGAATGCAGCACCAAAACTCAATGAATTCGATTTGGCTTGAGTCACAGAGCTGACAGCCTCTGTCTCTCAAATCACCTTTCAGCAGATCAGCAAACAGGCAATGACAGAGCCCAGCAGCTTCCCAGCTCTCCCGTGCCAGCAGGGAAGGAGCACCGAGAGGGAAATGGGGATGTGAAAACCTGTCAGAGCCAACCTTTCCAGAAGGCCACAAGAAATAAAGTTCGGCCTCATGTGCTTGGCATCACGGATGTATTGTTACTCAATAAATCAGAAACAGGTACTTGCTCCTGATCAGCATCTCCCCTCCCCTTGCATGACCACCACCTGGTGTTCTCCTCTCTATCTCAGAAGTAGACAAAGTCATGCTCCTTCTTACAAAGCACTCTGAAATCCTACAGAATGAAATCTTATTTATTACTGTATAACTGTAGGGGGGCTGCTCCCTAAGCTGATGGTGAGCCAAGAGCTAGCAGTGGCCACCGACAGGGTTTAGCACCAGAGCTGGGCAAGCAGAATGGGGCGGTGATAGCACCGTGTCCTATCGGTCCAGTGACCATCAGGCAGATGTAAAGGACCAAGTCGGGTCCAAGGTCAGTTCAGGAAACCCAAGCAGCGATCCAGGAACAGAGCTAGGAACAGCTACACCTCCAACATAGTGGAAGGACTAGGTCCCTAAGCCTGAGCTTAAATGAAGCCCCGAGGCCCACGGGCAGAGGACGTGGCCAGAGGCCCCAGATGAGGCTGGGCAGAGCCATTAAGGCCTGTTGGCGAGAAGGTGTGAGGGCCAAAAGCAATTCCAGGAACACCTTCTCAGCAAAGCAAAGCCTTTCCCTCAAGAACTCTGGGCTCCTTACACGTGACCAAGCTGCAAAAAATTGCTGATCGATAAAGCCCTAAGAAAATTTTTCTGTTCAAAAGTTGATCCATGTGGGTGTTATCAGCTAAGGGGGGACTGAACTCCAGTTAATTATTCAGCGCAAGTTACGGGCAAAGCAAGTCTGTACGGATACGCTGCACTTGAACCCAATTGGCCATTGCGGTCCTGCTGAGATAGACCACCCAGATGTGGCTCCAGGCTCTTCAGGATGGACCTGCACACCCTAGAGACAGAAGCACTGGCTCACCACCAGCGTGGAGCAGCATTGCCCTCGAGAGAGCAGAAGGAGCCAAGTTGGGCCCTCCAACCTACAGGTAAATTTCACCTAAGTTTTGCAGAATATCCCAAGGCTGTCCAGTTTTCTCCACCACCTGCACCAATCCACATCAATGATCAGTACAACGGACACACCTTTGCCTCACCCAAGTTTTCTTTGGGGCAAATGGTGCCCCAGAGCGGATGGGAAGAATATCACGGTGCTAACCTCAGCTCGGGCTGGGGCCATTTCTGCTCAGCTATTCCGCTGTCCCTTACGTGCAAAGGACAAATAAGATGTCCACCTGCCACCGGTGACTGCACCTTCCCTACGTACCACCACCAAGGAGCTGGAGACTGTTGCCACCTGCACCTTTGCTGGGGTGAATCATGGGAGTCCGTCCTCCTCTGCATTAGGCAAAATGCCAAGATATCAGCCCAAAAGCTTCAGACTGTTTGAAATAACTTGGAGGACTCTGCCTGGAGCGGGTTAGGGAACATGTGCACAACATGCTCTGCTGGCAGGGCTCTGGAGACAGCAACCTCTGATGGAAGGGGGGTTATAAAGAACAGGGGCACAAAAGCTAAACCTGCTTCAAGCAAGCCTCAGAAGAGGACTTTTGCCTCTCAACTCTGAAAGGAGAGATGAATTTCACTTCTGAAGACTGATGTTATGCTTTAGCAGCTAGTGATCTCTGAGCAAAATAAAAAACTGATTAGAAATCAAGAGTTGGGCACTGGCTTGAAGTTAATGAAGTTAATTTATTATAGATCCTGCTTCAAGTAAAAATAACAGACTGCGTCTTATGAAAGTCTGGGATAATGGTTGCTCTGGCCCCGGTCAGCACTTCTAGAGAGAACAGCAAAATTAGCGGTCAAGGAAATGAAATGTACATCGTGATTTATATACAGCCCTAGGTAATATCAGTGAAATTAGTGAAATTAGCTCCAGATATTATTTCTGCTCCTTAGGTAAATTATTTGAAACAAATGTCAGGCAAAACCTAATTCTTATACTAACTGAAGTTGGCCTGAGTGAAAATGCATTTCCAGGGGTGTAAACCTGGAAGGAAAAAAAAAACAAAAACAAAACCAAAACCAACAAAAAACCAAACCACAAAGAAAGATTAATGCATCATGATGCACAAGGTAAGGGAAGAGGTCTAAACAACATAAAAGTTTTCATCATTAAGGATTTGTAAGGGAATGAACTAGATGACTTACTGAATATGTTAAAGTCCCAGAGCCTACTGAGGGTTGAGCTTTGCTCTATCAAAGCCAACGCGACACTAACTGCTCCATTCCCCCCAAAACACACGTTCTGAATGTTCACATCCTATTATGACATACTACAGAAAGAACCTAGAGATGGAAATTCAAAGTGGAGTCAAGAAAATATTTAAGGCTCAAATGTTTCTTTGAATGTGAAAGTAATGCTTGCAGTATGTGCTAAAATGGGTAAAATAGGTAGATAGGCAGTATGTGTGGTTTATGAATATTCACTGGCTTGTCTACATGATAAAGCAGCCTCTGCAACATGAAAGTAACCAACAAATTATATTGTTTACTTTGCTAGTCTAACAGCACAATAAGGGCAATGATGGTTAGAAATCATACTGAGCCCACAGAGAGACGTTATCTAATATGCAGTGCTCAGACACTAAGAACTGAAGGAAGAACACAAAGGATTTTGACATTTAGAAGCTTGGCTTTGAGCTTATGTAAAACAACTATGGAAGTAAAATTCTGCCTCACTAGCGTATGCAAAAGCCCACTACAGAAAGAAAAAATACTTAAGAGACAGGGGGCGTATAACTGAAATTCATCCTGGTCAAGTTTAAGGTCAGCAGAAGCTGGTGCAGTTTTAATCGGAATTTAAAAAGCAATAAGCAAATGTCTTCTAAAAATACAACCACTCTCACAGGTAGGATTGACAGCTCTAAAATAAAAATAAAAATAAGAAACAAAGAAAAACATTGAATTTCAAATTGCAAGGAGTGTTCCAACTATCTGTTGAGGTATCTTAAAAACTACAGTCACCAATCCCGAAGAGGAGCAAGGAAAAAATAAAATGCAAAGATTGCATTTATAGAGATGATAAAAACCTAAGAACCTCTAAGCCAGACAAGTGACTTGCAAGTGCCATAAAGAAGTGGCTCTACTCTTTTCACTTCCAGGTGGAAGCAGTTGTGAGCAGAATGTGATTGATCATTGTGGGGCAGTGGAGAGAAACCAGAGCAGGAAGCATTAGCTGAGTTAACTCCTTTCCATTCTTTTCTTATCCCAACATTTCTTTTGCCTTTATCCTCATCCAGCCACTCTTCCAAATAATCATCATAAAGAAGTTGGCTTTCCAAGATGTGTAAGCACTAAAACCGTAACCATTTACTCCAATAGCAGGAGCATGTCTTCAGCTCTGCCTGTACAACTGAATGTTCTGCATCCAGTTACTGCATTAAGGCTGAATTATTATATTTCATAAGCCACAACAGAATGTCCTGACCCTCGCATCTCAAAAGTTCTGCTCTATTAAAGACAGAAGTGTCCTCCTAACTCCTTGAATGCTCTTGAAAATTATACTCTGTATGAACCAGAAAAGCATACTTAGAGATTTTGACATTCATAGAGATGCTGACACAAGGACTTAGACCTTGCCTCAGTCAGCTGTGAGAGACTCTACGATTTCTCCTTTTGCGCCTTACTCAAAGCGTCCATCACCTTCGCTGCTCATCATCATCATGCAAAAGACCAAGCCAAAAGCTTTTCCGCCAAGAAGCAAGACTGTCAGTGAAGAGTCTGTAGTCAAGAGCTACTTCTCGTCGTGAAGAGCTTATCCTGCACAGTCATCATCGGTCTGCTCTGCAGAGATCTGGGGGAAGAACTTGCATTTCATCTGTCAAGCACCAACCAGAGCCACCAGCACAGAGTAAAAGACAAATAACGGGCGCCTGAAGGAGCCGACGTGACAGGTGAGCAGAAAAATGCAGGTTGCCAGTGCTGTGGGAGGGGTGGGCAAGAACTGCATTGTCATCACACCTCCTGATTCCAATAGATATTGGCACCTCCATGCTTATTTTTAACTGGTTCAGCTAAAAGTAGTGGCGATGAGAAAGCAATACCTCAAGTGTAACGAGGCAACCCTCGCCCAGGGTCAGCAGAGAGGTTTGTACAAATACTGAGGGCACTTTCACGTCCATTATCACCACTTCTACTGGGGAAGGTAGGAGGGGGAACAAAAGCAGGTTTAAAAAACAAACAAACAAAAATCACTGCAATAAAAGAAACAACAATTTCCACCGGAGCTTCTTAAAGCTACTGGAATTGAGCATATACATGCAAACACACCTTATCATGCTTTAAAATAAAGCTTCAGGTGTGGGGGCTAGAGGGAGATGTATCACATACACGCGTATGCATAACCATTTGGATATCAGTAATTAAGGACTACTTTCTGAAACAAACACTTTATGATATTCCACACGTACTTGCATAAAGCAGAGAGGGCGGCCGGCGCGCCAGGAGCAGGCTGGCACCACGCTCGGCATTCCCAGCTGGTTCTGGAGCCGCCAGGTACTTGGCGGTCCTTTCAAATAAAGGCGTCCTAGTCGGGATCCAATTTTATTTGAACGGCAGCGATCCTCGCGCTGAGAGGCTGACAAGCGGCGCAGCTCTCTGCAGACAGATATCGCTGATGGGCAGGAGGGTGCGGTGACTGTCGTCGGCTCCAGTCACGCTGGGAAAGGGAAACTGCAACTCAGGAGCTCCAGCTCTGATGAGCTGAAGCAGCCTCTTGTGACAAGAATCGGCAGGCACATCCTTTCTTCCACCCCATGTCCATCAACAGGCTGGGCCGAGCACCATCAGTGGAAAAAAAGAATTAAAAAAAAAAAAAAAAAAATCAGATTTCACTAACTCGGATAATTAATTAAAGCAAACTTCCTGTGTGTGAGGAGCAAACAAAATTAAGGGACTAAAGAGGAAGACAGACCTTATTGCTTATTTTACCCACATTCTTGCTGTATCACAGGCTGCTTCGTTGTTACTGTCACGACATTACCCACCAGAAAGCAGGTGGCTGAAAGATCCAGCGAGCAGCTTGGGGAAAAAAGAGCCCAGAATAGTCTATGGCAGAGGTAACGCAAGCAGGTGACAAGTTGCTCCCCATGATTTGAGTAAGAGACTGTTCACAGGAGAGGGCTCTGACATGAAAAAAAAAAAGACTCAGAAAAAGGGAAGGGGATGGATCTTCTGCAGTTTATAATAAAGTATAAAAAGCAGAAGCATGCTATTTTTTCAGAGTTTAAAGGTGGGTTGTAAAATAAAAGGTCATGGTTTTTTTTTCAAACAGCCAGAAAGCAAATTTCTCTTCATTATACAAAGATAGTGAGGCTGCAGTTCAAAGTCAATACTGAAGTTGTTAGCATCTGCTCAGCCCCGAGTCCAGCATTCTGATTAAAGGTCCTTGCTGACACTCACACGGCTCTAGCCCAATGCTGCTCCTGCTGCAATACTGTCTGTCACCAGCAATCAATTTTCTACTCATCCTCCCACTGCCCGTCACTGTATCTTCCCTTTCCTGCCTTGTGATCCCGGACTGTGCTCCCTGCACTGGAGCACCTCTTCTGAGGCCCATCACAGATCACCTTTTGCCACCGATGGTCCTCATCAACATTCCTCTCCCATAGCCCCTTTGGAAAGACTTACTCATTTTGGAGGACTGTCATTTTAAGAGTTTTGCGTTATCTAGCTTGCCTCTCCGACAGCATCGTTGTCTTTGGAAGTATCCCTTTCAGTAGCCCTAAGCCTTCCCTTTCCGTCACATATCAGCATTTTGTAAACATCCCCAAACTCTTCTTCCCCACATCTCAAACTAAAATAGCTGCTATCTACAAATACAGACAATATGCGAAAGAAACCACATTGTCACAAGTTTATTGTCTTTTGCTGTGGTACAAATAATCACTCCGGCACCACTCGCAGCACTAGACATCTAATTTTCAAGTCAGAAAGACTTCAATTTAGCAGCGTAAGACTCCAGAATGTGCAGTCATTCTGCAGAATTGCAGCTTCGAACTGCTTCCTGCAGATACGGCAGAATCACTAATATTCAATGTCATTTGCTTAAAGTGTAAGGCAACTGAAGCATGGCCCATCTGTAATTATAAAGATTGTCCTGTCAGTGAGAAGAAAAACATTTGATTCATACATTACTATCCTCTTACAAAAATCATTCCCCACTCATCCATGAATGAAAGGGGAATTTTGCCTCAGGTGATAGTCCCCAATTCATAAGCCGGAAAGTACCGAAAGTACCTCGTATCTCTCTGTCATTTAAGAGCACATCCTTCAGGCCATGACGTATCCACTTGTAAAAATACAATCTTAGCTGTACAGTGTTTCAGTTAAACCTCCAATATTAGTGTGTGGCTCTATCATAAGGGAATAACTACCTAATAACTGCTTTACTGCTCTGTATCTAGAGCAAAGATAGACTTGTGGCCAGGAGAACACTATGGTTCTATTCCGAGTAGATAAAAGTGTCTGGATTACAGTTAGTAAATTCCCTTCTACATGATGGAAGATTATCTCCTAGAAAATTTGCGTTATCAACATATCCAAGTACGCACATTTCATGTGCTATATGACCAAATGCCAGAGCTATCCTGGCAGTGCTCATTTATCAAGGCACTAAAAAAAAAATATTCTCATTGTCCCTTTATCCACACCCCTATGACTCCTAATTTAAAATACTTACCAGTGTGAGATTTTTTTTTTGACCCTTTTTCAAGTGGCAATTTTTTAGGCAAAGCTTGTTGGTACATCTCTAGGAAACTGATTATTCAGGTTAAGAGTCCTTTATGTGGAACGGGGTTATCAGCATGAGGCAGCAAAATAGCTGCACTCTGCAGGAATAAGAGCTAAAAAAGCTTAAGATCAAAGTTGGGACTATTCAGGGCAGGCAATTCTCAGCTTGTAACTCTAGATGTAGTTCGTTACCAGAAAAGCTGAAATGAGTGAAATCATTTCCTCTCTGAAAATACCTTATGCCAGTGTCCAGGGTTTTGAGCCACCTGGAAGGATGCTGCACAGATAATACCCAAGAGTTCATAAAATACTTCCTCCATTGGAGCACATTGCCACCATCAGCACGCAAGGAAAAGTGTTTCTGAGAAAATACAGAAGAATGGAGAGCTAAAACCAGGAAACAAAGATAGACTACCACCCTAAAAGAAGCAGATGCTAAATGTCTTGCATTTGACACGAACACTGGAGGAAATAGTAACCAACGAAAAGGAACCAGGAGATGATTTTAAGTTATCCCCACAGTTCCTGCAATGGGCAGAGATTCCTGCTCTGACACTTCGGGTTTTGATAGTATGAACATTGTTTGCCTCTCCACCTCGAAACACACACACACGTTTTCTGAGTTTCTGACTTTCTTCAAGCCATTTCCAGAGCGTGGTTGAACCAACAGCTCTGACCAAGATCTGGATGCGCAGCCCTACGCTATTGCCCTTCAGAATTTTCTTAACCAGTCAGAGGATGTTATCCTCTGTCCCCACTCAAACTAATGTTACATCCAGCGCTTCCAAAGGAAACTTCCACTTCTGCTCCCAACACATCTCTGGCACAGATTAAAGCCTGAACAGGTCTTCAGCAGATCTAAACGTAGCAAGAGAATGAATTGGTTGAAGACTTCTTGTTACTTTACTCCTAGAAGACAAGCAAGATTACAGAAGTGTACGAGCAGGGCGCTGCACGGTCCCTGGCACACCAAATCCCTCAACAGCAAAGGTCATTACTGCCAGGAGCTGCAGTTCCGAGATGAGGGCCAGGAGGTAAAGAACAGCTCAGCCAAACTTCACCTCCCCTTAGCATGTGAATAAGTCTTTTATCTCTTCTGCCTGCTACAAAAAACATGGTTAATATCTATTTCTTTGATATTAATTAGGAAAATGGAATGCCTGTTGCGCCAGGAGCTCTCGCACTTCTGTGCTTCCTGCTTTTTTTTTTTTTTTTTTTGAGATATGCTGGCTCATTTGCTAATGCTAAAGGCTGATAAGGGTTCCTGAGTGATGGATACAGCTGTTTTTCCCTTTGATAGAAAGATACCTCCGCTGGAGCATCATTATTGCCTTAAAAGGCATTCATGGTTGCGGCCTCATTTTCACCAGTACAAAAAATCAAAGTTTGCATTTGGGATAGTAAACCCCTCCCATTCTGTCATGACTAATTTCAACCAATAATAGTATAACAGTATAATAGAATAATAAAAAGATACACGTGTGCGTACTGTGCAATGAAGCACAGAAGTCGCTCAGGAAAGACCCACCAGAATCTCATCTGACCTTCGACATGGCTATAAAACATTGACACCAAGGTGCGTATTTTCTGTACATCACTTTTTAACAGCTCAGTTTAAAGACCTCATATGAAATAGCGTGCACTGTGACATAAGCTCCGTTGTGCAAGAGACGGAATCCCAAACTCAAAAAGCAACAACTCTTCAAACGCGGTATGGAGAACAGAGCTCCTTGTTCCACTTTCATTGACACAAATAGGAAATAAAGTTGTTGCACTTTTATTACATCAACCAAAAGAATGCAACATCTTTCTGTCAATAATACTCAGTCCTGAAAGGCAGAGACCATCAGAGCTTTTCCTCCCTGCTCCCTTTCTTTTACTCATTCACGAACTGTGTCTGATCATCAAAACCTTTCAACTTATCATTTTCAAGCTTTTCAAAAATCACAATGCTTTGGTAAAATCACTGTCAGGCTCTGCCTTCTGCAGGATGTGGGATTACGTTTATATTATCTTGCTACTGAACTCTTCAGTATTTCTACTGCATTTCAAAGCAGTGAGGTTTTTTGCATAACTATACCTCATGCCCTGCTTGATTATTTACTAATACTTCTTACTTAACCCCATTGTTGGATCAGTCAAGACTGGATTAAGGCAAAACATTCTCAGTTGAAGGTCCTGAGCATGAAATTCAGGCAAAAAGCACAGCACACGGTCCCTGGGACAAAGCCCTCGCAGTGCCTCTGCAAGTATTTTTGACAGCTTTATTCTTAATGGTTTTATGGGAGCTATTCATGCTTCTCTTGATTTCATTTTAGAGGCTGTGTGTTTTCTAACAGGGGTCTTCCAGCCCTCTGGGATCCCTGGAAAAGGCTTTGTTCTGATACTTTTGTTTAGTAATAATACAGTTTGCTATTTTGTCAGATTTTTTTCTTGCAAGTTAGCTCTTTATTACAGGAGTAGCTTCTTCTGGAATTAACACTACATGTTTATGGCACTGATGGCATGCAGACACCTATGAAGCAGGAACATACCGCACAAATAATACATATTAAGCAAAGGTGACTGCAAGAGGGAAGAAGCTGAAGGTGGAAGGGCTCTATATTAATATCCCATGACCTGGGAAAACAGACTGCACAAACCAATATTAAATCAACAGGAGGGGGAAGGAATGGAGGGCTGATAGACGCCAGAAATTTATTGTATGAAAGTCTAAGGTTTGTCTAATAAAAAAGTGTGTGTACATACACAGGCACAGACACACACACTGAGATGTCCCAGGAAATCAATTTTGACTTTAAAAAAATAGGAAAAATGCTGGCGTGGATGCCTGGCTACTTGATATATATTGTTCCTACAGTGGTGTAGGCACCTCTTTTTGAACGTCACCAGACAACTTTGAATCTAGCCTCATATGGAGACGGAAGATGTTTTTTCTTTGGATCATGAACAGAAAGATTGAGTTTCTCAGCTGCAGCATTTTCTTCACCACAGAGAGAAGCAATCTGTTCAGTCCCCATTTTCTTCTCCCTTCCAACATTTTAGCTAAGCTTCTTTTTTACAGCTGGTTGTGTAGAGCTTCCTTACAAATCAGTGCCTTCCTGGAAAATACATAGATGTAGATATATATGGAATTTTTATGGAGAGAGAGAAAGTGCAAGAGAAAGAACTGTGCTTAGTTAATTTAAAATGCTTGGAAATAAAAACCTGCAGTCTCAGTAGGTACAGACATATTCTCTATCAACCCAATCACTGATAAAGATTTCAACTCCATCCTGGAAGTCAGTAAGCACACCTCCTTCTTTTAAATTATATTAAGTTAGAAGTTTGCTAGAGAGGAAACAGTTTTCTCTCTTGCTATCTTGAAGAGTTTCTCTCCTGCTTCGGTCAGACCTTGACCAAGCTTTTCTTGCTCACACAGAACTAAAGTGTTTCTTCTTTCAATTGCAGTCTCTCGGGGAATTATTCCTGCTCAGTCACTACACCAGAATGGTTTAGACAAATGCACACAGTTCTTTTACCAGCTGTACAGAAGTATCTTTTGAAGTCAAGTCATCTTTCATACAGCTCAGATGCACAAAGGCACACTAAAACCTTCTAGTTTGGTTCACCATACTTTGATGCCAGAAGCACCTCTAGACAGCAGTTACTGGTAATAAACTAAGTGGCTTCCAGATCAGTTAAGATAAGGAACATTTAATCTTAAGCTTATTATTTTTAATATGCAGTTATGCATAAACTGAACTGTAATTTGTTAAACTATCATTCCTCATTTGTATAGCACAATAATGATACATCATTCTACTCTAGCAACGTGTATTAGACAAAAAACTTACGTCTACATCATTCATTTGATAATACAGAATTGTAACTGCATATATAATAAGCCAGTGATATGAATAACTGTATTTTTCCAATACCTCTTACAATCTAAACCTCAAAGCGTTCTGCAAAACTTCATAGCATCTCTCAACGTCTGTACTATGAAGACGACTAAAATATGTGGAAGTGAAGTGATTCACACGGTCACGGAGTAAGTAACAGCCAGGCCTGCGGCTCAATTCAAATAGAGATTAGCTAGCAAACCACAAAGGCATTCTATATCATTACAGGATTTGCAAACCCTGTGCTGAATAAGTGGGATAATTTGCTTTTATAACTCCACTTATCACCTGAACTAAGTGGTAAGATGACTTCGTTTTGCGTTGGCATTATGAGTCTGGAAAAATCATTTGATTCCAAGCATATCAGCTTTGATATATATTTGCTTCCATATTCTTTACTTTCAGTCAGTGGTTCAGTTTTACAGAAAATAACAACCAAACTTAGATGTAAAAAGGTAAAAAACCACCCCTTACTTCCAAAATATGGTGAAGGAGGTTTTTCTAATACTTGTCTGGTCAGGAATGAATTGTAGCCAAGCTCCTAAGAGAATCAGAACTTGTGCTACAGAAATACACACAATCTTGACAAGAACTCAAGCCATGTTACCTTAAGTCCTCCAAGTCAGTGTCAAATGTTCCAGAACACCTGTAGGCACTGCAGTCTCCAAAGTTAAAATACCACCAGTGTGGAAAACGTCACAGGAATAAAGCACAAAGTATCTATGCTTGAAAAAAAAAGAGGTCTAAAATGATCAAATGGCAGCACTTGGGTGCAGTTTTCTAAACTTTGAACTGAATGACATGGAGCTTCAAACCTTCCCAGCCAGCATCACACATCTCCAGAGCCTGCTTCTGCACTTACCAACCAAATCCTTTTATTTCAAACCCAACACTGATAGGAAAAAAAAATAAGAATGGTAGTAACAGGAGAAAACGGCAGGGGTATGAGCAGACCCAAATGAGCTCCAGTTCCAAGTGGGATGAGATCATGTCGTACTATTCACGAGGGCATAGAAGGCTTCAATATGCAGGAGTTGAGGCTACAGAGAAAACTCGGAGAGAAAAAAAAAAACAAAAAAGAGCATCTTACACTAGGCAGTGGTAGGAAGTGTTAGAGCAGACAGGGAAGGAGAAGCAGTAGAGAGGGAGCTGCAAGGACTGCCAGGAACCCACAGGGCTTGCCGTGAACTCGGCTGATGGAAAACAGCAACAGTGCTCCATGAAACCTGGAATTCTCATTTGTCTGAAAATTCGAGTAGTTTGGAACAAAACTCGGCTTGCACCCCAAATTGGAACAAAGGTTAGAAATATTGAGATTTCTGTGAATAATTGTTATTTCTAGGGGAAATAAAACTAATTGGCTATGATTTGCTTTGAAAAAAAATCCATCCACATCTTTATCTTCAACGCTTGGTGACTTGTTCTCAGCCCTCTCTTCCCCCAAAGAAATTAATGTCAAACAAAAGTGCTCCCTGCCGAGGCCCGCAAATCTAGGAACCTCGTCAGCCTTAGTCTGAGCTGAGAGTGTAATGCTTTAAGCAGTTTGGGAGCTTTGCAAGTTATGCTGGCTTCCACAGCTAAGGAGAAAAAAAAAAAAAAAAAAAAAAAAATCTACGTTGCATCCCTGCAGTGCTGAGGAAGCCTCAAGGAAAAAGCAGTGAATATCGCAGGAAGCACCTTCCTCACAGCGACACACACACACAGCAGAAAGACAGGATTTGGGCACATACAGATGTGCCACTGCTGAAATACAGCTCCCCAAAATTCCCAGTCTTCCGGCAGGGAAAACGGCCAGCAGTCCTGCCTCTGTAACGACACGCACTATATGCTGCGATCTGAAATCCCCGCGCGCTAGCAGGGAGCAAAGGAAAACAAGAATATTAGCGTGCCCTCCTCCTGGCATGCGTCGGCAAGAGGGGTTACCCAGACAGGCGCGGAAAACCGGGTCATCCGTGTCACTGTTACCTGCCCTTCCTCTAGTTTGAGACTCCCCACCCCAATAAAATAAGAGAATTCTAGTCAAAACGTGCCTTCTAAATACATGGAAATAGCACCGCTTCCAAACGCAACCACTAGTCATAAACTGGAAGGAAACCTTTCGACCTATCTTGACATCAGATGTCTACATACACAGCACGCTATTCCAAACTCTCCATTTTTTTTTTTTAGTTAGCTAAACGTTTTGTTTTGCTTTTTGGGTTCACTTTGCCCCCTGCCTTCTTGCTTCCTTTTGGTTTTACCCCACCGCCGAGTCCCCTGGATCAAGACGACCACCAGCAGCACCGTTCTGCATACAGAGCTTCGCCTTCCTCCTCTTCATTATTCGTTAACAGCTATATGCCATTTGGCTCCTAGTTTGAGGGGGATTTTTTTTAATGCCCTGTTTTGTGAAACACAGAGTCTGGAGTGAAAAGGATTCATCAAAGTCATCATTATTCCGCATTTATCCGCAGTGAACTATCTTTCTCATCTATTATCCCCTAAATGATCTAAAGCCTCCTCTCCGCTGCGTTCCTCTTCATTACCTGCCGTTCCCCTCTCATCCCTTTCTCGCCAGCACCGGCTTTGTTCTCTGCCTTTCATTTTCTGCGCCACATATCGATACCGCTCGCCAGGATCTAGAGGTTCACAATGAGGAGTCGCACAAATGATTTTCTAAGTGTGATGCAGATGACAAAAAAAAAAAAAAAAAAAAAAGAATTTTATGCTGCGTGTTTGGATACTGTTGTTGTTATTCGAACTCTGCAGCAAGCGCCCTGGCTGCTCTCTTGCCTTCCGAGGTTTTTCTCCAGAAACACTCGGGAAATGGCACTGCTAGACTATAACTAATGATAGAGAGGCTTGACTTTCATATATCCCCACCTTCATCTTCTCCATATTTACTGCTACACACACTTGCCTTTGTGACACTTTCTAATTTCATATGTTGAACAGCATACATACATTAGACTGATATACATTTCTCTATGGCCCTGACATCATATATTAGCAGTGGCTGAATTACCCTTGTCATGCATTTATTAGCCTTTTTGAAGATGTCTCTCTGTGAATGCCTAAACTAGCTGTATCCTTTGTCAACATCCAGCAGGATTACTGCCCTGGTAAGTGGGAAGTGACTGAGTTAATCAAGTTGAGCTACACAACTTGCTGCTGTTTCATAGCAAGGACTTCATGCAGTTGATCAGTTGTCAGGTAGCCACTGGCTTTCAGACACCAAAACGGAGCTAATCTGCTTCTCGGCAACTCTGGGAACATGAATTTCTAGCTCAGAGGTTGCTAACAGGATTGGAGGATCGCAGCGCTCCCTTCCACTCCTTTTCTGTACGGCTATGGCTGAAATACATGTATGAAATACAGCCCAACCCGCAGGAGGAAAAGCATCAGGAATGTGTTATGGGAAAGGCTGTTCTAGACAAAAGAAAAAGCATTTCAACGCCTGTAATACTGGCTTCAGAGTCCGTTGTTCCAATTCAGTCATATGCAAGACATAAGCATTTAGAATACAGCAAACAGAGACCCATGCCGGCTGTTCCCGCTGCCAGGGCGAGACATAGACCAGGTATTAATCCATCTGGATTTGCAGACTGGAAAGCTTGGGGGGGGGGGGGGGGGGGGGGGGGGGGGGGGGGGGGGGGGGGGGGGGGGGGGGGGGGGGGGGGGGGGGGGG
>JAVJGG010000055.1:19497075-19509324 GCA_035590195.1 Aviceda cuculoides
CCCCCCCCCCCGCCCTTATGTTTTTCCTTCTCTCTAGTTTATAACTTCCAAACCTTTCTGAAACAGTGGCACCAGGTACATCAGTAGAGCCTTAAAGTCACATAACAAACAGAATGGTTGTGCTTGAGGAAACGTTCCTGCCCGCTGGGAATTAGGCAGTGGCTTCGCGTGACTCAATCAAATTGACAGAAATGAAGAATTCCGTACCCGGTCCTACCTTGCACCCACCCCCTCCCCATCTTTGCAGGCAGAGGTGAAACACTCCCACCGGTGCGACCGCGCAGCGCTGCTCCGGCAGCCTTTTGCCTTCTGATTAGACTTGGAGACTTCAGCACAACTTCTCTAGATGATTTTCCAAGGCTTAGATGGAAATCTGCTTGCTGTCTGCTTTGATTTTGCAGCCTACGGGGCAGAGGGTCAGCACAGAGAAGGGCAGAAATGACACAGCCTTATATTCACTGCAGAGCTACCACAGACAAACCATGTAGATTACTAGAATCAACGGGCTAATGAACTTTGCTGAAACCATTGCTACCTTAAAGGTCACCCCATCAAGTGTGAAGATGCATTTGGTGGGGGGAATAGGGAGCAAGTACACATCACTAGAAAATCTGTTCTATCAGATAACTAAGTGTACTTGCATCAACATTTTAAATTATCAGACTAAATCAGCATAGGCATTGAAATACTGGGATGCAAAGAAAGGAAAACCAAAAGGAAAATCTTGCTTAGGAAGGCAGACTTTGGTGAGAATTCAGCTTCGCACTCACAAATGTCATCCTATTCCTCCTGCCTTACAGTGGAGCTTACAATAGTTTTATATCTTTCATTTGATGCTCTTGTCCTGTTGCAAATACAGTAGCGGTATTCGTGTCTGTATTTGGTGAGTAAAGAGACTGAAACTGTGTCCTGTTCCTATGCAGGAGAACAAACAAAACAAAACAAAAAAAACCCAAAAAACCTATAAAGCATTTTTTTCACTGTACATTTACACTCAGAATAATTCCAAGCAGTCAATTCTGCCCCCACCTCACCCACTTGTCTGACGCTGCCTACCATTCAAAACCAACCTGAGATATAAATTCCTCCCGTAGGTGAACATTTCAGAGTGCCACAATGTGATGTGCCTCAAAATACCAGGAGCACAGGAAAACAAAGCACATCCTACATTCAGGACATCAAGTTCTTTCTGCAAGACAGGGAAGTTTGAGAGAATTGTTTTTGCCAGCACGACTTTCGCACCCAGAAAGGTGGCAGTTTTGAACACTTCTGAAGATTTTGAAATGCAGGCAGCATATGTTGCCACTGACACACAAATGATGCTATCCTTTGTTTTTCAAAGAATAAGCTTTTGATAGCCATTGTCAAGGGATGTGTCAATCTATTTTATAAAAGACAACAAGTCCAGATTTCAGCTGCTGTAGATCCCTGCTGCAACGCCCTTGATAACGATCGGGCTACATTGGCTCGGAGCAGCGCAAGTTTATAAAATCTGCCCTGATAAATTCATGATGCATCAGAACGCCGCCATCCTCAACAAGAAGCCTAATGCAGCTCAACCTCGTTGTCCGAAATGACCTGAATAAATGGACAGGAACTACATTTTTCCTCTCCTCTTTGGAAGTTTATGGGACTGATAAGCAATGAATGGAAATGGGGTATGAAAACAAACCATACATCGTTCTATAACATCCAAAACAATGCTAAAGATATAGATTTATTCCTTAAGGGACCTGAGGATTTCTCAGCTGGAGTTGGCTTTTCTCACAAAGTTGCATGGGTTTAGCCATCTTTGTTTAAAGTACTATTAGTAAACGAGAAGAATTAGCACATACAAGAGTAAATTAGATCGTAAAAGCTTCTCCTAGCATCTGTTGTTGTCCTGCTTTGAAGGTTACAACTACAGGTAATTCTGCCAGGTCCGCTACATGGGTTTGTCTTAAAGGACATGAACAGTTTATCTGTTCAGTCTGTCTCTGTTCAACTGCGCCTGAAATCAGTCTGGTTCCTCTAAATCCAGCTCTAAAAATCCATTCCGAAAATAACTCCTATTTATACATAGTACCTCTCACACAGTTTTCCAAGCACTTTTCTTAGCCTTAAAAATTTTATACTACCTTTTAACTATACCTCTGTAACTGTCAGTGGATCTACCTTAACATTTCCTACTTGAAGGAGCAAACATGACACCAAATTTCTTACCACATTGTCAACACAAGAAACCTGCTATGGAAGTAGGAAGGAAAAAGTCTCTTGGTTCCCTCTCCTCCTCTTAGAAACCATGAAAATTATTTATTTTCTACTGTGAGCATAGTCAAACATAGGAATAGGTTTCCCAGAGAGCTTATAGATTCTCCATATGCGGAGCTGCTCAAAACTCAACCAGATACAATTCTGGGCAAGCTGCTCTAGCTGACGCTTCCAACCCGAACAATTCTGTGATTGCGAGATAAACGTTTTGGGGGTTTTTTTGTGGATAAACAGTGAGCCAGGCAGGTGTTTGTTAGGTACATTTGTATCTGTATCCCTTTTCTACCCTAAATGCACTACCAGCTCTCTGACACGCTGTTTTAATATATACATCTGGCAACCTGAGACAAATCAGAGCAGGCACCGTAAATGAAGCTACAGTTTGTTTTTCCAGTAAAGAAAGACTAAGTAAAGCTGGTTTTACTTTGATCTGTCTGGTAAGAGGGAGATTCAAAAAAACCAGACATTTACCTTAAGGAGTTACATGTGCTGAACGCGCAGCAGCACAGCCCTGTGGGGATGGAGCCTCCGAATCTGTAAACTCAACAGCACAAACCCTTCCTGCGCACAGCTAACGCAACTGCACATCAGAGGCAACACATAAAGGCTTGCTGACTTTAGTACCTTTTGTTCATCTAAGAAGCTGTAAAGAATATCTGAAGACAATATTTTATCTCAGCATTCACCTCTGACTAGACTTTCCTGGTTTACTGCAAGAATACCTCTATACAGTTTTTTCACATTAGACAGCATGCACATAGTGTAAGATGAGATTTTTGTGAGGACAAACGTCAGTGTTCAAAGTTTCTGAGCAGCAATGCTATTCAAAGACAAGAATTATTCCCCCCCCTTTTAAGCTATTTTGATAGGCATTAACTCTATCATGTAGACTTGCACTGACTTAACAAGAAAGAACAAAAAGTTAGCACAACATACAATCACTCGAAAGCTGCCCTTTTCCATTACCCCACTACGCCTGTGCGTCGTGCTACATTTAGTCACTTCGTACATCTAGAGTTGACTCTGGTAGAGTTGAGTTCTGTCAGGTTTGGTAACCGACCCCAACGGCTGCACAAACCTTACAGCAAAAAAAAAAAAAAAAAGAAAAAAAAAAAAGACATAGAAGCAGAAAGAAGCAGCAACAGCAAAAGCAATTTCTCCCCAAAGTAGTGCTGCCCACGAGCCAGCCTTGTGGCAACGGCAGCCAACGGCATCCTGAGCTGCTGTAGGAGCGTTCCCAGCAGGTCGAGGTAGGTGATGCTTTCTCTCCACCTGGTACTGGTGAGGACACACTCAGAGAGTGCTGGGTCCAGTTCTGGGCTCCCCAGAATAAGATATAACGAAAGAGACACAAATTAAAAGATGTGAAATTCCATCTAAACACACAAATCACCTTTTTTTACTGTGAGAGTGGTCAAACAGCTGAGCAGGTCGGTAAAGATGCTGTGGACTCTCCATCCTCAGAGATACTCAAGGCAAAATACAAAGAAAAAATTTTGTGTGGCAACATGCAACATAGATAATTAGCAAGAAAATCAAACCCAGTTTTAGCTGCACGTAAATGAAAGAGTAATCCCACTTGTAAGGAAGCAGGAAAAGCAGCAGCACAAACAATCCTCATCTATCAGAAATTGTCCGTGACGGTTCATCGCCCTCGCTTAGTTTTACATTTCACCTGTGCTCCTGAGGGGTCATTTCGGGGAGGAGGCAACTTGACAGAGCTAAAGCAATGACTTTCCCAAGTATCCTTTCATTGTCTGCATCCACGCGTTATCTGGAGAAGGCCGGGTTAAATGCCTGCAAATTAGATTGAGGGGGGCAGGAGAAGCAGAGCAGCATTTTATAGCCTGTAATTAACGAGTCGCTCAGCTTGTAGACAAACATTTTGAATACCGAGTGCAGCAACCATCATTCTTACACCCGTGGTTTACACCAGCAATAGTGTCACAGCAGCAAGAGCTCCGCCGCCCCCCAAAGCCTGAACTCACAGCCTTGCAGAGCCAACTTATAATTGCTTGAGACACCAGAGTTGAAGGTCAGGGCCACCACCTTGGCGGGCTGGGAGGGATATTGAGGGGTCACCTTGAGCATACTAATTGTTTATAGTAGAGTATCAAGGTTATTCCAAACGATTAGAGTCCCCCACATTAGAGCCGTTCGTCGGCCTTCGCTGTCAGGCTAGATCCGAAGGGCCTCATTCAATGCGAAACAAATATTTTTCGCTGCTGGCAAGCAGCGCTCGGATCCATACAGAGTCGTTTCAGGCTTGATCGTTTTCCCTATAATCAATGCTACTTCTGTTCTTAATTTACACGCAGAATCTGGCAGGGGAAGGGAGGCTGTTGTGCCACCGGTTTAGAAACATGCTCGGTCTGAAGCAGGAGACAGGCACTCGCTCTTCTAGCGGTTTGGTTATAATTGTTTAATATCAAGTAGCTGTTTTCCTCCGCAGCGATGTTTCCCTGCTCTCCCCTCCTCTCTGCCGCCTTATAGGAAAAGTCTGTTAGCGGGGATGTGACAAACATCTGGTTGTCACTACAGGGGTGTGCTGTACTAATCACCTAATGACAAATTATGCCATTAATATGTAATAGTTAGCACTTCCGTACACAAGCTGCATCGTCTCCCCAAAGCTCTTCAGGGCCATTCCCCTGCAAGGTGAGACATCTCATGCATTTTACAGGAAGCTTAACACAAAAGCCCAACAGCCATATGTTCTTTAGCACCTGTTTGAAAGATGGCTTATTTTACTATTTTTTTTTAAAAAAAAAAAAGTCAAATCAGATGTTGTGATAAGACCGTAGGCTTGTTTTGTGGGGCACACTTCTTCAAAGTTTCCTGGCATGTCACAGCTCTCTGATGTATGCAATCTTGTGAACACCTCTCATGACAAATAAAAATAGTGTGTTACTTGCCTGGCTGACCACTCACTTCTTGTCTGAATTACTGACCTCATTAGGTGGAATTACCGTTTAAAACATGCTGCTCTGCTTAAGAATGGCAGCCACTGAGGATTCAGCATTAAACACTGATATCTGGGTGAGGCATTTTAACCTATAATCAACCCTGTTGTTTTTCCACTTTTAATTAAAAATTTACTTTTTCAGTCATTTTACATTAGTAACAGGTGGGAATGAAATCAGGATAAGGAAAGATTTGTTTCTTGTACACAGAAGAGCGAACAGTGCAGAGAAATGGCCTTCAAATAATCCTGTGCATGTGCCTGCCAACAGCCCTCCATACCAAAATGGCTAACGAAGCAACAGCGTCAGCCGCGGCAAGGAAAGGAGTGCTGGTTAAATTCAGATTCACAATAGCCCAAGCGATTTGATTTCTGACAAGAACTGGTATATTTTAAACCCAAAGGAACGCTCGCGCAAAACTAATGATAGCAGAATTACCAGCTACTCCAATTTTAATCACAAGTCTGGTGATATTTTGTCTTCCTTAGAGGCCTATTATCAGCAAATCCCAATTTTTCTTTCCTAAAAAAAGTAGATTTGTAGACCTCATTTGTGGAGGAAAGGTTAAAAATTTCAAACTAACCACTTGTTATGAGATAGGTTTTAGGGGAAAAAAAAAAAAAACCACCACAAGTATATTGACTTTTAAGCTAGTCCTGTGATTTGGGAAAGTCTGAGGTTGGCACTACTGTACTGGCAGTGAGGCAGTTTGGTTTCCTTCAGTGCCCTTTTGGGAGAGGCAAGCAGACTAGGGTCTGATCTTGCATTAACCTATTGAATATGCATGCTCATACTTTGTGCCCAGATGCAACACTCCTCTTGGACAGGTAGCGTTTTTTGCAGCCCCCAATTCCTCCTAAATTAGAAGGAATTGGTCCGATTTACACTACTGACTCGCTCATCTGCCTTTAGTGGAATGAAATCAAGCATATACATTTGCACAAATTTGTTACAGGAATATCACATTACTTGTCCTGGTTTTGGCTGGGATAGAGTTAATTGTCTTCTTAGTAGCTGGTATAGCGTTATGTGTTGGATTTAATATGAGAATAGTGTTGATAACACACCGATGTTTTTAGTAGAACCACTACTCAGCAACGACTAAGTCCAGGATTTTTCAGCTTCTCCTGCCCAGCCGGCAAGAAGGCTGGGGGGGCACAAGGAGTTGGGAGGGGACACAGCCAGGACAGCTGAACCCAACTGGCCAAAGGAATATTCCATACCATGTAATGTCATGCCCAGTATACAAACTGGGGGGAGCTTTCAGGCGACGGAGGGGAGAGATTGTTGCTCAGGGACTAACTGGGCATCAGTCAGCAGGTGGTGAGCAATTGCACTGTGCAGCACTTGTTTTGAGTATTCCCATTCTTTTATTACTAATATTATCATTTTATTATTCTTTTCTTCCTTTTTGTCCTATTAAACTTTCTTTATCTCAACCCACAAATTCTACTTTTTCCCATTCTCTCCCCCATCCCACTGGGTGGGGGGAAGCGAGCAAGCGGCTGCTTGGTGCTTGCTTGCTGGCTGGGGTTAAACCACAACACACACACACATTATCCACATTGCATAACCTGGCTCTGAAAACATCATATCAAAATGTTATCATCACCTATTCCGAAGCATTATACAGCAGGGGGGGAAATAAATAAATAAAGAGTCCAATACTTAAGCTTCCAAAGGAGCAGCTGTCTCTTCCCTAACACAAATAGGCCAAATACTGCAGATGAGAAAAGAAAAAGAGAAAGAGAGAAAAAATAAGCCTCAGCCAGCCTACACCCGAATGGGAAACACCGGGTGAGGAGAGTCCCTGTGTGTGCAGACATACGACCAGCATCAGCACTTGGTCACGGAGCAGCTTGGTGAGATGAGGCGCAGGATGGGTCTCACCAGGCAGGTAGACATCCTTGCTTTGAGTGGGCAGCTCGTTTGGATGCACTCTCCAAAACCACAGAGCAACGGTAAAATAGAACATACAAAAATAAATCTATTCGTGATGCTACCAGCTCCAAATAAGAGCCTGGTTCAAAAATCCATGAGATTGGTTTTAAATAATTATGAGGAATTATCTCATCTCTGTGTTCCTACAGTGCACCTATTCGTGTTTTTAAGTTTTCCTCTGCATCGACAAACACTAGAAAATTAACATTCAAAAAAGAAAAAGCCTAGAAGCTCTTGCAAGCTTTTTTTACTTCAGTTTTAAGAAAGGAAAGAGGCACGGATACTAAACCACACAGTATAATCGCACTACGGATAACAGCGGTTGGATTTGTTTCTCTCTCCGAGCACGTATCGCTATCTCCCTAATTAAATATATCGCAATTCAAAGGGGCCTGCATTTCTGGATTACAGCCATTGGCAGCACTGGAAAACACTAGACGCTGCTTTGCTCCAGCTGTGCCTACTCGGTACTGATATCATGTATAGAGGCACAACGTCACGGCGACGAGCGCGGCAGCGCCAGCCTCACCTCAGCCAGCAGCCTGCAAGCGTCGGCCCTTCTGGGAGCGTTAATAACGCCAGGTAGGCAAAGCACAAGGCTTGGCACGGCCTCACGGGTGCATTAGCTGAGGCAACCAGGGCAAACAAAGCTAAACGTGGCTGGATGAGTCGACAGCCCGCGTGGATTCCTGGTACCCTTTTCCATCACCCTCAAGGGCTTCATGAATAAAGATAAGCTACATGAACACTCTCCATCTCTTCCTCGCCCCCCCCAACATCATTGTACATGCACACTTAATAAACTTCCTTATCTCTTTTGGTGGCACTGACCTGAAAGATTCAACAAACCCAAGCCTGAATAATTTAAAAATAACCAAACAAATAGCTGAGAAAAATGATAAGGGAATGCTTAGCTGACAATGGTGGATGAACAGAAACTTATCTTTAGCTGACAATGTGGTCAGTGTATGATGTCAACACAACAAAAACTGCATCAGGCAAACAACAAACAAAAGTTACCTTGACATTTCTGGTTGTTATTCAGTGATTTCAAGTTAAATGTCTGCAGAAAAGAAAGAAACGAGGGAGAAAAACATGGAAACTTGTTATGGCTTTGTACAATGAAGTTCAGGTTTTGAAAACCTATGGATGTGGTGTTAGATTAAATGCAAGTCCTAAGCTTCTCCCATTGGGGTTTCAAGGCCTGTGAACAATTTCTGCACATCTCCCACACTGCAGCCAGACAACATACCACTGTTCATCAGAAAAGGAAATTAAAAGATGTTATGCTTTTCTACAGAGTTACCACCCCAAGGCATTTGTCTTTGATAGTCTTATTTACACAGTTGCTCGGATTTCACAAATCCTGCTGAAATTAATGCAGCCTAAAAGTGTTTGGTGCCACTGAGCACCAAGCAGTGAGCAACTGAGGCTTGGTCCAAACCACAGAGTTCTGCCTCTGCATCAAAACCAAGTTCTCACCTTGGGTAGCACTATTATGCCAGAAAAATCTTCATACTGGGGAGGCAGCTACATCAAAAAAGAGGAGATTCCATTTTTTGTTAAAAAGTGTTGTATTCACAACTCTACCATCGGCAAAATATGCTCTGGATAAGGTTCAAGTCAGATTGGAGAAAGAGGTATTTGCAAAACTAATATTGAACATGTACTTTTTTTTTTTAGCCTGAAAAAATTCAAGTTAAAATCATGGGGAATCTGTCTGAAAATGATCTTTGAGCCTTTATTCTTTGCTTGCTTTGCAACTCAGAATATCCTGATCTTTATTTGTTCTCTGAGCTACCTTTTATAAAGAACACCATGTACTTTTAGTTCTCTGAAAGCTACCGGATGGTAGAAAAATCAGGTCAGTTACTTAGAAGTGTCACTTCAGCAGCTTTCAAAAAAATAAAAAGTGTCCTAGACTGGTTCCTGTCTCCAAGGCTATTACGGCACAGGTAGACTGTTCCCTCAATTTAGTTGTTTTATTGGAAGACCTGGGGGAGGCCACAAGGCAGGATAGGCATTGCCACTTTCTGTAAAGCACACAACTAACTTTTGTTGAAGCGCAATGCATTTGAGGTTGGGTTTAATTATTATTATTTCCTGCCCACTTTGACAGACATAGCATCTTCCATCCTTTCACGTTGCTTAGGGCTAAGGTAGCAAGTTTCATTTGTATGAACACCAGGTCTCTAAAACTCAAGGTCTCTGGCTGCTACCTCTGCTCCATCTCTCCACATACTCAAAAGTATTGCTGTGCTACGGTCTCAGCAGGATATGCCAATCTTCCTCCGCCACACACTGATGGAAACTAGCTTTTTTTTTTTCCTCCTGGATTATCAAGACCAGCTGTCACGCCGACTCCTGTCCTTCTCATCTCTTCTCTGTCGCTAGTTCATTAATGCGATGTTGCCATCGGATTTACTTCGGTTGGCACTAAGCGGTGGAAAGGCCCGACGCCAGAGATGCCGCGCTCCTCGCCCCCGCCGGCAGGCTGCCCACAGCCGTGGGGCTGCGGAGGTGCGGGGGGATGGAGGGTGTAAGGTGGATCAGTGGGGTCGGCAGAGGTGGGAATAGAAACATGGTCTGTAGTTACGTCTTCTCAGCCCTAATGTGCGTTCGAAATCCGTTGGACGAAAATGCTGTGAACGTAACTATTGAGGTACTGGAGGAGTAAGGCAGGAAAAGTAAAAAGAACTAATGCGCGAAGGAGATCGTCTGCCCTGCCCGTGCGAGGAAGGATGAAGCTGTTGGGATGAAGCAAGAAAAGCAGGTTGGGGCAGGAGACCCCGCTGTCAGCTAGCAGGAGCCAGCGCCACAAGGTACGTGAGATAGCAGGGTTCAGAGGGCGAGGACCTTGGAAACCAAGTGATTAAGTGAGAAAAAAAGAGACATCACATTCAGCTGGGGAGACAGTCGGATATGTGAGTCGGACTACTGCAGTTTCACAGCCATGCTTGTGCTAAGTCATGGCGTTTCCTCTTTCCAGAGGAGATGCCGACCGCTCGCTGGAAGGACACAGGCCCCGTGGGCTTGCTTGCCTTTCATGGATGTAGTCAAGGAGATGTCAGGGCACCTGGACAAAAACCTCTGCATGAACATGAACAGGCCAACAAACTAGGAAGGTAGCTGGCCCCTAACACACCTCAGTGCTCATTTTCTAATTTGTTATTAAGCAACAGCGTAGGAAGTCACTTCTGTCATGATGCTTCTGAAAATAACTTTTAACCAATTCAGCTAGAGAGAGAAACTACTTAAATATGACACGATCACCCGGTTGGGTAAATCATTACTCAGTGCTGCAGAGAGAATGGTGCTTTGTGCTCATCTTCAAAGTCTGAGAAAATACCACCTTTTAAAAAAGCTTTCAGTAGTATCAGTCAGTAATATCTGATGTCCAAGTGTTTAGAATAAAGACTTAGAGACCAAGATCTCTTGCTAACACTCCATGCTTTATAAAGCTTTGAATGAGCTTTGAGCCTACTTGAGTGTTCAAATATATGCTGCTAAGCCTAATTTCACTGTCCACTTGCCAGATAAAAGGAAGTTTCTACATGTCATACCTTGTGCGTTACATAAAAGCAGCTGTTTCTTTAAGCAAAATAGTAAGGTGCTATTCTCAGCTAAGAGAAAAAGTAGTACTGAATGACATTTAATCAGATCTGCCTAAAGTACTTTGTAATCATAGTAAACATTTTTGAAGAATCTGAGAAGCAACCTCAGTTTTTATCATCAAAAAGAGATAATTGGTCTTTCAAACCCCCACATGCAAAAAAGCCATAGGGAAAGGGCATCTTGTTCACCACCGAGGTAGACATTTCAGCCAGCCAGGTATGTGTAGGAGACTAAATCATATACACGTTCAGGACAGATAGGGAGTTAAAACAAAAAGGTCTTTGAAACAATTTTGCTTTTTCAAATACAAAAAGTAGAAGAAATGATTTCTAGGTGTGACTTTTTGCTGGACACTTCATGGATTATCTACCTTTGAGAGTAGTGACAACCAGCCCTCTCTGGTGTGCCTTGGAGAGGTCAGTCACCCAACTCGTGTGATGTTCCCTGGCTTTCACTGGCAGCTGCCATCGGAAAACATGCCAACGGCTGCACAATAGCAACTCGTAAAGGTCTCTGGGGGCCACAAACGGTCAGAAGCACCACACGTAAGGACCAAAGCACTTACTGTATTTAGGACCTACCTCAGCAATTTGATTACAAATGGCTGTGGAACTTTGAAGTGTAAAACAAGTTGTCTCACTATGGACTTTGAAGTTTGCTTATTCAACTTAAAGAGGCTTTACTGTTTCAAAAACAACCGCATAAAAGATGAGCTCGCAACAGCTAGGCTGCAATAAATGAATTCCCATAACCACCAGGCCAGAACTTACAGAAAATACATTGCAGAGCATTACAAGTCTGGTTTAGAGCAACATAATATCAGCTGCAAGTTTTCCACCAGCTTCCATTAGCCTTGGATCAAACTCTGGCAGGGGGGAAGTGGGGCATCCATCCACAGTAATACTACCAAGCATGATACCAAGACTGCCACATCTTGGTCTGCAAGTAGAAAAACAACTTTATAGCAATGTCCATATAGCCATAACAGATGCCACAAACCAAGAATACACAGAGCATATAATAGAGGACGACTTGAAAACCAAGATGCATCAAATACTATGGACACAACACAGCTCACCAAGACTTTGTTGTCCTCATGTGGTATATCTACGGACCACTTATATTGTCTACCTACAGAAAAGACTCCGGTCACCAAAGCTTTTCTATGCATGTATAGTGTATACACAAAGAGCATATACTCTACATATAGACAGAAAAGCCTCTCCTCACCTTGTATAGGCTCTTCCTGCCATATAAGGAATATACATAGGTACCTTATCCTCAATACAAAGTTAGCATATAGTCTACATACTGAAAGGCCTTGCCTCATTGCCATATTTTGGTTTTGTCGTCCCCCCTCCCCATCTCTACATAAAACCTCTGCAGAAGACACCAGAGAATTCCTATGTCTTGGTTTGAAAGACAGGTGTCTGCCAAGGAAGGCAGGAGCCCCCCCTGGAATGGCAGATGCAACCCCCCT
>JAVJGG010000055.1:19512888-19531795 GCA_035590195.1 Aviceda cuculoides
GAAGTGAAAGGAAAGATTCCTACAAAGAAAAGGGGGGATTCCTGGAACAACAGAAAAAAAAACAGGGGGTGGGGGCTTGGGAGAGATTCTTAGAAGTGATTAAAGGGGGATTACTAGAGTGGAAATCAAGCATGTCCTAAAAAACGTGGAGAATTTCCAGAAAGAGGTTCATAACAAGCAGGATCCCTGGAAAAGTAACTGGGAGGACTCCAAAAAAGCAGGAGGACTGGGTGGGCATGGGACAGGACACCACACCACTAAGAAACATTCAGAGGGGATTCAAAGAAAATTTTTTGAAGGATTCATCAGGATTTTCCCAGGAAACATTGGGGCAGTAGCATTTGGGGGGCATTCCTAGAAAATATGGGGAATTCCTAGGAAGTGTGTGAGTAGGGATTCCTAGAAAGCACTGGGGTTATTGCCAAAAAGCAAAAGGAAGGAGGGACTGCTAGAAAGATTGAATGCAGGATTCCTTGAAAGCAAAAGGGAGTTTATTCCAAGAAAACTTGGGAGACCCCTATAAAGAATTTTGAAGGCAGGGCATCCTAAAAAATTTGAAGCTTCCCTGGAGAACCCGAGGACTGGGTTCCCAGAGAACACGGACAGTTCCCGGGAAGCATTTATGTGGGTGCAGTTCCTAGAAAGCATTTTGAGGAGGAATTCCTAGAAGGCACACTGGAGGAAGGGATTTCTAGAAATTTTTGAAGTCTCCTTGAAAGCATTGGGGCTGGGTTTTTTACAAGTCTGGAGAATTCCCAGCAAGCATTTATGTGGGAAGCATTCCTAAAAAGGATTTCAGAGGGAGGGAACAGGATTCCTAAAAAGCATTGGTGGGGGGAAAATACTACCAATTCTAGAAAATGCCTAGAAAGCATGGGAGTGGGGGGATTTCTAAGAAAATATTTTGAGGGTTGGATTTCCCAACAAGTATTCAGGGATGAAGGGAGGATTCCTAGAAAGTGTAGATTATTCCTAGAAAATGTTGGACGTCCCAAGAAAGCAAAGTGGAAGGCTCCCAGAAAGTATTCACAGGGGATTCCCAGGGGGAGAAAAAATTAAATTCCTCTAGAAAGCAAAAAAGGCAAGGGAGGATTCCTAGAAAATGTAAACAATTCCTAGAAAGCAGAAAGGAGGATTCCAAGAAAACACAGACAATTCCTGGAAAAACCTTTAAGAAGGGTTACCTAAAAATCATGGACGATTTGTACAATCCAAAGAGGGTATTGCCAGAAAATGTAGAATATTCATAGAAAGCATTAAGGAAAAACATTCCTAGAAAACATGGAAAATTCCTAGGAAGCATTCCAAGGGAATTAGGAAGAAGTCCCCTAGAAAAATGTAGACATTTCTTAGAAAGCATATACACACAGGTGCTTTGGGCTCAGGGCATTCCTAGATAGTGTGTGTGTGTGTGTGTGTGTGGATGCTACAAAATGTGGGGGATTCCTAGAAACCAAAGGGAGGGAATCCTAGAAAGCATTAAGGGATTCCAATAAAACTTGGTGAAATCCAAGGAAGCATTAAGGGGAAATTCCTGGAAAGCTTTTGGAGAGGATTCCTATGAATGTGGGGAATTCCTAGAAAGCACTAAGGGGGGGGGGGGGGAATTCCTAGAAAATATTGGGCACTTCCAGAGTCCTAGAAAATGTGGACAATTCCTACAGACAAGACATGCGAGTCCTAGGAAACATGAAATAATCCTAGAAAACATGAAGGAGCAGTGCTAAAAAGCAAAAGGGAAGGATTTCTACAAAGCAAAAAGAATGGGTTCCTACAAATTGTGAAACATTCCTAGAAATCAAAAAGCAGGGGGAGAATTCTAAAAACAAAAAACAGATGGAGTCCTAGGAAGCATTAAAGGGCAAGTACCTAAAAAAAAAAAAAACCCATACAGTTCCTAGAAAGCAAATAGTGGAGGGTTTGTAGAATGGAAAATGAAGAAGGTTGTGGTCCTAAAAGAGAACAGAATGTGAGGAATCTTCCCTTAATGCTTCTCAAAAGCATTATGAGGAAACCATTCTTGATTTTGAAGGAGAGGCAACTTTCAAGCTGCAGGACAGGGCTTTTTCCACACTACACATGCCTCTCAGCTGCATTCTTTTCCCAGAGAGACTTCTGAAGAGTGCATTTTAAAAAAAGGATCAAGAGAAAACAGCTCAAGCTAAACTCCTAAATCTTTGAACTGCAAAAATCATTGAGCCTTGGAGAAGTTGAGGGTTGGACAGAAAGTTCAGAGCTTGAATCCAACTCTAACAATAAAAAGAAAATCACGTGTAACAGATTTTGAGAAGCTCACCATAGGATGTTTTACCTTCACCAACAATTTCCTCTTGAATAACTGTGTGGGCTTATCTCCAGAAAATGGCAGTGCACCTGCAAACTCTGGGGAAATTAAAAAAGAACAGATTTTTATAGGAAAGTCAGAACATATACACAGAGGGTTGCCCATGTTATTTTAGGAGTCTTATCTGTGCGCCTGTAAGGGATTACTCAGCAGCCCTCTGTGTTAACATGTGGGGCAATTTCTTCTTAGAGCCTTATCCATCTATTAATCTGTATATTTTATGTAAACCACTACTCCAAGCTGGAACAGAGCAAAGTAGCTACCACCACTTTTATCATTAAATGGAAAACAGATAAGAGAAAAGTGTGATTCCTCATTGTCTGGGGAGAAGTTATTAATCAAGTTTTTTGGTTCCCTGAGCCACAAGCTAAACCTTTGATGGAAGTCAGGCAACATTCTCCATCACCAAAGCATCACAAGGCTTCAGTGCTCGTCTAGTAGATCGATCCACCTCCCGTGGACATCAATTAGAGTTTTGACACAAAACTTCCAAGAGAGCTGGATTAAGTGTCCATTTGCTGTTCCATTACCTGCCTTTGCCTCTATTTGCATGGTGGCTGGCTCCTTTTCCAAAGGAAACGAACTCTTCTGAGCCAGGATTTGACTCTCCCATCTTCCCCCTCCCACACTTCTGTTTTATTTCAGGAATTACTTCCTTGCTTTATATTCAAAGGAGACTACATATAAATGCCACATGTTTATTCATCACCATACCCTATCAATCTTTCAGCGATGATGACAGACTGACAAAGGCAGAAGCGTGAATTTCTGAACCCACCTGAGGCTCCTGCCTCGGGGGGCACACGGGGAATGGGTCATAGCCTTTGCTAGCAGGAGGACATCAGGAACGGAGATTTTTAAAAATTGCCTAATTTTCACTCTCCTCTTCGGTTTGCAGCACTGGGAAGCAAAGTGGCTTGTAAACAAGGATAGTTTAGATGGGACACAGCAAATAGATATCATATCGTTTTAACTATCTCGGTCTGAGAAAACCAGGTTGCACATCTTAAAGTGAGGTTAGTGCTGGTGAATATGAAATAACTGAGTCTACCTCGGGCAGGACAGACCTGCTAGGAATCTCGAACAAGTTACATTATGTGCTGAGTGCAGAGAGGATATGTTACTCCAGAGCAGATCAGCATTTAAAAAAACAACAACAAAAAAAAACACCACCCAGCAATAGCTGCAACCAGGTAACGGAGCAGTTGCATCCTTTACAGCACCAAACCTCTAAAAATCCCAAATTCAAGTGACATGGAAAAAGCCCACTATCTCTCACGCTAGACATAACACAAGCAGGCAAAAGGTGGATTAGTCTTGTTTGGTACCACCAGCTACTAAAGTTCACCTCCAACACCGCCCCCCAGCCCTGCCACCGCTCCTCCCCAGGCTGCAGCTCAGCGAACGACGTCTTCCCATCCAGCTTCCCCCTTGCCCAGGCAGGCTCCTGCCGTGCGGAGAGCTTAATCCCTGCCGGCACCTCCCTGCCTGGCAGCTGGCGATGTGGGAACATCTCCGCTCCTCGCCACACACGGTCCTTCGATCCCTACCCTGCCGCAGGGGCTGCGCCTTCGGGAGCTGAAATAAAGCTGCTATTAAGCTAATTCCAAAGCGCGGAGGGGAAGGGGTCCTCGCTCAGGGCAGTAGGATGGTATTTCCAAGGGATAAGCGTACGGCACCCACGTAACGCCAACCCCATCAAGATTCCCAAAAATAGAGGCAGTGCCAAGGCACATGGGGACCAGCCCGGCCCGAACTCGGAGGATGCGCGGGAGTTCACAATAAAAAGGACACGAGAAGCTGCCCTCGATCCCCATCTCAAACGCCAACGGGGCTCCTATTCCAACCCACGGCCTCTGTCCCTGCTTCCAGCCCCTCCCCAGCTCTTGAAAATACATTGGACAGGTTGAACTCAGATACGACTTGGGGAAAAAAAAAAGCATTCGCCCGAAAGCAACCATGCAGAGTTAGAGAAGCAACCTCCACTTTAAGGCATTAAGATATTAGCATGAACTAGTGCCTGTCAAGAAAACATTTTTAAACTCAAATAATATTTAATTAACGAGAGCCAGAACTGCAATTTTTAATATTCTGGAAGGTTTTTTTAACTGGGTTTTGGAGTGGGGGTTTGGGGCTTTTGGGGGGGTTTTGGGGGGTTTTTTTGCTGCTGCTTCTGGTCACTTCCCTGTCTTTCTGCTTTCCCCTGAGCAGAAGTTCCTCCACCATCACAGGAACAAGTTAACACTTTACCACATAACTCCTGATAGCTATAACCCATTTATTATATTAGCACCTCACTCCTTCACTTCAGGGCAACTGTAGTCCTGCATTCTGAGGAAATTAGTCTGGAGCTCTTGAAGGTTAACTCCCCAGCTCTGTCAACACCTTTAGTTCCTTCCAGAAAAAGGGAATAGGAAAACAGGGAAAAAGAAAGGGGGAAGGGGAATAAAGGGAATCAATACTGCCTTGCAAGAACTGGTATTTTAAAATCACAGACACTCTCTCACCAACTTTTCCCCCAGAATCAGCTAATGACATCCAATGAAAGTTTCTTCCTAAAAGAAAACTTTTAAACTTCCTTCTTCCCTCCCCTCCTTAATGGTAAAAATTGCAAAGTAACTTCTGTTTAAAGCATGGAAGCAAATGACTTAAAATCACAAAGAAAAGATTAAGCTTGAGAGTAATTTCAGATCTCTCCCCTCTTCACTTTTTATTTGATGGAGACAAATACATTGTTTTGTTCCGCAGAGCTCTCAGACATTCTATTTGCACCTTGACGGGGCAGGGGGGACAAACTCGTTGCAAAGGTGTGACCGAGGCCATGAGAAGCATACACAGGAATAACAAGAGCTCTGCAGAAACCAAGATTCCTAGAAAGCAGATCTCTGCTCATATGACACTGTATTCAAATTTAAAGGTACACCAAAGCAACCTCACGGTCAACATCCCTGAAGTCTTCGTACGTTGGCACCGTTGTTTTCTAACAAAGTGGGCAAAGTTACCCGGGCACTGGTCGGCACCTGTAGATATTGTGGGTGACAGAAGGTGCTTCCAGGCTCAGCTACATCTTAACTGACAAAATGAAACCCAAATTCTGTTTTCCCTTAGTTAAAGGTACAGTGACACCACATAGCTTAAGTAAGAGCTATCTTTACATTATATAATTAGTACTGCCATACCATAAGCAATGGACTGAGTGGAGCATGGCATTTACAGCATAGTGCAGGAAGCAGGCACGTTATCACATTTTTGACAAAAACTTCATGCTAGCTGTATCGCTGGTTGAGAATATCAATAAGGTGACTTCAAGTCTGTTTAGGAGAGCTCAGAGCTACAAGAACTTCCAACATTTATAGTGAGAGTTGTCATCACCGAAATACACAGTCAGATCCATGAGAACAACAAGTCTACTCTTGCCTAAGTAGATCTACAAAGTCAGTTAAGAACAGAAGTGGTATTTCAGTTATCTTGTGTATAACAGATTCCTACCCTAACTAGATGACCGTAAGTACGGGATGAGAAATAGTGCTGTTCTGAGGAAACTCGGATGCCATGAAATAAAGGCTCCTACTTAAAATATACAACCAAACACATAAATCAAGAAATCTTCAAAGTTATTTCCAATTTTCTCTAATTTGCTTTCTAGCAATTTAGAGGAGGCATCTTGTTTTCTGCTATACAGCAGACCCCATTTCCCCCCCTCTGTGAGACTGTCCCCAGTCATTTCATCCACGTTACAATCACAAAGCAAGCATTTATACCCTGGGAATAACAGGACAGGCAGTTTGTGAAAGCAGGAGACTGCATAGGTTTGGTGGAATTTCTATAGCTAAATGAACAAGCTGCACAAGAAGTCAGCCAGCTAGGAACGGAAAGCAACCCTTAAATAATTGCTTCAAGTGGTGTAATAATTAGCAGTTACCAAGGAAAAAATCTGCAAAAAAAAAAATACAATGCTGAGGAAGTGACACTGTCTGCTTCTCTAACAATTCCAACTTCTTTGAAAATATCAGATATATGTAATGAATGTGCCTGAGAGGAATAGTAGTTTTAGAGTCAAGAAATTACTCCAAAACTGATGGCCCAATAAGATAAAATGATTGCTCAAAAAGAATAAAACAAGTCAATGGAATAGTAAAGGCTGTCTAATAGCTACAGCTTTCTAGGTAAGCCTGTAAGTAGTTTACTCTTGTTTTTATGCTTAAAGACAAAAAATACAAATGTTTTAACGTGCAAGTAGACAAAAAAATATAAGCAGAATTTTGTTCCATTCTTTTACATACTGTTTTCCAATAATGCATGACAAATGAGCCTGCTGAGTATAAAAATCACCTGTTTTCAAGAAAAAACCTCTGCCTCTGTCATACAGAGCAGTACACCATGGCTCTTTGAGAATTGAGTACAGCTGATATGCAGCAGTGAGGAAAAGCGCTGGGATCAAATCACCCTCGCGAGCGCTACTACTACCTTTATTACATGCATCAGCTAATTGTAAGAAGGCAGACTGAGCACAGAGATACGAGAACGGTCAATAGATCTATTAAGGATCCAGTTAAAAGGCACATCCATTTGGGACAGATGCAAGAGCTGCACAGCCTGAGCACAGCCCTGGCTCAGCTCTCTGCCCAAGACCAGCTCCCTGGTAAAAGTTCTTGTGCAAAAAGTGCTGGCAGATGCCCCAGCTGAGTTTCTGCCCCTTTTCCTTCGGGAACTGCTCTAACACTGAGGCTCGTGTCCTTGATCCCCACCTGCGCTACGCTGCGGCCGCACCGCAACCAAACCTGTGCCCGAGCCGGGACGTCATTGAACTGGACCCCAGCTTGCAGACCTGGTTTCCCAGCTCAGACTTGGGCTTGCTTCATCACAAGCCACTTCCCTGGTGAACTGGATGCTTGGCAGAACCTGGTGACCACCCCCCCAGCTCTGCCCTACTTGGTTTGCAGCCTGCACCGGGCTCCCAGGTCACCTCCCCTTGCAGGGCAGCCAGTCCTCACCAAAGAATATTTCCCCTGCTCCAGGGCTTTGGATGCTGCGATTGCACGGTAGCAGCAGTGATTGCTCCCCGCAGCAACTAAAGCCAAACCAGCTTCAATATCCTGCCCCGCACACCGGCCGCAGAAAGAAACCAAAGCAGCAAGTGGCTTGCTCCAAGAGAAGAGCATCCTGCTTGCGCGTAGAGATACAGCAAGGACGTGGCATTTCTCTTTCCCTTGCTCTGGCAGGATCGAGCCCTAAACCTGCTGAAGGAAAATAACTCGACACAAGCTCCACGGATAAGCCTATTACGCTCTTTGGCAGCAGCTGGGAGAGTTCACCTCAATCTGAAACCACCGTCAGCTCTTTGATGGAGAGGTGACATATAGGCAGCCAGGTCATCACAAACATCATAACTATAGAAGTGTTGGATATGAAGGGACAGCATTTCCGAGTTAAACAGGTTTGCAGTAAGCCCGACTGCAAGTGCACAGTGCCCATGGCATCATTTAAAATTCCTTCCCCTGCAGCTATTCCAGGCTCAGTCCTTTTCTATTAGTATTTCTTGCCTCCTGTATTCATTTGCTAGTGCTGATGAAGGTCAGGGGAGAGCAATTCAACACAAGCTGACCAGAAGTTCAGAGCTCACCTCACTACACAGATATAATCAAGGCATCAAACCTGAAGGACAGCATCCACTTTCAACTTGGAATACATGTCAGACCCCAAAAATCAAACCAGATGGCGATCTACTCCTTTCCGAACACATTTTATTCATCATGAAATCTATTTCAAGCAACACTGTATGTCACCTGTCAGGGTAAATGCAGATGAGTCTTCCCAGATTTCCAATTCAAATTGATTCACATTTCCTAAGCAGGGAGATATAAATGTAGTTGCGTGTTTGGGCCATTTACCAGCCAAAATGCCATTGGCTTAACGTGACACGCAACCACATCAGGGGACTAAACGTAATCAAGCTGTCAGGCAGCTTCTAAGGTGTAGGTGTCCATATAAATCTGTGTACTCGTAATCTAAACTCCACACAGCAGCAGCCTACCAAGGTTGAAGAGACAAGTGAATCCTACGTCTCCCTGTCCCTTTTCTGCCTGCTGCCCACCTCTCCCGTTCCTAGAAGCAATGTGGTCTACCACTGGCTGTAAGAAGTTTCCACTCCTTATAACTGCTCCATGAGAGGGGGAAAATCACATCTCTCGGCTCAGTGGAGGAGGGGGGGAAAGGAAAATAAGAAAAAAGAAAAAAAAAAAAAAAGAGACACAAGGAGCAGCTGGTTTCAGGAGCAGAGGCCCTCCAGCATAGGAGCTCATATAAGCAGGCAGAGATGCAGCTCATCAGGCAGCCTGCCATGGTTTGCCCTTGCTCAGCACCACGCACACACACTGAACACCGGGCTTCCCACTGAGCTCTGCAAGTGCGGGGCTTCCCATCTCCCAGCCCAGGAAACCTTCTCCATAGAGAACAGGTCAAGTGAGTGATAAGAAACAGCCCAAAAGTCGCCTCAACAACAGAATACTACAGGGATACTGTAAAAAAAAAAAAAAAAACAACAAAAAAAACCCAACAAAAAAAAAACACCAAAAAACCAAAAAAACCACCCCACCACACCAACCTAAACAAGTCAAAGCACTATAGCCCAGCACCACAGACTTCTTTAAGAACTTCCCCCCCCGAATGATCTAATATCTTGCAACTTCTCGGTGAAAGGCGATGCAGCCCTGGCAGGGATTTGTTTTTCTTTCCCCGTGAGGATTTGCAGACTGCAGCTAAGTTTCCCAGATGAAAGCAAACCCTACCTCCACCTGCTCTGCAATGCCCTGAAGGTATCACTGGCTCACTTGAAACGTGCACCTCGTATCCAGGGGCTCCCACCAGCCTAGGCACGCATCCCACACACCTCCGAGGTCTCCGAGGGAGGCACCACACTCAAGCAGACGCCGTGCTTAGAAGTGACACCCTTGGCAGCTGGTATCGTGAATATTCCTTCGAAATTCATGCCATTTATCTACCTGTTCTCCTGTGACAGGCAGACCTAAAAGCAACCCAAATATTGATCCAGCTGGGACAGAGACGTGTCACCTTATTTAACACCCTCGCAAGCCTCTGCTATAGAGGGGCTGGAGTTTAAAACCCTTTTTGCAGGAGGATGCCCGGGAAGATGCTGCATCCCCAGCAGCAGTCACGGGAGGAAGAACGATGCCGCGGAAACTGGGAGTTTGGCAGGACGTCAGGAAGGCTGTTTCGGTGCCTGGGGCTGCAGTGCTGTTGGAAACCAGTACAGAGTGCCCTTACAACAGCTAGTTGGGTCCGAGAAGGTCAGAAATTCCCCCGCGTTGGCATCGGAGAGGCTATATCACAGGCTGTGTCGACTAAGATAGTTTAAACGCTGCAGTGGGACCAGGGAGATTACAAAAGAAAATTTCCAAAGTAAGCCAAACAACTGCTTCTTATAATTTGTTCTCAGTAGTTAGTTCACAGCTCTTGGATTTGAAAGGTTTCCCAGGAGCCTCAGACTATCCTGTAGGAAAAACGTGGTGGCCACATGTAGCATTTAAACACCTTTTAAGCTGATCTGGAATTTGGTTTGGCACTTCAGTACCTAGCTTAAACCGAAACCTGGATATCATCTACACTTCTGCAACTTTCCCAAGCTATCCCCTACATCCACAGCTCCATCCCTTCACCGCCCGTTTCACAGCTTCTCCACACCACTCCCCAAAAGCCAGGTAAACACAGGAAAAGGTAAACCAGGTCTGCTCTTTCTTCCCAAGCCCTTCCACCTAAACCCTGGCAGCTCAGGCTCCCAAATCCATCTTGTTGGTTGACCCAGAGCCTTCACTCCTCTCTCCAGGACACTTCCTACCTCTGCTCCAGCTCCCGACCCTTTCGCCACCATCTCCCGACCCTTTCGCCACCATCTCCCACCTTTTGCTCTCAGCTGACACTGCCCAAACTTTTATGCAGAATAAAGCTGCATCTCGGCTGCGCGACAGCCACCACCACCAGACTGCCAGCCTGCCTCATCAGTTTATCTCCAATTCTGTGCACCCGCCTTTCAGCTCATGTTCCTCCACTTCCCAAGCCTCCCTCAGCCTCTCAGGCAAAGTTCTGCAAAAACGCAGGTAGCAGTGGGTCAGGAGATACGGGGTTAGGACACAGGAGGAAAGAAAACTGCTGGAGAATCACAGAAACGTGACACGCCATTCTGTGTACTCCACGTCATCTGAAAAACTGCTGTCACCAGGACAGAGACGGGTATTTATAATACAGTTTGTGTATAAGTAGTGAATACACGAACGTTTGTCCCTTTAGATCATTTTAAATCCTGCATTTAGATATCTAGCAAATGCCAGCCTCCCACTGTCATTCACACCAGCATAGCTGCCCTCCCCTACCCCCCAAAAAATAAATCTTTTGAGAGCTTGGACTATCTGATCTTGAAAATTACCTGAATTATGCTTTAATTATTCTGCATTTAATGACATATAAAACCATCAAAACAGCTAAAATATTTGAGCACATTGCTCCCACCGGTTTCCTCAAATACATTAGTTTTGAAAATCTGATTCACAATAGTTTTGCTTAGCTTTCAAGAGGGACAATGAAGCAAAGGCTGAGGTATACCGAGGGCAATATACATACTTTCTTAAAATAAAAAATTTCCATGCTAAAGAAACCTTTAGTTAATCTATTTCTCCACAAGCATAGAAACTTGATTTATTGCCTGTCTTCCTTCAAGAAGAAAAGATAATTGACAGTATTATACAAATGACAAGCTGAGTTACTAATCAGAGCTGGCATAAGAACAGATAAAACTGCAGTTAGAAGCCCAGGTTAAGGTTAAAGAAAACTTGTAATTAAATAAATTACAAATTTCACATGACAGGCATTTAGCTCCATTTGGGCTTTGGTAGTTTCAGCTATAAATGTAGACAAACTATACTCAACTAATATAATTAAGATACAGTGCTGTCAATGTCTATGTCATTAACAAGAATAGATTTATAAATGAAGTTTGAGTCAGAACGAGTGTGAAATTCAGGACATTTCCATCTCCATATTTGTTTCCACCTAATCTAATTTACAAGATGCTGTGTGGCCTAATACCCAGTATGATATGAAACAATAAGATTAAATAGCATGAAAAACAGGTTTCGTTCTCCCTCCACGATAGATACCATTAAAGAAGTAAATATACACACACGGTGCTGTTCGGTTACAAAAAGGCTACAAAAAGAATCAAGTTTACCTAATTTAAAAGTACCAATTGAAAACACTAAAATTTCCTGACGCCGTGCTTTAGGGACACTAGAATTAAAAAAAAAATAAAAAACCACACACCACACACTAACACAACATTTGGGGAAAATGACCAACTGCGTTCACAATCCAAGAGCTCTCTGACCTGCACAGAGGTGTAAACCCCGCGTAGCCCCGGCAGAAAAAAAATCAGCATCGTCAACCCTTGCTCATCCATAGAGAGCAACTCCTGAGCCAGGAGGGTGCTCCGCCAAGGACGACGTGGCCCGAGAGGGTTGACGCAGCATCAGTGCCCCACACCACCCTGCCCTACTCCTCCCGCATCCCTCCCCCTTCTCCTTGCCCAGCACATGGAAATCCTTCCCTCGGAGGAGATGGGAAGCAGGCTTCGGTTAGCCAAGTGCAGCAGCACAGCCTGATTAGTATCAGGGAGCTAATTTTCTTGGCTAAAAAGACTCGGTTTATCAGCCCTGCAAGCCGGTACGAAACCCTGGGTACCAGCCTCCTGTTGCATCCTCTGCAACTACCCCATGGCACATGGAAACACCTTCAATAGGACCCACCCACCCAAGGGATGGTCACCCATCGCTTTCACCCCTCCGTACCCACCTAGAGACGAGAAAAACATCCTTGATGGTCCCTATTAACACTTTTGAAAGCATAGGGAACGTGGCATTTCTGCACCTTCAAAAGGAGCTGGGGGAGACTCAAGGGTTTGAGAGGACAGGGAATGGCGCGTCTTGGGAACGGCGCGTCTTCGGAGGGTATTGTCAGGGAAGGAGGATGGGGAAAGCTTAACTCACAGGGGATGGAGATGGGCACCCCTGGGTGCAGGCTGAATTAACTCCACGTCTAAAAGAGAAAAGATTTTATTCAAGAAAAATTGACAGTAAGTAGCAGGTTGATCCTGGTATCTGGCTGTATATCCAATAACGGGGGCTCCTTCAACCTGGTGTTTCTGCTGGGCAGACTGTGGATCAAAAGGCTAATGCTGGTATCTCTAGCAGTATTATTTGGGCCACTGAGTTAAAATAAATAGGACCTTTCAGCCTGCTTGAAGTACTAGAAATGGGATAGTGCCTTGTTTCACATTTATTTCACAACCTGAAGAACTAGTTCTTGTAAAAAGCCTCTCGGATCCAGAAGCACAGGATAAGCAACCAGTCACATCACAGGCAGAGTATATGACCAAGTAACGAGACATTTTAAAGCAAGAATTAAAGAAGCTATTCTAAAGAAGCTACTCCAGCATCCCAGCCTGCCTCAAAGCTGGGGTTCCCCGGGAGTTGAAGCCCATATCACCACCACGGAAATACACCCGTGGCACCCAACCAAGAGCCCACAGCCGGAGCATCACCGCCTCCACACGCGCCGTGGGCTCTTCCCCTCAGTAGCCAGACTGGAGGCATCAGATGTATTTGCCAACCTCACGGTTCGGTGCCTAACGGCACGGTTCAGCTCTGTAAGCGCCTAATTGCTTCGGCACACGCCGTGACGCGTTATCCCCTCTGCTGGGGCTGAGAAACCTACGGAACTATTTGGGTAGCTGTTTGGTACATTACTTCACAGCTATGCGGTTAAGCGACTGCTTTGCTTTCTTGTGAGCAAAGGAGTTGTCGGTTAAACAACGGGACACATCTCACCCTGACGTTGGCTTCGATTTGACTTTTTTTCCTGTGTTTGGTGTCTCTTACTCATGTCTTCTTCGCGGGAGTTGCAAACCCCACATAGGCATTACCAGCAGCGAGCCCGAAGTCGTACTGATCATCAAAAAGCTGTTCCAAGAATTCAGCGCAGCGTGAGGCAGCTCAGGGTCTCCCAGTTTGTGAAAACCTGCCATCACATCTCGTACGAGAACGACCTCTCGCAGTGTTATGCTCCGAGAAACCAGAGTGCCAGCTGCTGTGTCAACAACGCGGCTCGTTAAGAGGCAACTCTGACAGTTATTTTTAATATAATTGCATCCTGGAAGAGAGCGTACCTTTGGAGTCTCATCACTGGATGTTGACGCAGCCTCAAGCAGGAACAGTAAGATCTACTGCTGTTCATCTGATCATGTCAATAAAAGGAATAAGCAAAGATATGACTGCTTAAAATGGGACAAATTAGTACCTGCTAATTACGGTAGATAAACATTTGCTGATTCCTTACCTGTCACTGCCTGCTAACATTGGATGCTTTAGCCATAGGCTGACTATACCTTTTGCTTTTGAACTGAATTCTTCTCTTTGCAAACCCAGCAATGAAACAGCCCACAGAGTGTTTCCTTTTCATCTCTCACATGCACAAAACACTTGAAAAAGCAATAAATTCTATAAAGCAGAGTCATTCAAAGGAACAACCTTCTATGGCACTGCCTACCAGACCTCATTCTAGTCCCGTTGCAGTCAGTCCAAAATGAGGTTAACCAACAAAAAGAGGAATAGATGCAGAAAAACAAACAAATGGGACCAGCCGAGAGGGACAGGAACAAGCAAGCTCTGAAATTAGTAGCTGGGAGAAGGAGGAGTCTCAACGAACTTGGGCTAAAAGAAAACTATTTCGTTCAACAAAAAATTGCTAAGCATTTCCCAAGCAACTTCTTGCAAAACCAGGACGAACTTGAAACTTTCCAAAGTTATTTGGAAGAAAAAATAATGCCCTTCTCTATAGATAAAAGGAATGAATAGTGAGGGGTGGGACAGGGTGAAGGACACCACACACCAGGACTAGTCTGGTGACCCTTATTCTCTCGTTCACTGGCATACACACAAAAAAAGCCCAAAACCAAAATAGAAAGTGTGAATTTCTCCCTTATTTCTCACCTCTTTCTGACCTGTAATTAATAATTACTAAGCTATATTCATGGATGGCTTGTCAAGATTGTCTTGCAAGACAGATGACTCTAGTAAGTTTTATACTGCCAAGGATATTTATTGGATATTAAACAGAGTACTCCTGACTCTCAGGGGAATCCAAGGGCCACCACTAGGAAATGTACTTCCAGGAAAAAAAAAAAAGCGAAAGAGCAGCACCCATCAGAAATACTAGCACAGTCTTTTTAACATGTACATGAGGGGCAGCATCACAAGCACCTATAAAATAACATATTTTAAGAGAAGGAAACCATTACCCCAGGTATATTTACTTCTCTCCCTCGGCAGCGACACCCTAACCCAGTGGATCAAACACCTAAGGACCCTCTCCTGTATGACTATCCTGACTCTAGGGAGAAATAGGTCAGGCAATCCATCACTCAAAATTGCTCATGTTAGATGATTTCAACCCATTAGCACTGTCTGTCTGAAATCTGAGTCACAGACCAAACTAAAAATACACTATATCCAGTATTCTAGATTTCTTGAAAGCATTAGAGGTGCAGTCTAAGTAAACAGTATGTAGACTGATCAAATACATATGGAGCACGCACCAAAATAAAGCATATATTAACTTGGGTAAATAGTACTTTTGTCAAAATAACTCCTATAAATTTACACAAGTCTAAATGGTGTTTATCCAAGAGTCTAAAATAGCTCCCAAGTTACCACAGTATTCTACCATTTCCCAGATTAATTTAAATTAAAGCACGCACAAGTGTCGATCCATGTTGGTGGCACATTACCATTTCCAAACAAAGCCCTTCATGACTACGGAGGTAGTGCTGGATTCTTGGGGAATATTTACCCGGCATGTCAAGCGTGGATGTGACACCAAATCGGAGTGCCCCACGTGCATGTTGTTAGTCCCTGCATCCCGAAACCCTCAGCAAAACCACGCTGCTAGGAGTTTCACAATAGCAGCAGCTAAGACTAGTTTATTTTATACCATATACTCCTCTTTGGATCTTTGCTGCTTCTGCCGCACGTTTTCTCCGCTCCCTGCTTTTCCAGCATACATTGTCCCTTCGACAGCAAAGCTTGACATTCACTTCCCGCTTCACAAACTGGCAATGCCCCTGTAAAATTTTCGGATGTCACTAAGGCTCAGCAGATATTTACTGGGGAGCTGAAAATAAGCAGTAACCTGTCTGGCAGTGACTATGCGAAAGGCCAGCGAGAAGCAACACTTTCCCAGTTGCTGAAGATGGCTGACAAACCAAAAAAAAGGGAGCTAGCAATAATCTGCAAGAGCCATTCGTTTGAGAATGGACCAAAACCACTCACGTCAAGTGTTTGCGGCAATATAATCCCAAAATTCCTTCCTTTTCATTGCCTTTGAGTTTTCTTGCTACTCCTTCCCTCCAGAACCAGCTGCACAAGCACTAGCCTTTTGAACTCAGCCTGTAGTCTGCTAACACAGCAATTAGTTTAAGCCCCAAGAGAAATAGGTGGAAACCAGTAATTATTTGTGGAAGGGATTACACTGTTCTAGTGATAACCAAAATGGCTTTGTTCCTTCTTTGCCCGTACTTTGTTCTTTGGAGTATGGATGACCCAAATAATTACCTATTCCATCAGACTCCACAAAGGTGAGCCCATTTCTCTGGTTCGAATCATGCATGCAAAATAACCTAGAATTGTTAACTGCAGCTTGTAATTGCAAAAAATAAATCAAAGAGTAAGAAGCAGTACAATATACCCACTGTAATTACTAGCCAAATTGATACTTCTGCACTGAATACACCCTCCTTTTTTCCACCCAACTTCAAACACTGTTTCCTCTCCTACCCATATCCCCAGATTCAGAGAGTCACTTTGCTCAAAATGCTATTTCTTGCTGAAAATCTTTTTCTACCTACTCCCAGCTCTTACCTTGCTGCTACTGTGCCAGCCAGGGAGTTCGGCCAGCCACTGACCCCCAGGAGATGGGTGAGGTTGTACTGGGGGGGCTGGCCAGCAAGACCTGCGTGTCCCCCATGCAGGAAGAAAGAGCCTGCATCTATTTAGCTCTTCTTAAGAGAATTCTCTTTTTCTTAAACACAACCAGAAAATCACTCGCAAATAATTGCCCTAATGAAAATGTTTCCCTACGCACGTGCCCCCACAGCGTAACTAAACAGCGTCAGAGCCCCCAGTGCACTAGCAGACCCTCAGGCACCCCGAGCATCCCATCCTGGGACCCCCAACCAAACCTTTGCCCACAGCGCAGAAGCTCTGGAAAAGCTCAAGCTGCACCCCCCCACTCCTCACCTGAGCCGTGTCCTTGTCCGTCTCCATCCCTGTCTCCCAGACAGACCTCGGACCTACACTGTCATCATCCATCTCCCCCTCCCCACTGCTCCTCTCCCTGCTCGGGTCCTGGGGCCTGCACCCTGCCCAGTATGGATGCTGGGGTCTCCCTTGGCTCCCAGCTCACCCGCTGCCTGGCGGAGCAGCTCCCTCACAGGCAGAGCCACAGCCAGTCCTGAACTTGCCAGAAAGTCGTATTCCCTTTGCAGAAGGAAACATTCCCAGATTTTACAGGTCCCATGGAGATTATAACCCCCTGCTCTAGAAGTCTTAGCTCAACCCTTCTAGATAATCATGGCAATTTGCCTGCACTTAAATCTGAGCCTAGTTTCCAAAAGCAAATTCATCCATCCCTAGCAAAAGATGGGAAGTACCTTTTGTCTCCGACAGGATGCGAATGGATGTTTGATCAGCGTAAGGATGACACATCATCTAGATTTCACAGCAGAGTGGCAATATGCATATAGTGCAATAAGAACAGCAATGTCAGCAGCGTGATAAAAATGGCCTTTCCCTTAGTTTAAATAAAAAATTCAGTTCCGTTAACTAATCACCTGTGCTTAACCATGATTTTTTGCACAAATCATTAGGAAAAGTCAGAAGGAGACTAATTAAGGCACAGCTGTTCACAAGAGATCTCCTCACAAGCACAAAGGAAAAAACATGGTCACCCATTGAAAATTTAAGTGGTGAAACCTTAAGACATCAATGACCAAAACAACACTCAGTCTCTCCATTTCCATGAGGTACAAATGTCTACAAAGCTTATTATGAGAACTGGTCTGCTGGAAGGCTGGTATTTGCATAAGCACTAGTTCAGGCATATTTGGGTTATTACCTACTACAATTTTGACAGGAAAACTCATTTTCATGGGCAGGGAAGGCAAAAGTGGGTGACGCACTGCACCTGCTTCCCCATGCGGAGCCATGGGTGCAGCCCTGCACTGAGCACGAGCCCTCGCCACCCACATTCCAGTCCCATCCCTACTTCCCAGGCCAGTAACAACCCTTAGCCCCCAGTTTCAAAACAGTCCCGCTCAAGGATAATACTAGGTATTAAGGGGTTTTTTTTCCCCATCTAGAAGAGATAAATACAACAAAAAACCAACAGGCCAAATTAACTCAGATTATTCAGATTACAGATAAGGCATTTTTCACTGTGAGGGTAATTATCCACTGGAAAAAAGCTTATCCCAAGGAATGGTCCAAACTAATGACCAGCACCAGAAAGCAGTGTGGTTTCTGAATGCCAACTTTTAGCTAAATTAAGTTTCTGAGCTCCAGATGCAACAGGAAGAAACTGATGGAAGCGAGGAGTAAATGAGGTGAATCAACAGTTCTGTTTAAACAAAACCTATTCCACCATTGCAAAAATAAAATGTAGCAGCTACAGCACTGAAAACAAAAGTTATTTCCCAGAGCATCCCAGATAACTGTAACAAGTGAGCACCGCAGAAGTTATGTAAAGAAAACTGGATGATTAGATTAGTGCAGACAAAAGGTTTACTGCTACATTAAATTAATATAGCCCCTGGAAACACAAAACACAAGAGAATGAAAAGGCAGAGACTATAATTTGAGAATTGGATATTAGACCTCATTGCTAACCAAAACCAACTTTGGGGCCCAGCCTACTTTTTGGAGGTCTTTGGGGGTGCACAAAGTAAAGCTTGAAGGAAAGAAGGGCTGTGCTGAATCATTTAGGAGATCAGACGGTATTAGAGGAGCAGTTTTTAAATCGCTCTTTGCCACTCCCTTACTCACCCAAATCAAAGGTTTACTGTGACATCTTCTCATCCCAGTCACTAAAGATGTCCCAGAGCAGCCAGGTCAGAGACCATCCCACCAGACCTCCAGCACGACTTGCCGCAGGAGATGCGTACGTGTGCCCTCACCCCAGCCCTCCGGGGGAGCAATCCCTCTTCGCTTCGTTCCCCGTTTCTTCCCCCATTTCCCTCTTTTAAACATCTGTCCTGGTTTCAGCTGGGATAGAGTTAATGGTCTTCCTAGTAGCCGGTACAGTGCTGTGTTTGGGGTTCAGTATGAGAAGAATGTTGGTAACACCCTGATATTTTCAGTTGTTGCTCAGTAGTGTTTAGACTAAGTCAAGGATTTTTCAGCTTCTCCTGCCCAGCCAGCAAGAAGGCTGGAGGGGCACAAGGAG
>JAVJGG010000055.1:19531895-19558906 GCA_035590195.1 Aviceda cuculoides
CAGGACAGCTGACCCAAACTGGCCAAAGGGGTATTCCATACCATGTGACATCATGCCCAGTATATAAACTGGGGGGGAAGTGGCTGGGGGGGCTGCGGATCACTGCTCAGGAACTGACTGGGCATCAGTCAGCGAGTGGTGAGCAACTGCATTGTGCAGCACTTGTGTATTCCAATCCTTTTATTCTTTTTGTCATTTTTATTATCATCATCATTATTAGTTTCTTCTTTTCTGTCCTATTAAACTGCTGTCATCTCAACCCACGAGTTTTACTTTTTTTTCCCCACCGATTCTCCCCCCCATCCCACCGGGTGAGGGGGGGAAGTGCACAGCTCTTAGCTGCCGGCTGGGGTTAAACCGTGACAACATGACAGAAGACCAGTTTAACTGGGAAAGCCTGTGGTCACAGGCCCGGAGCAGAGCCTCTGGCAGCCCAGCACGGCTGCTGCCCTGCCTTGGGCAGGCTGGCAGGAGCACTGGCAGCCCCGGCCCGCTGCCAGCAGAAGGTGGTGGCAAAAAAAAACCCGCGTCCCAGCCAGAAGCTCCACTTTCTGCCTTTGGCTTATCCTTTGGCTCCCTCTTCTTTCACCGGCTTCGATTGTTTTGGTCTCACAAAAGCCAGATGACATTTTTAGCAACAGGCACTTCGGCTGGCTTTCTTCCCAGTGCCTCTGCAGACAAAGGTTAGACGTAACCATCTCCAACACCAGGACTTCAAAAAGCTGTCAAACAGATTTTCCTTCCTCCCCCCAAGTAAAAACTCTCTTCTACTTTCAAGCGCTTTGATTTTTTTTTTTTTTCTTTTTCTATAGCTAATAAAAGGTTAAAAAGGATTTTCATGCAAGCAGAAGCCATGGGGCCAGCCAAGCAAACATGTCCTCTCTTTGAAGCCCAAGCTGTGCTTTACTGTTTAGTGCCACACCGTGACCTGTCTGCACCCAGCCAGAAACACAAATACTGCAGACTTCAAACTCTTCACAGGCACCACCAGTTACACCTACCTGCTTCTGCAAACAACTCGTATGTAATTGCTCCCTACCTGGACACTTATTTCCTAGTGGCACTTGCTCCCTATTTTAGTCTTAAGTTAGAAAGAAAAGGTTTAAAAAGACATTGAAAGACCTTTGAAGTTTTTTGGTAGAGCTATAAAGCAAAGTGACAAGCACAGGAATACCTGTCCGTGTTTAGAAGCACACCTTTTATTCTTTCATGTCATAATTCTTAATATTTCTTTTCATTAAATTACAGCAGTAAGTGTGAATACATATGACAAAAGCATTTTTATGCTCAGGTGTTTACCAAAAACTCATTTTGATGCTGGTTCACAACTCACAGAGTGAGTGCCCCAAGTCATTCAGCAAGAGAAACTTCTGCTCTCCAAAAACAGAAGTCATAGCCAGTCAGTATAAATTTCAAACTCCAAGCTTAAGCACCTGATTCTTCTCACAAAACAGAGAAAGTGAGACCTGATCTGTAGAGGCCAAGAACACTTTCACACCAATACAAAAAAAAAAAAACCAAAAAAAACCCAACCCTACACATCAAATGAGTTTCAGAGCTTGAGAGCAGAAAGAAAATGTGACCATTTTGAAACACACTCAAAAATGAAGACAGCACATCTGAGATTAAGGCAGCAACTTTAGCACCTGATTTCCAGCACATTTGAGGGGCTTGAATTTCAGCGGGTTAGTGCTGATCAGCTTCCGGAAAACCAGTTTCCTCCAGAGCACGCTCCTGGCTCAGCGCTCCCGAACAACACTCAAGAGCCGCTCCAAGCCCTTGGCTTGAACAGCAAAGCCTCACACATCTCCCCATCCACACCAGCTTGCCATCGCACCGTGGGGGGGTCCAAAATACGCATTTTTGCATTCGCAGCTCACTTCTGCTTCTAAAAATTAGTGATTGATGGCCTCCAAACCACGCACAGCAAGCCCTTTCAAAACGAGAGGTGAAAGCGAACCAGCAGCCATATGCTAGCACTAAAGTGAAAGCTGTCGTATTTGGGGTTTCTACGGCCCGCGGTACCAGTAAAGGGAGCCTTGACGAGATTGCGTTACTAATTTGCCGTCACTGACGACGAGTCGTCGCTGCTCCAAAACGTGCGTTGCGCTGTCACTTAGACTTGCAGCTGGAGGTTGCTGCGTTCGGGCTGCCACTCCACCTAGGATTTCAACAGTTTTTCTTCCTTCTATAGCTGAACTTAAGTTTTGTAAACTGTTTTCTTCTGCAAGCAGGTGTTGGTATAACCGATTATTTTATTACCTGCAACGAACATTGCATCGGCCACAGCCTGACGTGTTGTCTGGGCAGGAGGTCTCGGCGGAGGGGCAAAGCCCGCTGGAACCGCGCTTTGTAACTAGGCTGAGCTATTTCAAATTTTCAATTTGAAGATGTGAAAACGCCTTTTAAGAGAAATCGGCTTACATCCAGTTGTCTAGACAGCCGGTGTAGTCCAAGGGGTGGGAGAGATCAGCACGACAAAAGAGGTAGCAACTCCAGAGGCGTAACGCCACTGGGACGCCAAGAAAAAAAAAAAACTAGAAGGATCCTCCGCAGAGGATCGGAGCGCGCTTAAATCTCCATCCTCATCTGCCAACTGGGGCAACAGCTAGGAGCATCTTCGTAGGAAGGACAGGAGGAAATTCTGCTTTTGCAGGGCTCCAAAGCCCTCCTGCTGCCTGCCCAGCACCTCACTGCTGGGCTGAAAGCACCATCTAGTGCCTGCAGCATCCCAGCGGCTTCCCCAGTTCTGTTTGCAAAGGCCCCCGAGGACAGAGCAACGCAAACTCCCAATTCCCGGGAAAAAGAAAATAGTCAAGGCCCAGTTCTCCATCCCCCCCCCCGCCACCCACCTAGTTACTTCTGCCACTGCGAGGCTGACCCCCAGTAAATACGCTGGCGGGTGTTACTCTGCTCCACCAAAAAATGCCGTGAAATTCAAGATCCCCAGGAATACACCATCAGACTGCATGCGTTTAATTAGTGGCAGATTCAAAGGTTGCCCCCAAGCTACAAAGCAGGAATTTCAATACCATTGTATGGTATAACCTTAATAGTCTAATTAAATCTGTTTAGAGCCTGGTAGAAATAAGTGAAAATGATGAGAGAATATCCAGTCCTTCTTATTATCCCTTGCTATGTAAGCTTACATACTTCCATGCTTTATTTTCAGAGAATAGCTATAAATAACATACCTTTCTTGTTAGGATTGCACCTATTATGTATTTAACCTATTGGGTGTAGGGGGGGTCTAGCCTAGTCAAAAAGCAGAAGCAGACATTTTTAGTAATAACTATCAGAGTGCTTCTGATTTACTGACAACAGCTAATATTCATGCCATGAACTATTCTTCAACCTGAACATGGAATAAAAAAAGGTTTAAACAGGTGGGATGTTACAAAGCCAAGCAGCAAGCACAACCTGGCTCAGCCATTTAGTCTTTGTTACTGTGAAATGTATATCCTTGTCTAACTTGATACCCGATGTCATTTAGATGTTGCGATACACTGAACTAGACTAGAGCTCTGCTTCTTTAAAAACTATGGGTTTCTTGACCTGTCATAGTTTTCCTGCAAAGTAATGTCCAAATAGCATCTCTGACATTTCAAAGCGACAGCAAACAGGCTGAGTAAGTACATTCACTGGAGAGGAAAAAAAAAAATCAATAACAGAAAGAGAAGGCATTTGCTTACAGCAGGGTAATGAATTCTCAGAGCTGGGCTAAGCAGACATACTGTCACGATGAGAATCAGAGAGTTCCCGCTTTATTTTTGGCTTCCAAACAGTAAGGGCGGGGGGGGTGGTGGTGGTGGTGTTGTCCCATAAGGTCATTTTGTGGCAGGAAAGAAGGGGTGAGAAAAGAACTCCAAAAATCCATCCAGGAAGCATATCTACCCCTTATTAATATTGCTATCAAGTTTTCCAGTTCAGACTGGAATGCATTTGCCATAAAAGTCAGACATCTACTTACAAATAATAATAAGTGCATGAAGTAAAGCAGTCCCTTTATCAAGAAAACTTCACAGATGCTGAAAACCTACAGAACCCATCAGGCCAAACCCAAAATATTTCCTACATTCTGATATCTCATTTCAATAGGACATAAATTAGTGGACAGCAGAGAAATATGCTAAGCACAAGAATTATTTTTTTTCCCTGCACAGCAAAAATGAGTGAACGTCTTGAAGAGCAGCAGTCTCTGGTCTATTATTCAGATACAGTAGATGAGGCCGTACAAAGCAGTTTTGTACCTGGTGATACAAGTGATTTCTGAATATAAAAAGGATATAATTCTGTGTAAAGTTGATTGTCACAGCAATCCACATGCATTAAAGTGAAATGGATATAACAGATTTCATAGTGGGAACAGTGAATCCCAGAATCACAGGTAACCCCCCATAAAGCTGCTATGAAAAGTCAGTAGTAAACGGAGCACTTGGGCAGTCCTCATGGCAAATGGAATGGACACACACAGTTCTACATCATTTTAGGAAAAGCAGCCACCTCCTCTCTGCCGATGCAAGGCTGCCCTTCGACGCGACACGGTGACAAGGAACGGAGGCACCGGCAACCAGCGCTCACCTTACACATTCAGGCAAGGACCAAGTCTGCTCTTGCCCTAACACAAGTGAGGAGGACATCTACCGAAAACAGCCAGGATTGGGGGGGGGGGGAAAAAAAACAAAAAACAAAAAACAAAAAAATACAGAGAGAAAGCAGTTTTCTCTCCTGTACATTCCAAGAGCACCAAGTGCCAGCCCGCCCACAAATAAAAACAGGTTGTTTACCCCACTAGAGCTTCATGGGGAAGGTTGAGAAATTACATTTCTTCCGATTTACTCTTTCATAATAAAATCATCATGCCTCCTGGAACTCCACGTGTTGCTGCGTCAGCAGGCAGAGGTTTACAGAGATTGCAAGGCCTGACTCCCGGAGGCACCCTGGATCCATGCAAGTGTCACATTGCTAGTGGCACATTTCCTTGCAACCAGTCTTAGGCACCACTTTCATTTTAGTGGTGCTACGGCATGGAAGTTGCACTATTAATCTAATTTTTCACAACTACTAGATCGGGAAAAAAAAAATCACACCAGTTCCCACAGAGACAGGCACTGAACACTCAAGAGGGGTGAGGAGGAAAAAAAAAACCAACAAATGCCAAACCTCCACTTTGGATGCCTAGAACAAGTTGGCATGATTGCAGGATTTCTCTCTACCATCTACTCCTCAACAAAGATCCAGCTTAATGACCATAGTAACATTTCATCCAGAGATTGACATTTGGTGATACTAGTCAGTCTTGCACCATGAGAAAGGCACCATCCCTCCTGATCCCCCCCCCAAACCTGCCCAGCATTGCAAGCACTTCAAGGAGTTATTAACACGCAACCCCCCTTTGGAAAATACATGTCTTTGGCAGCAAGAGCACCCAAAGCTGTCAGATCCCCTTGAGTTGACTTCAAGTAGAGAAGCGTAAAGAACAAAACCCCAAGAACTCAATTTGAACAGCGCAGAGGAGAAAGTTCTTGAGTACAGCAGTAGGAAGTAATAAAATGGGGCAGGGGGACCCAACAAACAAAAGCAGTAAAAAAGGTCTTAAAATATACCTGGTATCAGCATCCTTTCCCAAGAGCGGATCAGGAAGTTATGAAGCATGAAAGCCCATCTCCAGAATGTCTCTCCTTCCTTCAGTCAAGAAAAAAAATTCCCTCCTAATTTAGCAGTCTGGTATTTGCAAGATTACAAAGGAAGCACTGGCAAGCGTATTTAGCAATGACATTTCACAGGTGAAGAGATTTGCTGAAATGCTGACTACTCACTCAAGTTTATCTTTTCCTCCCCAGTACAAATAGCAGCCACACATCAGTACGCTGACTGCATCTACTTGGACGTGCCTTTAAGTAATTCAGCTTGAACTCTCAATCAAGCACTATGAATGTGTTTCTAAGCCTTACATTTTATATTGCATAAGTCCAATTGGGTGGCAGAAACTGGATGCTCTAGTGCTGGTGATGCACCCTCCTTACCCCTCATACCTCCACGACGCACCGCTGACAAGGACTTATCTTTAAAAAGAAGATACGTAAGTATATACAAGTAATTTTAGAATTAAAGAGTCCCCACAGGAAAATAATAATTTAAAAAAAAAATCAGATTGCAAAATTGTTCTACCGATTTACATTCCGAAACACCGATTCGGTCGCACCCCTTCACTGGCTGTGCTTGCCCTCGGGCTCCTGGCCAGCAGTGGAGAGCAGCGCTTGCCCACGGGGAGCGGAGCAGCACCCACGCTCTGCCTCGGCCGCCTCCACACCGACACAGCACGGGGCAGGGAAGCTCCTACTGGGGACTGCCCTCCCAGTTGCATTTTAGACCCTACAAGGGGGGGGTCTGCACCCTCAAGAACCAGCCTCGTGGTCACAGGCCGGCAGAGCAGGAGCAGCGGGATGATGCTCCCAGAGACCAAGGAATGGCCCTGTGTGGCATTTTAAGGCTCTTCGAGTTCAGGGAGATACGCTGGACCTCATTAGTCCGTGTTATTAAATCCGTGCTGTTGCAGTTCTAGTTTTATTTTTGTTCCAAGAGACAATTCTACACCGATCACATATCAGTGAAAAAACATATAACATAAGGGCGAAACTTATTTGCAAAGCATTATAAGTTACAGGGAAGGAGCATTTCTGTATTATTAGCTTTAAATAACAAGGTTTTTACATATTTTTTTTCAGCTTGCTTACTTGTGAAATACACATCTCATTCACTCACAAATGCTGAACTTTATGCTGAAAGTGAGAAGTGACCAATGCAGATGCTTTCTTTCAGACAATTGGTAGAGGCTTGAAAGGGATACAGTAGTTAGATTTTATAGTTTATTCATTCTAAACAGAAGTGTATAAATATATGTGGTTATAAATGTAAGTTAGCATTGGTTAAATTTGCATTATGTGAGTTGTGGAAGAACTATACTGAATTACAGCTATTGATTCCACTCTATTTATGCTCATCAGACTTACAAAAGGAACAAACTGTATTACAGAAGCAAAACTGGCAGGAAAATGCCACAAAATAATGATAACATAGTATTATATTTTATGTCCCCCAAACATTTCCCTGTGATTATTTTCTAAAGACATGTACAGTTAAGGAAACTGCCTGGTTTTAAAGTAAGTGATGCTAAATCTGCAGCATGAGCTATAAATTGGCCAGGCACAAAGAAATCATTCCTCTAGAATAAGCATGCGATAAATTCTAGAAAGTCCTTGGGAATTCAAATCACTACTAACAGATGGGGTGCAGTAACTCACTCGGAGCCCCCAAATCCCTCTTCCTATAATGGCCAACGAGTCCGGCTTCAAGCTTCGGCTCGTAGACCGCTCATTTTGCAGAAGAACATTAGCAGCCAGCCACACGTGGTTTGAGCAGAACCTTTGTAGTTACAAGAGAACTTTAACCCTTTTATCCCCTCCAGACGTTGGCTCAGCACCCGAACATCACAGCCAGCGAGATCAAGCGAGGGTATCACGCTCCCAACCAAGAGAAGTTTCCCTGCTGTCATCTCCTCATTCTCATTCCTGTCCCATTCCTCTGCGTCACCTTCCTTATAATTACCTCCAAATCCTTCACATAGACTTCACTTAAGTTCCTGCACAACAGCTGCTAAAATGTCAACATAAAATGATAGGTAACTGAATAACTGTCAGCAGGAGATAATGGAGGAGACACATTGAAGTCCCATTTCTCAGCGTTGATATAAATTATTCCCCACTCCTAACCAGAACACAGACAGTAAGGTCAGGATAGGACAGGCCGTGGTGTAACTAATTCCCAGCTGTGTAGGACAAACACATAGTGTAACATGTACCCTACAGCTCGGAAGTCACTGAGCTTCCTTGCAAAAGAAAGGAGTAGAAATGGATGTAAAAATCAGGATCTATTGATGAGTTCTCTAGCAGGAAAAGCATCTTTAAAAGGAAGACGGAGAAGTCGCTGCCAAGTTCTGAAGAGGAATGAGCTCTGACTGAGGAGAACTAACATCCTCAGTGATAAAAAAAAAAGGTGTCAAGATCCTGTTCAGTTTTGCATGCCACAGATAAAGTGAGCGTGGAAAGAAGGTAGAAAAACCTTCAAGATTGTGGTTGAATGATGAAACCATCGAGAACCTTTCCCCTGACTTGGGATCAGGTCTTTGGGTTTTAAGAACAAGAGGCAGGTACGTTGACACCAATTTGTTTCACACTTGGATATCCACAGCCAACCTTACCTACCAGTTACCCTTTAAGAATTCTTACCTCAGGCAAGCACAGGTTGAAGGCTGCACTAGAAAGGCAGCTCGGCATCTGCACCACTGTGAAGATGTGAAGAATCCGATTCCGACAGTGGCAAAGCTGTAGAGGTCAGAGGTTCTTCTACCCTCTCAAGATATCTACCTCTCCCCACAGGTAACTGCGAGAATCTGCAGAAAAGCAAAATCGAGAACTAGAGCAAGGAGACACAATCTGTGAAAAGCTACAAGTGTGAAAAACGTTAATATACCAAGCACACTTTGAGCAAAATAGATCTATAGACAGCACCAGCAGAACAAGCATATCCCCAGTTACATAAGGAAAGTTACCCCACGCAGTGTTACTCTAACCAAAATGCTTTCTATTTTACATATTTTACTTCCAAGACTCGATCAGCAAGCACTTGCAAAAATCCACGAGAGCCCCATAACAAATATTCTATTTAAGAGTACCTAACTGGTTGCCAGGCCCCTGTCAGAGGTGACGTTTCCAAATCCTAACCCTGCAAGCATTCAGACATTTTAGTATTTTTTTTTTTTTATTTGCGCAGATAGTATGATTCATTAGCGTCTTGTGTGTACAAGCACTTCTCCAAGAGGAAAAGCCGGCCAGAATAGTCACTACAGAGCAGCTCCCAGGCTGACGTAGTCTTTCTGTACCAGCTTTCTCTATACAGTCAGCCTGCCGACCCATAGCTATGACAGCCAGCGTCCTCGCACACACGAGGCTTAAATATTTACTGGATCGGGAATCTCTGGGGCAGAAACCATAGCATCGTAGGGCTTGTTTGTAAATTGCCTTGTATAAAAGAACCCCAGATCGGATTATGTTACAATGCAACCAGCAGCAGCCACGTGAAATTTTAATCCAAGGAAGCAAAACGGAGACCAGCTTTTTAAATATAGCAAAGAATCATGAAATGAATTTTGATGATGCGGTAAGTCAATAGTGCAAGTTTCTGGTTGAGTAAAGGCATCAACACATTTTGGAAGTTATTTTAAATATAGCATAATTCAATTGTATGAGACGTGAGGCTGGTCATAAATGCGTTCATCTAAATTTATTGCAGTGTGCCCTGACAAAGCCAACACCACAACAGCTGCAGGGAAACAAAACTGAAATTCAAAGTAAAGTACAAGTGAAGGCAGAACATCCACCAGTGACTTGAACAAACCAAGCCAATTAAAATTCTGCTGATTTTCACAGAAGTCCTCTGATGTGATGGAACCCACAGGACTCTTAAAGTGGAAATATTAATAGCAAGCATTTTACAGTATTGTTAAAATGAGCATCACAGTTGAAAGCAGATGAAAATAGCACAGAGGTAAATAACACAACTCCAACTCGCACTTGAGGCAGAAAGGGAATCCATTATGTAGGAAACAGGTTTTCCACTAGAAATTGAACTGGATTGTTTCGTGTCAAAGTGTTATTCGATACAAACATAATGTCTGTAATACCATATTTTTCTGTATGTATTCTCTGCAACATGGCCCCTCAGACAGCAGTGACAGCTCAGTCCTGCACTACCGTACATGTTCAGAAACAGCATGAATTACAAGATTTAAAGTGATCTAAAGTCAAGACCTAATCTGCAAAGCACTACAAGGTCTAGAGGACCAGGCTTCCAGCCACGCACTTGTTTGATTTTATTTTTTTTTTAATCTATTCCAAGCGAGAGCTGGCTATGCTAAAGCTAACCTGCCAGCCTCATATGCTCAATGCTACAGCTGGCAAGACGTCACACCCTGGACTGGGTGATCTGGACTAGGTCTGGACCCAGACCTAGTCTAAGCTCTAAGCTGAGCTTTAAGCACTTACATCAGCCTATTGACTTCACAGGTACCGATCCCAGGCCAAAAGCCAAGCACTTGCTTATGTAGGGTAAGGAGTCACCGCTCAGTACCTTGCAGGATCAGCCCCCAACGGGTGCACTAGTCCTCTGGGCCAGTTTACACCATCTTTTAAGTAGAGGAATAAAATTGATGGCACCCTAAAGACATATTCTTCCAGATCCTTCAAAGCGTGATGCTTTGGCAATCGCATGCCCACAAATGCTCCATCTCTTAAGGAGAATCTTCTGAAACTATCAAAACCTGTATGTCTTCAAACCACATATTTGATCAGTGTGCCACCTGAATATAGGAGATAAACCAACTCGCATCCAGAATCAAGGGACAAGAGTCATCGTATTGACATTTCTCTGTGTAACAGGTCTTAGCTACCACATTAAGGCAGCAAAGGTTCTAAACACTTTCAGAAAAGAGATTTACACACAGAAAAAAAGCCAAAGATCCTTTTACCCCATTTTGCTTTTTTAGTCTACCCCTGCAATGCAGAGAAGGAAAATGCTGCGTGTTTAAATGGTTCTTAAAAAAAGGGACTTTCCATAGTTCCTGCTACAGCAAAGGTAGGTCACACTTCACACCTCAGTTGGGCATTGCCCTTGTAAGATAATGCGGAAATATTTCAATAATGCACAATATCAGAACACTAGAGTGGCATCACTGCCATCTGATTTACTTCTGGAAAAGAGTTAATCAAATAGATCCGTTTGTGATGAAGAGACACATAGGTGAGACCTGGCCTATATTAGCCCCAAACTCAAAAAGAATTCATGTTAGTATAGATTTTTAAATCACCACCAAAAACCTACAAGAGAAGGAATGTGTGTTTCTCCCTCTTCATTCCTAGCAGCTGAGGTGCTAGAAGAGCTTTTCAGAGAAAAGCTGCTCGTAATAAACAAACACATCCTCCCCCAAAGCCATCATTGCTGGTTTATCTTCCCCAGTCCCTGAAATGGTACAGCACTTCCAGAACCAGACAGCAGCACAAGCATGCAAGTAACAAAAGACAAGTGACCATAACACTAAATAACTCCACCTAGATGCTTTTAAAGCTTTTGATTCTCCCAGCTCTATTGCTCAAGGAAGTTCTATAGTTAACAAGAAATCCAGTAATGTTTCCCAAGGTCCCCTCTGAGCCATCCCAAATTGGAATTTTAATTTTGGTTTTTAATAGAACTAACTGTGCGTAGCAGCATACTTCATAATATGAAACAGAAAGCCCTGGATATGCTGCCTTTATCAAAAGGGTTGGGTTGGTTTTTTTCCTAAATCCAGAGTAAATAAAACCAAGTAAACATAGCACAGCTTTAACCTCCTACTTCGACCATGCAGAATCTTATTTGGTAATGGCTTAAATGAAGATACAGGAGGAAAGATGTAATAGCAAAAAATGCAAACACTGTAAGGGAGGAAAAAACCACATGTATTTAAATTTCAATTTTCCCTGTTTGTTGCAAAACAGTTCTTGTATAATCAACTGTGCTTATCACCTAATCTTCAAAAGACACATTCTACACCGGCTTTTCTATGTTCATTTGAGACACAATTGGGATACTAATGTAAAAACAAAGGGCCTTTTCTTCACCAGCAGAACAGAGCTCCCAGACAGCCACTACGGATGCCCCTACGGCTACAGTTCCGCTGCAGGAACATCTACTGCCCAGCCCGGCACCCGAAATTGTGGTCACAGCTTGAAGAACCAGAGGAGGCGGCAGGTATAAGCTTCACACAGACACCAACTGACCCTGGACTGCCATCGTCGTCACCTCCAAGACAGCCCTGACAGCTAGACAGCCCTTGGGGCCGAGACGGGACATTTTGTGACTTATGTCTTGGGGCAGCTGAACGACCCGGTTCCAGGACTTTTGGAGCCAACTCATGCCATGGGTGTGATGTGGCTGCTTCGCCGACTCCCTGAGCGCAACCTGTAACTCCCTCGGGCTGCTCTTCCAGCCTTGCGTCAAGACAGCACCATCCCACCTGCAGTCCCCATCCCTTTCATTTCTTCTGTTGCTTCCCCCCTGTCCTTAAGCATAGAGATGCTGTTTGGAAAAATAACCAACTCGTGAAACACCTGGATAGTATCTAAGTCTTGTTATCTGTGATTTCTCTAGTGACCGGAGCTACTTCTTGAGAAACAAATGCTCTCCCAGGTCCTTGTGGGATTTGGCTGTTGTAGCCTGAAAACGCCGGTGTGTGTGTGTGCGTATTTTGGTTTTAGGGTTTTTTTGAAGCGTGCTCCACTGCTTAGCAGCCTCTGGAGTCACCTAACCCAAGTTCAGCAAGGCAAGCGTTAAAGGCCCTGACAGGTAGGAACAACTAGGGGAGGGCTAAGCAAGGGGAAAATCCAGGCTATTGCTCTGCAGCTTCTGCTTTCCCCGTTCTAAATCAGAGCACAGTGCAGCGCTGGGGTTATTCTATCCACCCGCCAAATTACCCCTTCAGGCTTTCAAACAGGTACAGGAAAAAAACTTCCTGTAGGTGCATTTCAGCAACTCGAACAAGAGACTGTTGTCCAGCGTGACAAAGCACAGGAAAATCCATTTTTCTTGATATGAAAGCTCCTTAATATGACAGTGACATTATTTGGCTCCCATTAACCTTTAGAAAAAATGACGTCCTCATTTCTATATTCTTTATATTCCAGCATAAGCCCTTCTTTTGCCCCCCTTTCTCATTTAAACATGCACTGATAGATTTAGCTGGTGGACTTACTTATTCAGTGAGCAACCTATACAGACTGAGACTTCGCCCACAAAACACAGATACAGTACCTCCAATCTCTTGCCAGGCTGCAACACACTAACGAAGTAGAGTTTTACATTAGTGGAAACTAAGGGGAAGATAGGAGAGGGGCAACGATTCTGAAGGTCAGTGCTTTCCACCTTCCTAACTGTGGGATAGTACTGACATTGGGATAGTACTAACATACCCCAAACCTGCAAAATACGCTACTGCTGGAGAAGAGGCAAAAAAAAAAAAAACCCCTTGCAGTATGATGAAATTAGAGAAGAAAAATGCTTCTCGGAAGAAATGCCCAACTGGCACCAGGGGAACCGTGGGTGTAAAACTCATAAGTGTTTGAACGCCATCTGCAAAGATATTAAAAATGCAATTCCAGGCACAAAAAGCAGCATAACAAATTCAAGAACCTGCCGAGCACAAGGGTTCTGAAATCCTAGCTCCGAAAGGCCAGGAAGAAAAGAGTTGATGAGATGAGAAACGTGTTTCTTGCTACATATGGCTGGTCACCACTGTGAATGTATACAGTTCTAAAAAAAAAAAAAAAAAACAAGCTAGTACAAACAAGAAAGCATATTCTTTCTTTTGAGAATCAGTCGAATAGCTGGTTTTGAAGTACTTGTACTTACTGGCAGAAGTTATTTATTGCATACTCTTTTTTGGTATAGAATAGAGTCATTATACAGTAAACATCCTAGTCCAGAAACACATCCAAGCATTTATTCATGGCTGCTCCTGGCCTCCCTCCATTAAAGTTATCTTCCTCGGAGGCAACTCTGCTCTGCACTTCAGACAAATGGCCGGGGTAGTGCACCACCAGCATCGCTGATTTATCCATCTTTAAAATTCAGTCCAAGACAGCAAGCACTGGGCTCCGGGAAGCAAACATGGCCTTGATGCAGCTTTCTCTTCCTATTATTTGGGATTTAGAAAGATTCCGATTCAAATTATCCTGTGAGTGCTAAAGTCAGAGGATGAAACGTAAACTATACAACCAGTTTCAGCAGCAGTTGCACCTGAAAGACAGATAAACAACAGGCTGGCTGTCCTGCACCGAGGCTGCTCCGAGCTGAAGGTTAGCTACAAAGCTGTTTCAGAAGCAAGCACGGCCAAGCAAACAAAATAAAAGATAATAAAACCCCAAAGAATAGATAGTTCCAAAACAGCAGCAAAGCACCCCTGGGTCAGGGGACTGAAAACAAAAGAAAGAAAAAAGAAAAAGGGGAAAAAAAAAAAAACCAAGCATGGTCCAAGTCCCCTGCCTTGCTCCATGGAGCTGGCCTCACAGACACACAGCCTGTGACTGAGAAGGAGGGAATGGCCCCAAAATAAATCCTCCCAACAAACCAAAACTGAATGTACTGGGAGATGTAGTGCAAAAAAACCATACCTCGGAATAATTCATTGTGTTGGAACAATTTTCAGGTTGGTAATTACATGTTATCTGCATCTCTACCAAGACACTTGGCTTAAGCATTATTTGGATCTCTAGAAGTATTGCATACCTCCTAACAAGCTAAAACACTACGTGCTACGGCTGTGAAAATGTCGAGGTCACATTTTAAAACCAGGACACTTGTAACAAAAAGGAAGAATCTCAGATGGTCTATTAAGCATGCCACATTTAGAAGTGGTCCATAAAGACTGGAGTAACTGGATTTAATGGATAATTATTCCCCCGCCCCCTAAATACACAAGCACCAATACTGGCAAAAGCAAGCATGACCCCGTACAATGTATAGGACACAGCTGCATTTGTTAACAGGACAGAATTATTTTGTTCCATGCCTCTCATATGAAGATGTCTGCAGAGCAGAGGTTATTCTTCATTCTGTTTCCATCCCAAATTTCTGGTTTGGGGGTGTGGGGAAGAAAGCCTTCTTTAACAGAAATGGCTAAGAAAAACCTCATTCCTTATACTGGTATTTGAGCAAGTATTTCAGCCAAGAACAAACTGTGGGTTTTTTTTTTTTTTTTTGCGAACTCCTGGACTCTCAATAAGGCTTTTAATTAATCAATCACTAATTCATGAAACCTGAATAATTGATTCAGCACATGGCAGCAGCCTCCTCGGAGAGCAAGCAATGAGATCAGCTCATCTGCTCATCCTCCCCATGCCTGGTGAACCTACCCTCCATCACCCCCTGGGTGGCATCCCGAGTAATACCTCCGCGCTCCTTGAAAACGAAGTGGGTACCAGGCTTCCTACCGAGATAGGCTCAGCATTAAATTAGAGCACAGGGATTTGGTGCTAAACTCTCTCCTCACTTGGCTGGCTTAGCTGACCTCAGAGCCTCAGCTCTCTGGGCTGAGAGATAAACGGCTTTAAATGTTTCATCCAAATTCCTACAGCTTTCCCTTCCAGGCATACCAGGGCACCCTTCACTGGGGTCACCTGGCTTTTCAGCTCCCTTAGCAAGAAACTGGGCAGTCCGGTTGGCCAGGTACTGCCTGCAGCAAACGACCAACATGATCATGTCAGAGCATCTTCTCTCTACTGCTTTCATCAGCAAACGAATGGGTTTTCTCACTGTAAAAATGTAAAGAAGTAGGTATATAGGAAGACTAACTTCCTTTCTGGCAAAAAGTCACCCCACGGTCTCCGGTGGTACTAGCAGGCTGTAAGAGTGGGTGGAGGGATGGAAAAAAGTCAGGGCCCTCTGGAGAGCACATCGTGCATCTCTTGCACTAAGGTTCACTACCACCTTCTTGTCGTAAGGCAGAGAGCTGGCGAGACGCTGCGAAGAGACGAGGTTTCACCTTGCTTCGCGCTTTCCGAGAACGGCGTTGCTCTACGGTCTAGTCCGCAGCACTTGCAAGCAGCAAGTTACTCTTTAAAAGAAAATTAAACCTCAGAACAGCTGTAGGATTTCACTGTACATTTGGAACTTTGTATTTATAGGGCTGAGAAGTGCTTCTTCCCTCCAGAGGCTCAGTTGCCAGAAGGGAGTTGCAACCCCTAACTTGTAAGTACCACAAAAATCTACTGGAACCCAAAAATCCCACTTTATATGCCAAATCCCATTTCCAATGGACATGGAGAGTTGGTTGCCTGTGTGTAGGATCCCCAAAACTTGGCAAACGAGTTACCTTGGCTGTTCATCAAGGCAGACAGAGAAGCAGCATGAGGATCAGAGTTAAAGAATTAACTCCGGATCAGAGGGAAGCAACCATCCCTCTGTGGGAGCCACAGCCACAAATCCTTTGCCCCAGGATTTGTTTCGCTTTTGTAGGGTACTGAAATAGTTATAGGAACACTCCTTCCTGTGCTCACAGCAGCAAACATGGAGAAGAACCCCATCCCCCCACGCCAAAAAAAACCCTCTAAACTAAATAACGTCTGTAATCAAAGTGTCCATATAAACAGTGTTGCTTGATTTAATGAAATATTGATGTCCACATATTTGCCTGTGCACAACACATCCACAGATGCAAACTGTGTCTATTCTCAATTGATTGCACACTGCTTACTAGTTGGCTTATTCTGTTGGAAACTCAGAATAAAGATCATTATTTCAATGAAGGCAGATGACCCCGTTGCAGAGTAGAAAGCACGAGAGTGCTGTTCCATCTACCAGCCTACAGGGCCTTCCTACAATTCCTTCTTCATCTAAATTGGAATTTTTTTTTCCTGTTTTCTCACATTTTTATCCACAGACTAAGACATCAGCAATAAAGATTGAACCACCCAACTTCTTGCACACTTCAGCTAGCACTGCCCTCCATCCAGGAGCCGGTTCTTGCTGTGCTTACGGAGGATGGGAGACACCCAGCATCAGTTCCTCCCTCACTGGGAGAGGAAAACCAACTCCGATGCCTAGGATTGCGGTCCTTACTGGGGAGGATGGAAGACCTGTGGCCTATTCCCAGTACACTCACCCGTTTGTCAGAGGGTGTATACTTATGGACATGACACAAGGCTTTCCTTTCTCTAGGGATCACCTGAATGTTTTGGCTACATAGTAATTCTCTTACTATTTGGAGAAACTGGTGCTTAAGTATTCTGCAGAAAGAGCTCTTCCCAGCAAGAAAGGGAGCATGAGAAGCCTATTTCAGGACTCCTTATGGCCAGGTTCACTTCTAAGTGGAAAAACATGCATCCAGAGTCCTCCAGCAGGAAGAAAATTAAGTCCTAGGACTGACTTCACCGGCAGAAGGCTCTACCTGTTGCGTACTGCAATGAAGAAACGAGGGCAGGCAGAAGGAGACCTTCCGGATCATACACATTTAATCGCCCAAATGCAGCATCTACTTTGTTATCAGCCACTTATAAAATAACCAAAACTTTTCTTGTGCAGAGAAAATAGCCAGAACAATCTCTGGACCAAAGGGAAAAGTGTCACTGTAGTGATAACGAAGTGTTACCAGCCCAGGCAGTGAAACTACCCAGGTGAAATAATCAGATTCCTGGAGGCTGCAATAGACAAACTTAGGCACAAGCTTTATTGCCAGATAAATGAGGTGAAAGGGCCATCACTGGAAGTAAAGTAGCTTTTAATGCTAAAAAAAAATTGGTAAGCATGTTCACTATAGACATCAGCAGAGGCCTGATCCTGTCAGTTTTGTTCTAATTCAGCTGCTTCAAGGATCAGACCTCGCAGCTATTGTCTCTACCCTGTAAATATGCAAACTGAAAGACTTCCAGACTCGCTAACATATGCAAAAGTAATTGCTTCAGAGACCCTAGATAATGCAAACAAATAACATGCCAATTTAACGTCTGCTTCTCTTGTTTGCGAGCACAAAAAATTGTCTCAGGGTTTTGCATCTAACCATCCTAGATACTGAGGAGAAGACTTTTAATGAAGTTTTTTGCCAGGTAAAACTATTCTTCCTGTATTTATACATCCACAACACAAGCTCCCTAAACCAGCACACTGAAAAAACACACATAAAAATACACCATGAGCACAGAGACAACACAACTTTGACAGAAGCAGGTTTTAGCATCTCCACCTTTGCCCATTGGGCCTTCTAATTTCTCAGAGTCCGGTTGGGGGGATGGAGGAAGTGTTATTGGTTGGGGTTTTTTTAAACACTCTTGAATTTTTGTCCAGTATATTGATTTAATATATCAAGAAATTAAATTCATAAATATTCTTAAATGAAGTACATTGTAAACTCCTTACAGCTAGAGAAGAAAAAGGTATTTTTATCTCCAAAGCTTCTACTAAATAGGTCCTGCTCTAGGGTCACAGGCTTCTGTGTATGAAGATTGTAAGAACAATGCTTATTGTGTACTGAATTCAAATTGCTTTCAAGTCTGAAATAAAGCTTTGATGCCCACACATGCTTAGTCATCTCCTCTCTAAATCATAAGCAGAACATGGTTTTGCCACCGGCTTATTGATCTACTTCCAAAAATACTATTAACAGGGGGAAATCCATGTTTCTTTATTAAATAACCCCAAAAGGCAACCAGCTTCCCTGCTCTTCCAGTGTGGGTAGGTCCATATCACATGCAAAACATACCTGCTTCTTACGGCCTCAACTGCAGCATAGATCAGCTCCGCAAAGTCATTATTTGCCAACCTTTAGAATCATTTAGGTTGGAAAAGACCTTCAAGATCGAGTCCTTTAACACATCGCAGGCTCCGATACCACTTTCTTCCTACACGAGGCATGTATAGCGTCTCTTATTTAAGGTCAACTCACCAGAGGCAATGGCTACACCACTAAACTGGAATTGATAGGGTTTACACATACATTTTACATACAGCAACGCGCCTCCTGCAAGAGCGTATAACCCATTCCCTCCAAGCGTCTTTCATGCCGCACACAGAGCAGCAATCGCGAGAAGCCAACACAGGAGGGCATCTGTGACCCACGCAACTGGTCGGAAGTTTTAACATCACCCAGCTTCAAAGAGGTGCAGAGCCTTCGTCTGTACCATCACCCACATCCATCTCCCCCAGCCCCCGCCCAGCAGTATTAAACCACCATCTTTTATCCTCAGCAGGTCATACTTGACCAATATCACTCTTGCTTGTTCTCCTTTTCATGGACTCAGAATTATATGTTTTTCTGGGTATGCTACAGAAAGCTTTTTGTTCCTCTTTGCCTACCAAGTCCCTGAGTTAGGTGGGACATCTGGCACCCACCCCACATACTTTCTTTCAGTCACTGGTGACTTGAATTCTCTTCTCAATAAACACAAGCCTTGCTGTATGTTATTGCTCACGTATTTAATTGCCATGGTCAAAATCAATCAATTAGTGAAAACCCAAAGGTTCAAACATAAACCATGCAATGCAGGGAAGCTCTGAAAATGCAAAGTTCACATCAGATGAGCTCATCTCAAGGAGCTGTTACACATGCTTACGCTTTGTCCATATGCCTCCTGTGGGGTTATAAAAAAAATCTGTTTCCATCACACTCCCTGTGAACCACACTTTCTTCCTTGGATTACACACTGAGAAATCGAATATACTTTCATATATAAACATCTTATTTCATGTATAATGTACCTAAACCCACATATTTCTTAAAAAAGAAAAAGAAAAAAGAAAGAAACAAACAAGCAACCAAGAGATACTAGGATTACCTTTGAGACCCACTGAAAGGAGCTAAAAATGAGGGTACAGGCAGTGCAAGCACAAAGGCTGAGCAGGAGGAGATGTCTGCCCCCAGTGGCATACACAATTTCTGTGGCCAGAACCCAGCAGGACTGGACTAGGAAGCCAGACCCAAGGGTTGGAAAAATGAATCTACATCCTTTTTCTAAGCTTTCACAATATTATTGCCCAGAAACTGTCCTAATAGTTCAGTAGGGTGAAAAGACATTTGTAGGGTTAAAAAAAAAAAAGCACAGTCTGATATGTTGGTGTGATGAGGAACTTCAATCCAGAAGGACAGAGAGGAGGACTGAGAATTCAGGTGCCACCATGCAGAAAGACCATCAGTTCTTTCCATGGGATTTGGAAGAAAACTACTGCAAGCACCCAAGTCAAGTAAAGGAGCCAGGGAAAGTTTCCAAGGGAGTGGGAGGGAGAACAAGCAGCTCTTCCAGAGCTAAAATCCTAAAAATCTAAAAATCCTAAAATCAGTTTGGATGTGAAGAGTTTTGATCGCATTCTTTAACTGGAAAAAATAGGTTCAGGCTTCAATGCGTCTCTAGTTTGAAATACAGTCATAAATTTCACTTGAGCATTTAAAGATGGATAAAAAAAACCCCACAAAACCAAAAAAACAAACTTAAAAGCAGATGGGAATTTTTTTACAAACATCTCATATACAATGTAGAAGAGCAAAGATTTTATTTTACAGTACCTTGATCTGCAGGCAACAGGCAATTCATTTATTGGACGCCACATCTGGTGTTAAAAATAGACGTAGAAACGAAGGCGGTTTGTTGCAAACCAGCCCCTAAAGACAAACAAGGGCAGCATCTCCCTGGAGATGCATTGAGAAAAAATGGAGGAAAAAAAAGTGTCAAACCCAAGAGATACGAATCCAGCGTGCTGGAAACTGCAAATAGTGCCACCGTAGCGTGGAGGCAGCGCTGTGCTGGAGGTCCTGGGATTTCTGAGGAGTGAGAGCAATCCTATCCTGGCTCTGTGGCCGGCCGTGCGAGGAGGGAGTACAAAATCCCATGCGTTACACCAAGGCACTCGGTCCTTTCCCTTATTCAGCTGCCGTGGCATGAAGGGTTACTTCATGTCTGTGAGCGCGGTTCGGTACCACCAGCGGACTGGCCTTCCTGTGAAATTCGGGTATAAACAGAATACCAAGACTGGTCACAGCCCCCACAATCTTTCCAGCTGCCTCCAAGGCTAAACTACAGAGGGGTTCACCCAAGATCCTCAGCCCAGGACCCAACCTTGGGCTACTCTTCCAAGAAAAGAAGCATTCGTGTGGCTGCATCATCCTCGCAGTATTTCCTTCGGCAGCTTTCTCCTTACGTTTCACTCACCCTACAGCACTCGGTGTAGTCTCTCCTCTAACTTCGGTGGTCCCAGTCACTCTGCTGGGCTGTTCTGTCATTCACATTTGGCCATGGTTGTCCTTTCCTCCCTTTTAGGTAGGAACACACAGTTCTCTCTGCCTACCTCAACCTCCAGGACCAGTCCCCCTCAAACGCACATGATGCCTTTTCATTTGCAAGTGGTATTTTACACATATTGGGGGGGGAGTTGCGGCAGAATTGTTCACAAACACCTTACACGCTGAAGCTCATGGTCACGTAGCCCAGCGCTGAGCGGGGAACGTCGACAAAAGGGCTGGGAGCTGCAGCTGGGGGCTGCGGGAAGGTGGGTGCTCCAGGCTGGCAAGAGGAAAATGTGAAAGGAAGGTGCAAGCCGAAGGAGAGAGCAGCTAATCCCAGGGAGGTGTGGGAGCACTGGTGGACGTGAGCTCCTGGGGAAGGCCACAAGGACACTCTTGCCAGGGAGACAGAAGCTGACTGAGCAAACAAGCCGAGGGCAACCTCGGGTGGAGATCCACGCCAGGCGACAGGGAAATGCAGACCACCCAGCTCCCTGGAGGACGGCGGGACACGGGATGGACAGCTTACCACGTTATGAGGGTCTGACAACTTGGACACGCTCCTTTCCAAAGTCTGCAGCTGGATTTAGGACTGCCAAGCCTCTACTTTCTTTTGCTGGGAATAAATTGATGAGAAACCTACTGGCAGGAAGGGAGTACATTTTGTCTTCCTCTAGTTGGAGTCAAATACAGTGATTTAATATCCCGTTACCATTATTTGTTGTTCAAGCAGCTCTGTGGTAACAATATGACCACAGGGACAAGAACCTCCTGACCCAACACAGTTTTTCTGTTATTTTGGTTTGGGGGTTTTCTCTCATTTTAGTTTTGTAAATTCTCTCCAGATCAAAAGTCTTAACTCAAATGAGCATCTAAGCTTAAGTCCAGCATTAAAAGATGATTAAGCCCCTTAGGTGCATATGCATGACACCACAGCTCTTACTACATCAACATCTCTTTTTCAACAAGGTTCCTGCATAACTGCAGAGTGGCTCTGTTATCTCTTGCTAACTAAACTCAGGAATCGGTTAATGGACAGGGGAGGAGATTCATCAGACCCCTGTCCAGACACCCACATGGCAGAGAAACCTTGAATGAGGAAAAAAGGCACATGAAGTAATTACTCATTCTTTGAACAGGACAAACACTTGCATTAGACCACGACTAGTAAGAAAACATTCCGTGACGCACATGAGGACTGTGAAGATAAGCTTCCTCCTTTGGCTTTGCAATCTTAACACCCTTCACTTCCCTTCCTCTGTTCCCTTTCCTGCCAGAGAAAAACTACCCCATCCCATAACAGCAGCCAAAGGGTTATTTGTGACATGCCTTTCTAAGAAACAGGATTAAATGGAAAAATGCAACTGGGAAGCTTAAGTTAATTCATCCTTCAAAGGTGTTTTCATCTTGGACCCCCATAATCTAATTCCATAGTGGAGATGTGTTTGTTTTCCCAAGCAAAGAAATTTATTTCCTGCCAGGTGGAAAAAAATTGATACAAAATAGAAATTTAACACTGCTCTTCAGAAAGAAGCTGAAAAGATGTTCCCTGACTGCGTGCTCATTTATAGCACATGGCTACTGATCTGCAGGGAAGCTTTCAGTTCTTTCTACTGTCATAACCCCATCACATGCCTATACGAACAGATTACACGATATTTTCATTTGAGGTAGTTTCTCCCATTTGTGCAAGGTATTAGGGTAATGCTATTCAGCGTACACGTAATGGCAAATCAAGTTTTGATCTCCGGCCTTCCCTATGGTTTCACTTACACTGTAGAAGGCAATAACAGTACAGATGTAAGGCAGTAAGTGATTTCTTGCAATCGCGTAGGATATTTGACAGCCTAACACCTTATATGCCTTATTCATTCCAGCCACCGAGCTGTGCCAGGAAGAAGATTCAGTTAGTCATGGAAAAGCACTGACAGTAAGGCACCAGGCCATTAAAACACAGAATTTCCACTTGGGCAGAAGAGTCACTAACAGCAAAAACCCCATTCTTGGAAGGACCACACCAAACCCTACAGGAAGGCGGCACTGGGAAGGTCCAAGCACAAACAGCCTGACGTAGAAATTGAAAGTGATCTGGATGATGCAATGCAACGACTTTTGCACCTATGACTGACACCCACCTGGATTAGCAACAAATTATCTTGGATCGCCTCTCTGTAGGAAAGGTTTCAGTTCTAACACTAGCCTATTATAAAACACCAACATCTGAAAAAAAAAACCAAAACAAAAAACCCACCAAAAACATTTAAGATGCCATTTGATGCCTGTTTCTCCTTTTATAATATCCCTTTGGGTTTTATTTTGGGGGTTTTTGGTTTTTTGGGGGGTGGGGTGGTTTTTTGTTTGTTTTTAAAAACCAGCCCCAACTGCCATTTTCCTGTCTAATTAAATTAGACTGTGAAGAAGGACAGACATTTCCAGCACACCTCATCAGACCACAATCTGAGCCTGAGACACCCCGCAACCTCGCAGCCCTCCGCCACGTACCACGACTGCCACCGCAGCCGCAACTGGCTGCCGTTAGCCCCCCCGGAAGGGAAAAGTCAGCAAGTATCACAAAACAGGGTATTTATCACATTTCAGTGTTACACGGTGCAATGTAAAGCAGGAGAGATAGTGCATAGGCTGTGGTTCCTGTGGTCATCATGGCAAGTCATCCAAATGACTTTTGCAGGAATTGGAGCTGTGTTCAGCCTGATTTGCCAAAACTCGGCCGTTTTTAGGGTCAGCCTCAAGCCTCAGGCCCATGATTTCAGAGAATGGATATGCTGCACTTCAGTACTGGCATCCTGGGTATTCTGAACTTAAAAAAAAACCAAACACATTTATAGAAGTCTACAATATGCAAAAGATAGAAGTCCTGGGACTGGTTTTGGCAAATACAGTGGCATCGCATCAAAAGGAAGCGACTGCGATAATGTGGATGGTACATCTCACAGGGAAGCATTCTACCACGTGTCTAATAGATGTAGCATTTTGTATTTGTCTGACATGAAACACCCATCCGGTGTGCAGAAAAACAAAGCCCATAAATACATGTAACACTTCTCTTTTCTCCAGGTACCAACATTACACTGAACAGTCATATAACTCTTCTTGGGCAGGGTAAAAACAATAAGCTTTACTCTAAATAGTAATACATGCTCAAGAATCTGGTCCCGCTTTAAAAAGACTGATAGGAAACAGGATGTTTTAGGTGACCCAAAAGTAGTTCAAGAGACATAAGAAATGAAAAAGCCTATTCAAATAATTAAATCGCCAAACTACAAAGCAAGCATTTGCTCTTTCTCAACCCCTTGTTAGCCAAACACATACCCAGGAAATTACCCAGCCAGAAAGGGTGTTTGAGATACCAGTTTTCAATAAGAAGCTGTCAAAGATGGACTGAATCAGTACAGGTGCATTTCATGAAAATTAAATAAGCACCCAGATGATAGTGCTCCTCACTGCGGAGCTCAGCTGACTTGGGTAAATATATCAAGTGCAAATACAGCTCCGAGCAGCACTCTGGATGCTGCCAGCTTCAGTTAGCCAAGAATCTGTAGGCAGAAAAAAAGTATCATAAAAATATGTTGGTCTGAAACAGAAGATGATGGTTGACACGCCCAACATATCAATGAAGGCAGCTAAAAAAAATTATTCATATGAAACCATATTGGTGACTGGATAGTTAAAAGTATTCTCATTTGCAAAGTCTCTTTGATGACAGAGGAAAAAAAGGATGTCGCATTGGCACTCGTAACATCTGCACGCGGAAGAGGGAACCCTCTAAAGCTAGTGCGTGGGAAAGCTTGAACATCACCCCCTCCGGGGATTCATGCCTATACATTCCTGCACCCACAAACAAGGCCAGATTAATTTCAGGCTAAGGTCTCTATTCACAATTGGAGATCCCAGACTGGGCTGCACTGGTGTTTCTCATGGAGCAGCTGCTGGACAACTGCAAATTAGCACGGCACGTTAAAGAAAACGGGGATTTTGGTAACACACAGCAACAGCTGTCTGAGCTGTGTGCTGAGATTTAGTATTGCAAAGCCCATTTTCCCCTCTGTTAAGATACTAAGCATGCTGCTGTTTCAAGCAAGTATCCCAGAGATAATGCACACTGGAACAGAAAGAATCATTTCTTTCATGTTTGTTATGCGTTACCGATAGAATGAAGATCTATTTGTTGTTTAGCCGAGCAAACTCACTGATTTCTTTTTCACTGACGACTCACTTAAATATTTCCAAAAAATCCAATCCGTGGTGGAAAGGGCTCCCTGAAGCATACGGTTTCTAAGAGCAGCAAAGAGAAGAGCAAAAAGAAGCCAAGATGCTACGGAGAACCCAAGCGAAGATGCTCTGGGGTGGGGGGAGAAGAGGCGTCAGTCGGTAATTCTGGCTACGGACTGAGAGCCCTCGGGTGCTGCTGTAAGATTTGGTGATGATCCACAACACACACACACACCCCCCGGCTCACTCCGAGCACACAACCCACCCGGTTTTTGGTTTTCCGACATGCCAAGAGCTCCCCCAAGCTGCCGCCGGCAGCGAAACCCACCGCAGCCTTTGCGGATCGGCCGGCCGCTACCGCTGGCAGCACGGGGAGGGGAGGGGGGAGGAGGGGGGAGAAACGGCTGTCAGCCCTTGTAATTCCCGTTTGCTACGTGTATACGACTGGCCGATCCGTTTAATTCTTCTTTATCGACATCAGGTTTCTTGAAACCTGCCAGGCATCTGCTGCTCCTCCCAGCCTTATCGCCTTTCCTCTTTCTTGCTCCTTCTGCCGTCTTGGGCATTTGCCATTTCTGGTTTTTTTCAGTTCCAGTTCCCTGTCACTCTCCCTTTCCCCTTCAGCCCCATCCCTTTCTTATCACTGTATGTCTTGTTTTTTCAAGAGAAAATAATGAGTTACTCAGACATAAAAATCCATACATCTATTGGATTAAATAAATACTAGGATGTGTTTGACTCCGTGTAAAGAGGATGTATACATATCCTCAACCTTTCTGCCCCTTTAATATGGTATCCTAGGCAACCTGAATTTTCATGCTGGAGATACAGCCATCCAAGCTTTTCTTTTTTTAATATAAACATTAACCTTTGCACATCATCTGAGAATTTCAGAAAGCACATAACCTGATTATGCCTAAAGTCCATGAATTATTAATTTCATCTGCAAGTAAGAGAGATCAGATTTAATTACATTGGAGGGGCATTTTCTATAGAATTAAATGTTGAAATCCTCATTTGCCTACCTAGCAGTTTTAAACACAACCTACACTGGGCATTAGTGTACATACATACGCAAGGCATTAGTTCTGAAGATGCATGAAGGGAAATTAAAAATACACCAATACCTCCATACATATAAACAATAGATCTGTCTACTCAAGTTGCTGGTGTATTAAATTAAACGCAAAGTTATCTCCATTATTACAAAGTGAAACCAACAATAAATTAATAATACTACATTATCTAGAATGTGGCCATGGGTCGTATAAAACCTTGTTCATGCACTCTGCTTACAAGATCAATTTCTTAAACAGCTATAGGCCAACGCTAGCCATCAAAAAATGTGTATCAATCACAAAGTAGCAGCCTCTCATCATATTTGGCATGCCTTAAATCAACTTCAAATGACAGACTTTGTAATCAATATTAGTTGTTTGTGTAAGCACTTTACAGAACGCTTTTACTGTGAAACACTGATGAAAAGCATCTTACAAGAGCTATAATAACACACATGCTTTCACCATTTCAGAGGAACTCATTGCCAAAACCTAAGAACACTCTGTTCCCCCACCCCATCAAAATTATTTATTTTAAGGGCTGACTCACCACTGCATTAATCTAATTTCACACATGTGTGTCACCTGGAAGATTTCAGCTTAGCCACTCCCCAGTAAAACAAGAAGTGTATCACCATTCAGCAATCCCAACCTTTCTCTGTATTGAGGGGTTGGCTTTAATTTTTTTTTTTTTTTTTGAACTGCTAAGATAAAACAAAATAATTGACTGGCAGAGAGTGCTTTTGTTTGTAGGGCTTGATGTAGAGACTAGTTCCCTTCTGATGGCCAAGTGACCTATAGCCACAATCACAGCGTCTCACTCCCGCAGCCAGCAATGCAGGCAACCGGGGGGGGGGGGGGGGGAACCA
>JAVJGG010000055.1:19572144-19587416 GCA_035590195.1 Aviceda cuculoides
CAGATCTCCACCTGCAGCCCGGGGAGGACCCCACGCCGGAGCAGGGGGATGCCCGAAGGAGGCTGGGACCCCGTGGGGGACCCACACTGGAGCAGCGTGCTCCTGAAGGACTGCACGCCGTGGAAGGGACCCACGCTGGAGAATTTCATGGAGGACTGTCTCCTGAGGGTGGGACCCCACGCTGGAGCAGGGGAAGAGTGTGAGGAGTCCTGCCCCTGAGGAGGATGAAGAGGCAGAGACAGAGTGTGATGAAAATCCCATTCCCCGTCCCCCCGCGCCGCTGGCCGGGGGGGTAGGTAGAGAATCTGGGAGTGAAGTTGTGCCCGGGAAGAAGGGAAGGTGTTTTGAGATTTGGTTTTATTTCTTACCCTACTCCGGTTGCTTGGCAATAAAAATTAAGTTAATTTTCCCCAAGTTGAATCTGTTTTGCCCGTGACAGTAATTGCTTGAGTGATCTCTCCACGTCCTTAAATAGATTTTCTCTCCCCTGGGGGCAGGGGGGGGAATTGATAGAACAGCTTTGATGGGCATTCCCAGCCAGAGTCAACCCACCAAAGCTTCTTTTTGCTGCGCCGCCCGGGAATCGAACCCGGATCGCGAGAATGGGAATCTCGCATGATACCACTACACCAGCGGCGCCCGCCTTGGGTGGACACCAGCAGGGAAGGTGGTCCTGGGGACAAGCTCCTGGGCAAACTGGTCGCCTCGTAGGCGCTCGCTTTCTAAAATGGATCAGACGACAAAAGATGAGACGGGGAAGCAAGAAAATAAACGTTTTTGTCTTTTATTGGAAAGTTGCGTCCAACCAGCCTACGAGGGTTGCTTGGGGAGAGAGAAGCCCGTGGCACAGTAGCAGAAATTAAAAAGAAGTTAGTCTAGAAAGGAGCAAATCAAGCAAAACCAACAAAACTGGCAACATGAGAGAAGATTCTATTTGAATAAATATTAAGTAATAGCCTGAGTCATCTGTTATTGTTCAAGTTATTTTAAACTAACTTCTCTTGATGTATTAAAACCTGCTAAGACTCCTAATTACATTTTGTACACGTATAAATCATGTTAGCTTGCATGCGTCAAGGTGAAATGAGAAGCCAGTCCTTGGGAACCTTTTTTCTCTGGGTCTTATGATATATAATGCCAGATGTTCTCACCACATCTAACGTTGCTAAACAATTGGGGAAAGGATAGGCAGTGTGCTAAAAAATACACAAACGCGTCTGTAAACGTGCATTCACTCAAAACCCAAACTTTAATACTCTGGAGTAGCATATCCTAATGCAAGCCTGACATTTTTGTCACAAATATGGTCAGAGAGACCTGACAGCAGAGTTAGAAAACTTCACCAGACTGCAGCCTCCAGAAGGACTTCTTTTCTTCCCATTGCACCTTTGACTTCTTCACAGAAAATCTGATTTCTCACTATCTTTCATGATGTTTCTTGCTGGAGACCTTGCCCTCGTTCCCATTTACAGACACCCCTTCGGCAGCCCTCCGCCAGCGCAGAATGCTTGTGGTCACCCGCAATTATATTGCGCCTTTAATAACCTGAAGGTTGAAACCAAATCAGAAATATTAAGCCAAGTCTTTTTTCCAGTTACAACATGAATATATTTAAAGGAATATATACCTAAGAGGCTATGTCGAGTTCTTTCTAAATGGACCTCGTAATGTCACAGTCAAGCCTCATAACTTTTAGAAAGTTGATTTAAATTTGACTGCAGGAGGAAAAAAAAAGGCTCATTTAAAAAGGGAGGCTTCCTTAAAACTTACCTACAAAGGAGATTTCTGTTTCTTTAGATGTTATAAGTGTGATACAATAACAAAGAACATAGATTGAACTGAAGTTGAAGCAGGCTGAAAAACATTAAAGGAATCTGCGCCGGGCTTTCTGCCAGCAGCATTCAACGGCAGAGAGCAGGAGGGTAGCAACGGAGCCGGCAAAAGGTGTCGGGGCTAAATTTCTGGAAAAGAGAGCCTGGCTATGAGAAAAGTTCAAATAAGAAGGAAAGAAGCTAGAGGAGAAGGCATCAAAAGTAGCAGAGGACAGCTTCTGCCTTTTCGGTGAACCCGCAAAGGGGCAAGTTATGGAAGAAAAGGTTAATTTAATTAACGAAATACTCAGGTGCAGACATGACTTCATGTCTGCTGGCTGACAGGAAAACAAAAACAATTTCTGAGCAGAGTTTAACATAACCTTTTCAGTACTAAAAGGTGGTATTTTATCTTCTTGTTTGTCTATTTAGCAACTGACGATCACCCACTGCATCTTCACTCTCCGTTCCCCGAAATGTCTGGTCTGTGGTTACGCGGTTTCCATAAGTAATTGGCTGACCTTTACTTCAAGAACAGGAGTGCAGCAGAGCAACAAGAGCATTTAGAAAAGACAACAATGCGTGTAATTGAGAGCTTTAATTGGGAAACAAAATTGTACGTATGTCCCCTATGCCCAGCTAGGATGAGCCTGAAGTCCTTTGCATCTCTGAGCAAGCTCAGTCTATTCCTGTCGGGATTGGGGGGAAGCCCCTGTCGTCATCTCCAACGTGCAGCACGGGAAAGCAAAATAGCTAAAATAATCTTGCCTTTGGAGTCCTCTGCTGCCACCTTCCCTTTAGCCTCTTTTCCCAAGATCGACACGAGCTACCACCTTGTGGATGGCCCTTGGTTGGCCTGCTCAGCTGGCTGGGGAAAGCACCGTCTCCAAGCACCCTCCTTCCCAAGGAAGCAGTCATTTTCAAAACCGGACAGATTTGGTGTCGCCCACAGGCACCAGTGGGCAGCCAGGAGTGAAAAGGACCTCGCCGAGGAGGAGCGAGGGGAGCAGCGGCGGAAGGTCGCTGCGCCCAGTTCCTGAAGCAGGGCGCTCCTCTCAGTACGCAAGCTACCATCACCCTCACGAATGCTCGCCTAAGACCAAAATCATATATTATTTAGCAATTTTTCCCCAAATGGTGATTAAAAACAATGATCTAAAATTAAGAAGATTGATTCCTAAAATACTACTCCAGGCACGACAAATAACTCGCCCATCTGAGCAAAAACTAGAGCATATGGTATGAGTCAAGAATAAACTGGCAGTCTTTAATACATATTCTCCTTTGAAAATGGCATCTGTGGTTTCCTGTATATATGTGCTTTTGTCATGCACAAACCTGACATTACATATTTCTGGGAACCAGTTAACACCAACAATCACTCCAGTGCCTCCAAACCCTTCTAGAATTGCTTCCCCACTTGGATTACCCAAAGCAATAGAAAATATTTACTGCAGTTATTTCTGCCTTACTTAAAAAAAAAAAAAAAAAAAAAAAAAAGTACTGCTTCAGTTTGTTTATTTTTTTATATGGTTTAGGCTAGAGAAGCACCTGCTATGATCAAGCCCATCTTCCTCGTGGAGTCGGAAAGCGCATCCCATGGAACGGGCACCTTCCCCGGCACGCCGCGGTTTTACAGGATTGCAATGAAAGCGACGGAGTTTAAGTGCTCGAGAGCTGTCAAGCAAGAGCTCGTGATTTTAAGTACTATTTCTTTCTACCCCCAATTTTATAACCAGACCTACAGACCAGAAGGTCATACGTACTCGCAAGGCCACTGAATCCACAGAGCCCATTTTAACTCCCACAGCAACTCCTTCCTTTGTGCCCAGTAAAGGACAGAAGGATGTCGCCAAAAGAATTTGCCTTCCTTTGCCTTCGTCGCAGTTAGCAGCAAATCACATTTCAACATTTTGTGCGTTATTCTGCATTAATGATAATGCAATAATGGATTAATTTCTGACCAATAATTTGTATGTTCCCTTTTACTTAGTAATTCCACTGCACGTCACTTCTGTGAAGTGATCTGGAAGCTACCAGCCTCAGCTACAGCACATTTTTAGTACAGTCATCAGGTCTCTCTTTCCTAAATTATTGTATCACACACCAAGAGCAGGACAGAACACGATGACCAGGGACGTTTAAAGTCACTTTCCAGGAGTTTGCAGGGAAAATCAGTAGCAATAAATCCTAAGCCTTCACTTCACTGCAAACCTGCTACGTCACGCATAGGAGATGTGGTGAAGCCCATTCCGTCTATCATCGAGACGGGTGAATTCACGTCCACATATGAAAAAACGTAAAAAAACCCACACCATCCCCTTGCTGATTTTCTCCCCTGGAATAAGCCCTTTTAGTTGAAGCGGGATAAATTCAAGCAAAATGTTACTGCGGTCTCTTTTCTTTTAGGAAAACTGCAAAAACGGCGGGTTATTTATTAAATTCAGGTACTATCCCCAGACCGATTGCCGACATGTGGTAGCATTTTTCCAATACTTCTTAAACCAACTGTAAGGACGTGCAATCCTATTAATCCCCAGCAGGTAATTCTCAAGAATATTTGGGTGAAATGCAATCGTATTTATTTAGAAGCGCTTTGCCTCATTTAACGTTTGAGCTCAAAACATACTCCATATCCCCATCCACTAAAGAAACTTCAAAAACAACTGAAAACTTCAGCAAAGAATATCCCAGCCACACTAATTCTTTCAAAGGCTTTCCTCAGCGAAAAGAAGTGCACCGCTTCAAAACCACCGTTTTTAATGAGACCAGGTTTTTCTCATACCAGGTAACTTCTCAAATAGCCTCCCCACGTCTCCTGTGTTTTGGCCTCACTTGGTTATAGGAGTCGGGTTGCAAGAGGCACTTAATTTAAATTTTAGTATTTTGGCTAAGGAGCTTTGCAGATAAAAATGTTCTGGAATCTAATAGCGGTTAAAGTGTTGGTTGCTTAATTTGATTTTTCTTCCTTAAATAAAGTAAATCAGAGCCGGTCACATGTGGAAGAAAAGAAGAAAAAAAAAATGAGACACTGAAATCAGGATTCCCAAATAAATGTAAGACAGCCCTGAGAGCTATGGTTTTGGATCAAGTGGATAACTTGTTGGTATTTTATAAATAGAGGATGAACTAAATTCACTGCTATCAAAAATTCATGAGACACTGTGTTAGAATTTAGGTTTAAAGAAGGCTTAAAAGCCTTTATGAAGTTGTTTTCCTTCCTGAGGCACACTGGCCACTTGTGTTACTTCACTTCATAATGCTGAGAACTGACTGTAAAGCGTGAACTAAATTGAATTCTGGCAAAATATTAAATGCAAGGTGGCAAGTAGCCAAAGACCAAAAAAAAAAAAAAAAAAAAAATCATTTTTCAAATGTATTCTCTACTACATGAAAGTTCTTGATTTCTCTGTTGTTTTCCAGCATAAAGCAGTCTCACGTGCATGGACTCAAGTTGCCCTCAAAACCTGGAAACTCATCGATGCTACAGCCTTAGGCAGTACGCAAAGCTCAAAACTTCCAAGAAGTGGCTGAGATTTGAGGCTACATCTTGATCTGAGCTGTGACAGTATTTAATCCTTTAAATAATATTTTATGCATTGAACCTGTTTGGTAGGAGGACAAGGAGAGCTCAGAGAGAGTAACGTAAGGGTTTTTTTAGAATAATACCGTACTTTGCCATGAATTAATTCCTGTAGAGTTAGGAATGAGAATCTGTAGTACTAAAGGAAAAGGCAACGATAAGGACCTGAAGGTAGCTCACTGACCTACCATATGTATGTATATATATTCAAGAGTAAGGTTTTTATATGCTGTTCTTTTTCCTTGGCAATTATAGGGATTGCATTGTAAAACAACCATTATTTTATGTTCTGGTGTACAGCAGGGGGGCGTGCATCACATGCCATGCAAAAAAATGCCTTGGGTCGTGATCTAAAAGAATTTATCATTCAATAATTTCAAGTCCTCATTAGAATTATTGTGTTCGACTGATATTCTGCTTGCATGGCACGGTGGTCTTGTTACGAGAATAATGAAGCAGGCCAGGTACAAAACGGCGGGGGGGGGGAACTTTACTAATAAAAGTATGTCTAAAACTTATGTAGCTTTGTTTTCATACACAACACTGGCATTCAGAGAAAGTAAATCAGTGTTTTTCAATAACTCATCCTTACTGAAGAGAATCTAACTAATTAAGAGCCTGCTTGATTCAATTACAGCATCAAGCCAAGTTCCCAGAAGACGGAGATGGGCTGCTAGGGCCTTTTGAAAGCACAAAAACTAGACTGCAATTATGTTGTACAAGACTCCTCTTCAAATTGCTGAGCTTCCCAGAGGAGGTTTCAGCACAGTTATTTAGCTCCTGCAGGTGACCCCAACCCTGCGCAACATCCCGGTACTGAAGGCGTAACTTTGTCATCTCAAGAGTTAAGGAAGAAGGGCAGGAAAACTCTGCACATCAAACAAACAAAAAAAAAAAAAAAAAAAAACACAAAACCACACACACACACACAAAGAAAACCCAACCACCAACCCAAAAACCAGTACCTGATCCAATTTACAAGTGGGAATAAAATGGAAATAGAAGGAAATAAAGAAAAAAGTCTTGATTAGCCTGGAATATAAAGAGGAACTCTGTTTATGCCACACAAGAGTAAGTTCTGCTACATCAGTGAGTGACCTTCTGACCCACTCGCCTGATCTAGAGGGCTCACTTTTGGTGGGAGTTACAGAAGTACTTTTCAGCCAAATGCCAGTTCCTATAATTTTGTGACTTGGATTATACATTAATATAGTGGGACTCCTCACATACAAATATATCTACAAGCACATCAATTTATGAACAAGCTTATTTCTCGCTTGACTCTGCAACTGTAAAAATCCAATCATACTTCAGTATTATGTATAGTATACATATATATATGTATAGTATAGTATTATATGGGTTAAAGAAAAAAAAAAGAAAAGAAAAAAGGCCTCATTCTAAAGTTATAAAACAAAAATTACTGCAGATGTTTTCTAAACATAACTAATTCTATCTTTAGGTCTTTTTCAGCATGCAATACTGACCAGGCATTATTAAAGAGGGGACCATTATGATCTCATGGATTAAATACAGACGCAGGCCGACCTGCATAAGGCAAAACAGTTTTCACGTATCACAACTACAGAATACATTTCATATCTAGTCTGTGAACAGTTTAAGATCCACTGCATTATCTTCTCTTTTTCTGTTATTTGCAAAGTTGCAATAATTTCCTGTGCTTCTGAGGTAATTAATTAATTAATTGCTCATAAATCACTGAAGGACAGTAAACTGTAGCTGGGCTGCATACACTCTAGACATTAGAATATGAATGCAAATAGAAATATCTTTAAAAGCTAAAAGAAATCTCATCCCACAAAGTCAGGTTTGTCTAAATCTAGGGAAAAAGTGGGGCGGGGGGGAAAGGAGGATTAGCTCAGAGACAAACCCAGAACAATCCTCACTTTTCTTTTTATTGGAGGGATTCCAGAGTTACTATTCTTGCTGTCTTGAGGTTTACAATAAAACAAAGCAAAAAAAAAAATAATTGAAATTCTTCAACTGCAGCTCTGGTTCACACGACCAGGGCTGTGGCACTCTAGATTGTACTCCACAGACTGCTATTACAACTTCATCCTCAGAATCCTCCAAGAAGTAGTGCGCCAACTCTACAGCTTCAAAACCCACGGGAAACTTGCCTGTATCCAATTTGCAGATTAATTTAAGGAGGATTTAAACAAGATTTCCTGCACACGACTTGCTTATCTGAGGTACACTGAGAACTGTACAAAAATAAGTGATAAAGCCTAATCCTGCTTTTTTCAAACTACCTTATTGGTATCTAGCTCTCTATTCCAGCTCTGTTCTTACCAGAGGCTCATAAGACACGTTTTAGCTGAACTACCACAATTTTTCCATGTTCAGGTTAATAAGAGAATGGAACCACTGCAATTTATCACCTTTCTGAAAAACCTCTGATTTGCAATGAAGAAGCCTCTTGAGACTAATTCTGTGTAAAACAGCAACTATCACATTTCCTTCACAAGCAGGTTTAAGCTGTAGTGCACTCTTAAATATTTTATCTTCAAACAAGAGCTCCTTCAACAATGGGTATCTATACCTTTACAGACACTGATGAACCAGCTTTACAAAGTTACTCACAGAATAAGCTTTACAGAGCTTCCCATCTAGCACTAACTCTAGAGGTGTTCAATCTGTCTAGAAAATGTCATCCTCCTGGGCAGCCTACACCTCTGAAGATAAAGAAACCTGTTTAAGCAGATCTTGGATGACTATGCCAAATTCCAAGAGACAACAATATCCATCCAAACACTTTCAAAGTAAAAGTGGGAAACCCAAAAAGAGGAAGACCAGATTTTTTCTTTAAATATTAGATGTCTTCTGGGAAACAAGATTTAACTGGGTCACCTGGCAAACAATTTAGGCTTATTTTTTGCTTAGACACAAAAAAACAAACACCCAAAACACTGCTCCCCACTTTAAAGAGAGAGACAGTATGCATGAGGGAGAGGGGAAAGTGATTCTTACAGAAGAGCAATCAGTCAGAAAGACTCTTCAGACTTTACCACACAGGCACAAAATATTTCTCTCAATGGTGTCATCACTTTACACTAAGCCCTCTTCTAATCCGTCAGAAATGGGATTACCACAAGATCACTGATAGTACACTTCAATCCTGAACACAGTAAATCAGCAATAAAGAGCAAGCAGCATCTTTTTCTTATCAATAGGGAACATCTACAAGAAACCCCAAAAAGGAAAAGAAAAAAAAAAACCAAACCACATGGTCAGATTCCATCCTGATGCATACAAGAAGAAACACACTTCTCAGGCATAATGGAAATTATACAGTTATTGGAAGCCACATAATCTGGGCACTAAAATGCTTATACCATGCTAGGACATAATCCAGAATGAAAATATTTCCTACTATCCCAGGGGAAAAGCAGGGTACCAACATCCAGCAAGCCAGATAAGGAAACAAAAAAGCCAACGACATTCTAGTTTCCAACTTGCAGAACCTAAAATATTCCACAGTGAAAGAAAAAACTTGAAAAAGCCTTTGCCAAATTGTTAAATGCTAATTTCATCATGAAAATGCCACGATACCCCAACAAGTAACCCACATAGGAAATAAGGCTATCTCGCAACACTGTTGAAGAATGTTATAGTTCACCAGCCTGACTTCTAGACAAGGACCACAAAAAGAAGTTCTCTTGGGTTGCTTCTATTCCAGAGAAGTATACCCTTACCCTTCTGTGAGCACAAGCTGCCACGTCACAACAGAACACAGTACTTCTTACAGTTTTATCTATGCTGCCACAGCTTTTCTGTATAGATTACTGTGATTTCGAGACAGAAAAAAGAAAAACCAAACCAAAACCAGAAAAACAACAACCAAACACAAACCACCGAACTTGAAGTATTAAGCAACACTTATTCATAAAGCCATTTTTATTCAAGAAAGAGGTATCTGGTCCAAGCACAGTAGAGGAATACCTCTATTCGCAATCTTCATTTTAACTCCAATTTTCATTTCAATGTTTTTCACAATCTTGAGCAATTTAGTTGCACACTCTGCCTCTCTTTCTCCAACTAGCAAGAATAATGCCTGTTTCACAAGACTGTTTCACATTAGTAGCTCAAGTCAAAAACTGCTAAATAGAGCAACAGTGACAGCTCAAGAAAAAACAAAACAGGCTAGAATACCATTAAATAAGTACAAGTTATTGATACTCCTCTGAAAATGCCTCTGATATATGCTCTTTAGCAGACAGGTACTCCAAACAACTTCATGAAATACTCAAAGCTACTGCATATGTGCTGTTACATCAGACAGCACAGAAATCCAGACTTTTCTGGATTTTTTCATTTCTGTATGAAATTAGGTGCTAACCAATTTTCATCTAACCTTCTTTTAACATTTACAGGGGGCAGGGGGGAAATCACTTCTGCTTCTAGATTCTGTATTTGTTGCTTGATTAAAGGGATAGCAAGCCTCTGACAATGCTGATGCAATGCAAATCGACATATTATTCACATCATTTTAGGTGCCTTTATGTTACAGAAAAACCAAATATAAACTACAGTGTCTGAATGTGACATTATAATTACAGGAGGGAGGAGGGTGGCTACTAAGAATTGTTCTTCAGCTGCCTCCCACCCTGCCCCAGCCGCCATCAACATTACAACATTCACCTTATCAGCTTCTGAGAGTGTGACACAAGGCGCACCAGATACCTTCCTCTGCTTCCTCCTCTTTTCCTAATAGATATAACTTCCAATCTGAAAATCTCTCACTACAAAGAAAGATTACAAACCCTCCTATCCATACCCACAGCTCTGAGGCACTGTAATCAACAGCACAAGCAAAATGCTACAGTATCCAATTCACTTGTTCTGTCTCAGTTACACTACCAGCAAAGAAGTCAAATACAGAAAATCTCAGACCAAGGACATTAATTTCAAATATAATGATCTCTTACAGTTGTTTCAGTTGTTTTTGTTAAATAAACTCCTTTCAAACAACGCAGCCAAAAGCCCTCTTCTAGGCTGTACTAGTAGTAACAAAAAAAATTCAAAGGACAATTTACAAAAAGACTGCTCAGTGAGGAAAAATAATTCTTGGGAATAGACCATGAACTCAAGCCTTTCTGCTCTTACTTGTGTATCTTAATTATTAAACTAAGGAGTCTGCTCCCCTCCTTCTGGTCGTTTAATGTTTAACTGTTATGCAAAGTGGTACGGCTTCAGCTATAGGAGTCAGGAATTCCCACTCACATATGCATTAACAGCCTATAGGCCAGTAAGCAAACATGGGTTGAGGGTTGGAAAAGGGGTATCTGAAGCTCTCCAAGCAGACTTTCCACTTAACAAGCAAGTGCTCTGACTGCCAAGGTCAGAAGGAAGGCTGTTAACAGCACTACTTGCATTTTGAGGGACACAGATGTTGCTTCATTCTTCACAAAACACACTGGCAACCACGAAGCACTATTGGAAATATCTGAAGGCTCAATCCAAGACAAAACGGTGAAAACATCTTGTTTCTGACAAGGTGCGGCAAAATCAAATGCCCAGCTGCTCAACCTTATCAATACTAAGGCAATACTCTGAATCAGAGATAAGATGGACAAGAAACTTTAGAGTCAAAGATGATTTATCTAAAGAGTAAGTCCCCATGATTAAGCAAGGGCTTAATGAAAACATTAAAGCTGTTGCTGTGTTAAGTATTTTTGCCTGAATTTTTTTGCAAATCTGGTCATGGAACTGAACAGAGAACAAGCACCTCAGAAAGCATTTACTCTGAGGCCAACAACAGCGAGTCCACAAGTGATGGATCTGGGGCTCCTTTGAGCACAGACAGTGATTACAGCACAACTCATCTCTCCCTGTCACCCAGCATTTGCTCCTAAAGATTCTGGATTCAAAGGGAAGGAGTTATTTTGACTTATTGTCAGATCTTTCCCACTACTTCAAACCTCATCCAAATCTGTATGGACAGAAAATTATTATCTGCTAGGAAGTAAGCAGCCTCTGTGAATCTATAGTAGTGACAATTGTTATGAAGCACCTACAAGACTAGAGCATAATCTGAGTGCTCCCTGCCCCTTCAAAAATATACTATACATTCTTGGTAAGGCAGCATAAACTATTAAAATCCTGGAATGAAGTCCTTCTTTATACTCTGCCAGGAGTGAATTTGTACAAGCTTAGCATTTCCTTCCCAATAAAATCACTACAGTGGAACATGTCTGTCCTGCCGGGGAAGACTTACACAGATTTATCCAAAATTCATCACCCAGCCAGTAGAAGAGAAAGTTTTCTGGCTCTTCATCTATATCATCTTTTGAAGGACAAAGGCAGATTGAAGTATTCAGTGAGCCATGACAAAACATGCTGTTGACTGTTTAGAACATGTTTTTATGCATACTCCGTACTTTTCTACTGCTCCAGAAGCTATTTTCTGTGGCATACACATTGGCTAGTTTGCCTAGACCTTTGTGGGAACAAGGAAAGTCTAAGCTTGTAATCCATTTCCTGACTAATTACAAAATGCAAACTGAAACACTAGCTTTACTTTCGAAAGTGTTGGGGTCAGAGGGAGTCACCGATACAAACATTACCTCACCTCTTTTTCTTTAATCTTGTTCTTGAAAACCTGTCTTTGGTTTCAATCTCATCTTCAAAAAGCATTTTAAATGTATAAATTGATTTTTTTACTTGACAAAGGCCGAATTTATGGAGAGATCCAACTGTCATGAAGGGAAGCAGTAGACAAACCGGTCTGTCTCATTCTATTCTCCACGTACAGCATATAAGATTGAATGGTTGCAAAAAGATTTAAAAAAATACCAACAGTAAGGCTTCACGCATTCATTTTCAAAATTGGTTCTTTTTACTTTAATAGCAGGTACATAGCATCTACTGATCATACTTTCATTAATTGCCTGAATGAAGAAAGACAGCATGCTTACATGCTTATTAAACATAGAGATGACACAAAAGTTACACACATGATGGTGGACAGGAATAAGACCAAAATTATTTCAACGTATTAAACAAAGATCAGGAAAAATCATATTCAGCAGGATCAAGTGAAACGTAACACACTCAAGAAAACAAGATAGACTGTATAAACACAGGATGAGGAACAAATTCCAGCAGCACACCTTCAAGGAGAAGCGTAGCAACTCAGCAAAACACTATTACATCATACCATTATGAAAGTGTAGATACCATGCCATAACGTATGATACTAGTGTATCTGTCAGAGTACATAAAACAATCCTTGTACTCTAGTAAGTATGCATATTAACACCCCTGTTGGAAAACTTTTCTGTTTTGGCAGTGCACTTCCAGAAAGACATGGAGTGAGTGGAGAGAAGTCAAAACAATCTAGGGAAAAGTACTGCAGATCTATTAAATAGGACCCACAGAGAAATATGCAAGAACCGGGTTTTCAGCCTAAGAGTAGGTCAGTGCAAGGAAAATAAAGTTACAATTTAAATTTGTAAAAGGTTGCAGTTAAGAAGAGAATAACCTGTTCTTCAGGTCCATCAATAAGTAGTGAGGTAAAATTGCACCATGACGTATACAAGTCAGATAACAGGAAGAACCTATGCAGTGCTGGGAATACTGGAGCACTAGAGCTACAGAGTCCTTGTCACAAAAAGTCTTTAAGAAGGTGTTAGATGGGTACATCAGAGGTCAGCTGTTTGGGGAAAGGGGGGCTGTCTGGTTTTTTAACCAAATCTATATAGCTACTAAGAAACACAGACAAGAGGTAAGCTGCACCCAAATTATTCCCCTTACCAAATATCACAACTTTTTTTAAAGCACCAGCAGTTTCAGAACCACTTATTCTTACCTCTTTGCTTCTTCCAGATGACAAAGGTATTCATAGGCTACATTCTGGCGTCGTCTTTCATCCATTTCCTCTGCTGTTAATCTCTCATTATCCAAGACAGCTGCAAATAGTCAAAACACATTCTCAGGTGGTTGAATATTGAATGTAACTGAACAGACACACCAAAAATCAGATCCAACCTTTCCCACAGAAACTCATCACAGGTTTTATTTGACTCAGAAAAATGAAGGACCAAGTCTATCTGCTCTTTACAAGCAACAGAAGAGACCCTGTTTCCTTATCCTTCCTTGTCACTAAACTTGCCATCTTCCCTCTTTCTGATTTCTCCATTTGACTGTGATCCAATTCCTTCCATCTTCCAATTTCTCAGAAACAGTCCTTCATTTTCTTATTTTCTTCAAGCTTTGCCTTCCTCTTCCTCAAAAGCACATCAGTGACCACATGTCCTTCCATCTATCCTCCAATTTTGGCAGCCAAAGATTAAGGAAGGACAATATATATTCACAACATATAATCCCTTCTGTATCTTTATAGCCCATCTCTAAAAAAGATGGAAATGCTACTCACAATCCTCATCTGGAATCATTCAGATCCACAACCTGCACATCGTCTTTGGATCAAGCTGAGGACCTACATAGGGGTATGTACCTAAATCTTCCAGATTCTGTGCGTTTAAAGCCTCAGTGATAAAGCCTGCTCTTTCCACTCTTACAGCTAAATACCTCATCCATGCACTCATGTAAACAAAAAACAAAACAAAAAAAAACACCACCACAAAAAAACCCACAACTTTTTAGGTTTTATGGACCAACTTGACAAATAGGAAATGTCCCATACCGTTATTAGTCAAAGGTTAGCTTACACCTAAAATGCCTTCAATAAAGGCACGTAAGTGATGATGTATCAACAACAGCACTTGGGATCAAAGAAGATCCTGGTTCAAACTGCAAAGCCAGTTTGGAGTACCGCAAAAGCATCTTTCTGATTACTCCAACCCCACCCAAAGTTACAAGAGCTGAAAACGGTCCCGAACCACAGGGTAACGCCTACCAGCAAGGAAAATTTCCCTCCCCTCCCAACTCAATCCTTCCTTCTTACTTTAAGCCGAGTGTCCAGCACACAACCCCTCCTCCAGCACTCCACCTGCCGCTGCCCGCCCCGGGCCTGCCTCGCCGGCCTCGGGCGGCACCGCACGCTCTGACCGACTCGCTTACGACACCTCCCATCCCCAGCACCGCTTTTGCTCATTTTTGACGTGACACCGTAGCACAACCGAGCACGTATCTCGGACATCTTGAGCTAACGCCTCCCTCCCCACAGCAAGCGTGACAGGAGGTGGAGGTGACCGATCGGGACGCGCGTTTCGCTCAGTAAGTCAGGTGTCGTCGCCGAAATTCGCGGGACGGAAGGCGGCAGGGACCGGCAGGGACCGCCGCGGCCCCGCGCCCCGGCCCCATGCCGGGCACCGGCAGCAGGTTTGGCCCCTCGCTTCTCCTTCCCCCCACCCCCCTTCCCCGCTCCTCCCGCCGCGATTTCCCGTCTTCTTCCCCGCTCTTCTGCCTCTCTGCCCTCGGCCGCTGCGGGAGGAAAGCGGCGCGGCGGCGGCTGCGCCTGGCTGGGGGAGCCCGAGGGAGACTTTGTGGGCAAACATCCGATGCCGGTGCCTGGAGCCCTTATCTGCCGGAGCCTTATCTCGCAGTTATCTCGCAGGAGGGAGAGACGTATTCGGTGCCTATCTGCGAGGGGGCTGTGTGTGCGTGTGCGTCCCGTATTGATGTGCCTATGGTTATCTGGAGAGCCCCGAGGTGGGCAGAGAGCGGAGAGCTGCGCCGCCCGCTTCTCTTGCTGTCACTTCTCTGCCTCCCCTTTCGCTTTCTGCCTCTTCACCCGGAGGCTGGGCACCGGGGGGCTCTGTGTCTGTCTATCTGTCTGTCCGGCCTCTCTCAAGCTGGCGGCTCCGCAATGAGACGGGTCTCGGCGCGGCCCCCGGCGCCGCGGCTGGCCGCGGGACGGGTGCCATCCCCCAAAGGTGTGCTGGGGCTCGGGG